>OX376213.1:3768401-4285897 GCA_947363905.1 Lithophane semibrunnea | reverse complement strand
GATCAACAATTTAGTGTAGCGCGCCTCCGCGCGTGTCTAGAGTAGGGACTTAAGCTCCGCCCACATGCGCAAGGTCAGTCAGGAAACTATGGCCCTTAAGTGAGTTATTGATGCGAGGGCACTAAATTAGCACGAGAGCATCAATTACTCACTTAAGCAAGGTGCATAATTTACTTTTCTTTCAACTACCAATGTACTCAACTCAAGTCAGGTCAAGTCAGGTAATTTTAAACGGTATTTATCCATTTGTATTAACCAGTCAGGTCAAGTCAGGTCAAGTCAGGTCAATTCAGGTCAAATCCGGTCAAGTCAGGTCATTTTAAACGGTATTTATCCATTTGTATTAACCAGTCAGGTCAAGTCAGGTCATTTTAAACGGTATTTATCCATTTGTTTTAACCAGTCAGGTCAAGTCAGGTCATTTTAAACGGTATTTATCTATTTGTATTAACCAGTCAGGTCAAGTCAGATCAAGTCAGGTCATTTTAAACGGTATTTATCATTTGTATTAACCAGTCAGGTCAAGTCAGGTCTAGAAAAAAAAATATTTTCACTGTTTAGTGAAAATATTTTTTTTTCTAGACCTGACTTTGACTCCGCCATGGTACGTTTGTACCATGGCGGAGTCAAATTATATATAATATATATTATTTACGCTCTTCTCCCCTACGTGAAATCGACATTTTTAATAATGATTACAAAAAAATGTTAACAAATATTTATTATAATTTATTAATATTTGGCGGCTGGTTTTGTTTTTTCCGCTAGCGATGCGCGCGCGTGTGTAATTAAAGGCACTGGTAATACCGCTGATCAGCCCATATTAAAATATAATAATGATAATAATACATACGCAAATGGGGTTGGGGTAGTGAAAAATAAAGACTGAAATTGCCAAAGACGATATAAACCCTTATTTAATAGTACAGATAGAGTTTTATTCCGCGCGAACGCGGTCGCACACGGGCAGGCCAACGCGATTCGTCTAGGTGGGTCAAGTGGCCTGCGCGCGTGCCACCCGCGGTCTTACCGGAAAAAAGCGCAAGTCTCTGCTCGGGTGTAAATAGAGAATGCTCATTTATAAGTAGGATAGTTTATACTAGTTAAAGTATAGTAAGTGACTGACGTTTAGTTATGGTAAAAAAAATCCCCTGGGTATGCATGGGATTTTTTTTGACCATAACTTAACGCCACTGGTTTGCTTATGGTTCTTTTTTTTTAAATAAAAACTTGCTTTTGAGCGCTTGTCTTTGAAAAGCTTCACCAAAACCAATTTCTATTGGATACAAATTCCATGCTGCCATGATAGTACTTACTAATTCCATACTGCCATGTCATTACTTCGACTAGTAAATAGTTATCTGTGGCGCACATTAAAGTAAAAAGCACGCTTCCATAAT
This sequence comes from Lithophane semibrunnea, assembly GCA_947363905.1. Lineage (NCBI taxonomy): Eukaryota > Metazoa > Arthropoda > Insecta > Lepidoptera > Noctuidae > Lithophane > Lithophane semibrunnea. The sequence goes on along the minus strand of OX376213.1, from coordinate 4,284,497 downwards.
ACACTGCATTATGAACCTAAAAGCGGTTCAAAAAGAGCCAATTTACGAGCAAGTGTGTTGAAAAATTAATTACTTAACGACACATTTAAAGCTCTGTAGCTCCTTTCGTCGTCATAATAAGAAAATAATATTTTCCTTGATGAGATCTTTCCATTGGTATAATATATCTTAACGCAATTGGGTTCCAGCACAGAAACGCCCATTCTCCTTTTTCAGATTGAGTTAGATGTTGTCCAATATAATTGACAGTCTCCTGTCAGAGGTATTCCCAAATCGAAATTATGGTAACCCTACTCGAACATTGTATGAGCTAACATTATTTTTGAGATTACACGCGTCGACGACTGTTCTGAGGGTAAAACGATATGCCATTCTAATGAGGTTAATCTGTCGAATAAATGGATGTTCACACAGAAATCCTAGTAATTATAGATAATGAGATATCAGCGTACAAAGTAACGTTTCGACCGCACGGCCACTTTTTGTTTTGGACTGATTTCGTCTGTTTAACTAAACTTTAGTAGTATTTATTGCTTTCGTTAGCTTTGAAAAATTAAGACCTTTCTTTTTGTAACAGTTTTACTGAGTGAAGCCCTAGTTTTAAAGAAATAATCAACAACAAGTGCACGATTGCGCGGCCATAACTTCCAAAGTGAATATTTTGTAAAATATTGATCTTGAGCTTATAATTCTTTTTTCGACAATTTTTGACAAATTCGGTCTTCAATTGACAAAAAGAATTACATCTATAACCCAAGTAGTTGCTGAGATCTCCATGGCCGCGCAATACTCCACGTTACGTTCGCGCGGTCAACTTAAAACCCTTATAATTTTTTTATTTCTACTTTAACAAATTTTTGGTTTGTTCCCTTCGATTTTGACAAATTTCGACAATTTTTTGGCCGAAGTTTTTTTTGTTTGGGTAACTTGGCCGAGCAATCGTAACGCACACAAAAATTCACAAAACATCGTTTGTATGGACAGTCGACTTACCGTATGGTAACTGGAGTCATGAGCAGCACAGTTGTGACGTTGTCGAGCAGTAACGACACTACAGCGGTGATCACGCATAGCAGAGTTATCAATGGCCATATCTTGCCTTTTGCCAGCTGGAAGACAAAAGATGCCAAGTTTAAAGGATGTCAAGACAAAAGATGCCAAGCTTCCCTTAGGCTTCATTTACGGAGACACGGGGCCTGGCGTGTCGCGTGCAGCGTGGCGTTTCGCGGCGCGTCCGATATTTTTTCTGTTTACGGTGCGGTGGCGTGTGAAGCGGCACTTATCATCGCACGCGTAAACACAAACATATGGCAATATACGATGTTGTTCATAGAGATGCGAGACGGGAAGAGTGGCGGTGCCCACCGCTGCGCTCGCCCCGACTTCTCAAGCGTGTAGCGAAGCATGCGGTGGGCAACGCTGAAACGCACGCAGGGTACTCAATCAAACCAACTAGTTTTAGGTTAGCGAGAGATGGGAGTGCGCGTGTCGCAACTTGTAACTTGCAAAGTCGATCATATCGTACTCCATTGCGAGTGTGACTACATCTTCGTTGTGCGATTTCCATATAAAACTGGCAGAAGGTTCAGCCGCGGGCATCGCTTCATCGAGAATTGCCGCTGCATGCGCCGCCGCGATAAACGCCGCGTGAGACGCGTCGACCACAATCGCGGGCTCCGCCGCAAAAAACGCTTTATTTCGAGCAAACGCGTGTAAAATCGCTTCTCTGTAAACGCACTCATACAACGCCATACCGCGCCGCCCAACGCCCCGCGTCTCCGTAAATGAGCCCGAAAAGACGGGCCCGACGCCAACTTGTTGTAGCTTCATACCTAAAATTCGGAATGAACTATAAAGATATCTCAAACATGCGTTTACATACAAATCTAGCAGGCAAGATCTTAAATATACATAGGTAAACAGTCCATACATGTTTTGCCTGACGAGTCGTACAAATTTTTATATTATTTTAGCAAACAAAATATAATTAATTCAATAGACTTAACATTCATTATTAAATTTTTATGAGAATAATAATACTATAGAAATAATAACAATTTAAAGTTCAAGCATGTCAAAAGGTCTCTGTCCAAAAGTTATTTATACTATAATAGCACTTGTCTGATAATAGATTTCGAATCTTGTTTTTAAATTGATTTGTTGTCATATCTCTATATGATTTATTGTTGTATTTTGTTGTATATTTTCGGGGCCATACAAAAAATGCTTTTCCCCATGAGGGCAGTTTTTGCCGAGTGCAAGCAAATTTGGCTATTGTCACGTCTAAACTACCTGTAATCATCTGTGCCAATAGGCCCATGAGTCGTGAATAAACAATTATTTTCACATACATACATCATAGAAACACATCTAAACATATCTCCACTGTAAACACAAACATCATAACCTTGTCTTGTCTGTCCGTTTGTATGTCATTATATATATCAGCTGAAAGATTAACTATGAACTTTATCTTATCTGAATGTTCTAATGTGACGTGTGTCCTAGATGTGAGAATTGCACGTCCAATGTCAAATTGGTATAATTTCCATGTGGTTGTCATTCTGTGAGTAATAATCATTATAATCTTGCTATCATAATTACATCATCATCATCGGGAGCAATGTTGATAACTGTCAGCAGACTTATTGCGTAACATACTCCTAATGACAATCATTGTCATTGTCACACACTACACTAAACTAACTGAAATAAATCCGGCCAAGTGTATGTCGAAACACGCACAATGAAGGGTTCCGTAGTTGGGATGAATTTATCCAACAAACTTAACATAGTAGTTGAAAAACATGTTCTCCCATACACTCTGTATGGGAGAACATGTTTTTCCAACTGCAAATTTAAGGTGGTCGCTTATTACTCGGTAACTAGTGGAGCCTACTTAGCAGTGGTAGTTTTCCTTTTAATTTCGTTATATATACTACTGCCGTGAATTTTTTCACATATCCAAAACCAACCATTTAGTACAAATCACCGTAATCAGGAGTGAAATATCTGGTATTTATTCGGGTTGAGCTGACTCGGGCCGAGCTGTCACTGATAAAGTTTTACCTTTTTTATCTTCCCACTAATAAATTCAGTATTAAACTACAAACTGCAGTGCAAGTGCTTGCAATTATTATACAGGGTGAAATTCTAGTAGTTTAAATCCTCTTAAAGGGTCATTGTACTTATCATTATTAACGACTTTTACTATGGGACAAAGACAGAAATCGCGAAAAAAAAATCTGCTGTTCCCTACATTTATGTTCGCATAGCTCGTCAAAATGTAGGGAACATCTGATTTCTTTTTCACGAAATTACTTAGCCACAAGCTCCTCCATTGACCCAAAAAAGTCATTAAATCTTATATAAGATTTAATGGCTTTTACTTTTTTTACACGACAATAAATATATTGTCGTGTTTAAGTATCAATACCCATAACGTCTGCGGAAATTTGCCCTGAACAGTTACCTGAAAAGTTAACACAGCGAAGTAATCGAAGACGCCAGTCTCCGCCAGGATAGCAACGAGCAGCATCATGCTGAACAGGAGCAGCAGAGTCTCGACATCCAGCCAGGAGACCAGCTCCGGGAGTGAAGGTCTCTCGCCGGCTATGGTTAATGCTGCCAAAGATGTGGTGGACAAGAGAACTGCTGCCATTGTTCTGTTTATCACCTGGAGAAGAAAAAAATGAAACAAAATGAGAAAAATATCGATAAAGTCTATTTAGTCGATATCAGACGCTTCACTTTTTCTTCATTTTTTACTTCAATTCTGCATAATATTTCAGGTCAGAGCTCCAGAGAGAGGAACTAAATATTAAATTAATTATTAATATTTTCGGTTACTAGTTAACGATATTTCATATTCCTATACAGTAATATTGCCGAATTAATTAAAAAAGATAAATATTTGACAGCTATTGCGACGTTGCTAACTTTTAGAATGAACACTTTTAAAAACCAAAATTAATCATAAGAATATTTTGGATATTATTATCTTACCTCAAAAACGATCAAGGCATATAACGCACAAAGCAGTATGCAAGCATAAATGATCCCTGTAGTATCATCCAAAGGGTCCAGGGTATAACTGAAGGTAAAAGGAGTGGTCACACCAGCCGTGGTGGTCATTCGAACAGATAGCACGCTGTGGTTGTTGATCGAAGAGGGCAATTGGAGCACGGAAGAACGGGTCTCGCTTTCGTGAAAATCTTCGGCTTGATTTTCTAGGAGTATTGTCCAGTGATCTGAGGTCTGTGGGAAAAAATAGATGTGTATACAATTGCTGTATAAACCAAAAAAAAAAAAACGACCCAAACTGAAGCTACACACATACAATGTGCGTGTCGGGCGTGAGTCGGGACGGCAGTGCGGCGGGCTGAATTCCTTGTATTTATATATGGATGTCAGCACACGAAACGCGTGTGCGGGTCGGGCGTGGAGCGGGTCGGGTCGAGGGTGGAGCGGGTCGGGTCGGACGTGGACTGGGTTGGGTCGGGCGTTGAGTGAGTCGGGTTGGACGTGGAGCGGGTCGTGTCGGGCATGGAGTGGGTCGGGCCGGTCACCCGCGCCAGACACTGCAAGAATACAGGCCGCCAAAATTCTTCAATTCCTGTACCGTAATTTATAAAGGTTTTCGGAACCTGCCACTCCCTGTTTCCTTACCTGTACAGCATCATATTCTGCAATCTCATCAAGATCTTTGACATCTCTCTTTACAACCCACTTCTCCAGCCAGATCTCCATTTTGGTCATGTTCATCTTTTCACTCGAGTTCAATTTCTTCTCGTACTGTTCTGACAAGAATGGTCCAGTCAGCTTCAATAGTACTGACAGCTTATTGTCATCATTCCGGATTAAGTAATCTTGAAAAGAGAAATCATATTGTATAGCTAGAACTGCTAAAGAAATATACAACATGTAACAAAAACCTTCTCCGATCCGAAAGGGGTACATAGGTACCAATAAAATTACCAGAAAAAAAATTAGATAGTTTAGCAATAAAACAAATTATAAAAAACAAAAAACTCGACAAAAAACCAAGTTCAATGGTTATTTTTCTCTTTTCGGTTATACGTTTTTGCAGTCGGGTTTTTTGTTTTTTCGTACTCAATACTCAATACTCAATAGCTTTTCAATTCAGCTCAATTTCAGCTTTTTAGTACTCAATACTCAATACTTTATTGCATTCCACATGTAGGTATTCTTAGGTGGTAAACTTATAATTAGATCATATGGACCGGCACAGCAAAATAAGTGAATTTGGAGAGAGGAAGCATTTTTTGTTAATTATATAACATTCAACATTACTATATTAGTTTTATTAATATATATAGGTATTTGGAATTAACTCATTAAAAGTTTTATTTGATACCAATATTGTTGTAACTTATTTAAAAAAAAACCTTCCCCTCCATTTTTTTGTATTTGCAGATGAAATATATTAAAAAAAATATAGCCTATGTCACTCCCACAATTAAGACAAACCTAACGACACCTCTTACGTTAAAATCCATCAAGCCGTTTAGGCTACAGAGCGTGCCAAAGAAATAGACATACATACAAACATACATACATACATACTCTCGAAAAACATTACCCTCCTTCTGGGGCAGTCGGGTAAAAAGACATCTACGTCATTATCATGTGTTGTAACCATGTCATACAACTTTCAAAGAATAACAATAATTATTGTGATTAGTTACATCATTCATGTTGAAATTATACATGTGAGAATAATGTCTTATTATTTCTAATTTATATTAATGACCTACCTAAAGAAATTGACGCTCAAAGTATCTTATTTGCTGACGATATTTCTATAATTTTTCCATACACTAGTGGTGAAAACTTAAACTTAAACCTAGACGGTAAGCTCTCGAAAATAATATCATGGTTAAAAGATCATAACTTAGAATTAAACTTTGACAAAACAAAAATAATGCAATTTAGACCATATCAAAAGCGTAAATTGGACATAAATTACTCGTATAATAATATACAGATACAATGCATAAATGAGTTTAAACTGTTGGGTTTGTCTATAGATACCAATATAAACTGGAAGGCTCATATAGATGCAGTGGCAAATAAGCTTGCTAGCTTTATATATGCCCTAGGAGAGCTTAAAAGAGCTACCGATTTTAAAACTGCTCTAACAGCATACTATGCCTACGCATACTCCTGGTTAAATTACGGAATAGTGGTGTGGGGAAATAGTGTAGACAAACAAAGGCTCTTTATTCTTCAAAAAAAATGTTTACGAATTCTTGCCAATATAGACAACACGCAAAGCTGTAAGCCATTCTTTGTTAAATATAAGGTCCTTACACTAACTGGCATCTACATATTGGAAGTAAGTAAATTTGTACGAAAACACCAATCACTATTCCCACTCACTAGAACCCTCCGTCCACAAAGTCGCAGTGATAGGCGCCAAAACAAGAATGAATTAGCCCTACCAAGCTCCACATTAGGTATGTTCCATTCAGGACCTCTAGCCATGTGCGTAAAAATATATAATAAGCTTCCAAACTCAATTAAAGACATAGAGTACGAAAATAAATTCAAAACCAGCCTTCAAAGACACCTTACACTAAAATCATACTACACTCTAAACGAATTCTTTGACGATAATGATAAGTAAATTTTGACATTAAAATTCATAATATAAATATAACATTCACAATTTTTGACTTAATACTATTATTCTGGTTTGACATTAAGCTTTATGATTATTATTATTGTTAAGGGAATTCTTGGACGATAACGATCGATAAATTTTGACATTCAAATCCCTATTATATACATCACTGACTATTGTTGACTTACTACTATTATTCTAGTTGACATTGCCTATGTTATTTTATGATTATAGTTATAATTATTTGATTATTTTTAATTGTCTAACTTATTTTAACTATTAATGGAAATTATGACCAAATAACTGTTTACCAATACTTTATCATTAGTTTAAAAATGTTATTATTGTCTTTCTGCACTGTGGGTTTCTTTCATTCATTTACATTTATTATGTACTGTAGCATGCCAAAACATACGTATATATTGCTGTGCCCTGACAGGGTCAATGTATGAAACAAATATTATTGTAACATCTTGTACACTACATTGAATGCAATAAATGATGATTATGATTATGATTATGATTAGAAAGCACGTTAAAAGCGACCGCAATTATAAAATAAATATAAAACAATTCAACAATTAAAATAAGCCATGGAAAAGATGACCAGTCACAACCAGTTCACGAACATGACGCATGGATCAGCACCATTCAGCTCAACGATTTTGAAGGGAGCTAAATGATCATCTTCTTCATAGGAACCTACTTCGTTTTGGAATGGGCAACTAGCTTCATCTTTCTGACTGACCGACCCCTTGACAATTCAAAAGTGCCTGTAATTGGTTTATTTGAAATAAATGCTTTAAGTTTGATCTAACACACGCGCCAGCATCAGCGAGACATCTGAGTGTGCATGACATATTCCCAGCTGCCAGGGCACATTCAAGTCAATTAGATTAATTTGCAATTTGCTTAATGTGTGTTTAGTTATACTTTGTGTGTTTAGTGACTTTTTACCCGACTACGGCGAAGAAAAAGGAGGGTTATGATTTTGACCGGTATGTATGTATGTATGTATGAATGTATGTATGTATGTATGTATGTTCATCTGTTCCCTTGTATCTTCTAAACCACTCATCACAATTTGACAAATAAGGTATCGTTAGAAGCGTCTTGATTTTCCGCTGGTTATAGGCTATGTGACGTCACATTAAATTAAAAATGGCGCCCTCTAGAGGAAATAAAGTCCGGAACTAAAACAAAAATATTGTTTAATCGTACTATGTTGGGTATCAAATGAAAGGGCTTAATGTGCACATTTCAAAAATATATATATTATAACCCCAAAATAATAAAAAAAAAATTAAGTAATAAAAACTAAAACCCAACTACGACTGAAAAGGTATAAACAAGACACCACAGACAGACAAATTAAAAATCCGGAGTCACACGTAATCTGTTCGATTTATGCCGCCCTAACACGTGTGACTCCGGATTTTTAATTTGTCTGTCTGTGGTGTCTTGTTTATACCTTTTCAGTCGTAGTTGGGTTTTAGTTTTTATTACTTAATTTTTTTAGTTTATAAGCATTTGACATTATATAAGTACTTAATTAGTAAATTTGACATTTAATTCATAATAAATAAATTATAAAAAATTAAACTGATATTGTTTAAAAATAATAATAATAATAATTTCAAACTAATTTAAATGTAGTGATGTGGATATTAATTGTACTTTCATTTATATAGCTTTTTGAAAATAAATCAAAGATATATCTAGTCAATAAAGCTTATTATAAAGTTAATTATTATTTAAATGACAAATGTAATTTTTTTTTTTTTTTTGTATGGGTTAGTAATAGAATTATATTTGTAATTAATAAATTTCATAAATAATCTAATATTAATTAACGAATAATGTACTAAATAATTATAAAAGATGCACACCTGTTTAGGTAGAATACGGTTAAAGAACTTTGTTGTATGTATCACCTCATGTACCCATATTCAAGCAAATAAATTATTTGATTTGATTTGATTTAACAATTTATTTCCTTGGGTTTACAATACCTGGAGCAGGACAATTAACGGGAAATGTGAACACAAAGTTTTATTCATGCTCTATGAATTTGGTTTTATTGAATCACTTACTCTTGACTTGTCCGGGGACTACTGAAGAATGTCTGGTTACTTCTTCCTTCTCATTGTGCATTAAAAAAGCTATTGTAAAGAATATCCACACTCCCACTAGAAGAGTTATTTTGAATGTTTGTCGAGCTTGCGCCATCTATTGGTGGAAATGGTAAGTTTTAAATTATCTTTATATATTACTAGTGATGCCCGTGGCTTCGCCCGCGGGGATGTCGGTTATTATATACTCAAACCTTACTCGAGAACCACTCTATCCATTGGTGAAAACAGCATGAAAATCGGTGCAGTAGTTTTTGAGTTTATCGTAAACAGTACGACAGTCAAACGCGGCGGAGGACTTTGTATAATTATGTAAGGATTATAATTATTCTGTAGGTACGGCTGTACCTACGTCACTGAACTCCTCAAAAACGGCTGGACCGATTTTGATATTTTTTTTGTTCGTTGAGCTGGTCCCCTAAGGGGTTTAGATCAGCCATACTCTTACTGCGGCCCGCCAGGCTTTCGTAAGTGGGCCACCCATTGTAGCTTCAAATTCAATTAACGAAGTTACTTAGCCAATTAGCTATTTAAAATTCCGCGGAAATAATAGGCGTGTTTTTGTTTGATAAGTTTATTGAATAACCTTACCTTCGATATTTTCTTTGATACTGGCTTTTCATCAGGTCTGCAAATAAAATAATATTATTCCCAATTATATCTTCTTGTAAAGTATTCTACAGTACATTACAATTTGTAGGTTTTCTAAAAGGTCGGTGTTTAGGACACTAAGGCCTGAATTCCTCTTACGCTGATGTCAGTCGCGTACGCGTAGCCCGTAGTACGCGTCGCGGACGTCAGCGTCGCAGTACTATATAGAACACAATGTATATATGCACGCGCGATCGACGTACGCGACCTACATCAGTTTCAGAAGAATTCAGGCCTAAAAGAGAAACAATAACATTTTTACGCATGCGCCAGTGCGTCCAGTGCGTCACGTGTTCGTGCTAACAGAGCTGTTAAGTAACAGCTCTGTTAGCACGAACGCGCGACGTAAACCATTTCCCTAAAAGGTTTTGACTTAATACAATAACACCTTATAAACTACTTACACTTGCTCCTGTCTCGCACTGACAGGACTCTTCTCAGCTCCATTGAGGAAGGTGACGTCTTCTCCCTGACGTCTACCGCTGTCATACAGATGAGGGGCTGAACTGACAGAGGGCAGACGTTTGGTTGCCCCGTTCTTTGATGTCAGGTGCGTATTTTCTATTCTCCCTGTCAATTTAAAGCTCATAGAAAACAGTTTGGAAGGACATCATAAAAAAAAAATCAATCTGCCTAGCCTTTTCCCAACTATGTTGGGGTCGACTTCCAGTCTAACCGGATGCAGCTGAATACGTCATATCGTCGTATAATTTCCGTACGTCTTTTTTCGGGTGACCAATGAAAATCAGCGCTGTGATGTGGGTCCCCATAGCGCAGCATCATGCTGAGTGGAAGCCTTCTTGTCACAGTCATGACGTGCAGCTGCCGATTATTTATCTGTATACTCCTGATCTCATATGTTTTTTTTAATTTTTAATTTTTAATTGTATTTAGATCTATTTTGGTTAAAATTGCTGATCTTTTTGTATGCACGTGTTTCTGTGACAAATAAACCTATTTTTCTTTCTTTTTCTTTTTCATATATCATGGAGCATCTGACCTCCACAACCCACCCAGTAACTGTGTAATGCGATACCTCTTGCTAAGACTGGTTGTCAGATGACAAACGACTGTCAAAGGTCCACCAATGACAGCCGGGACCAACGGCATAAGTGCTTTCCGAGGCACGGAGGAGTCTCGGTATGTAAAGATGGTCACCCATCCACGGACCAACCAGGGCTAGAATAGCTTAACCTGATGGATCGACCTGGCGGCTGTTATTACTTAGATACAAGCCTATTATGTCCTTTATACTTAGTTAGATTTAAGTACTTAAAATCTCAATGTCACATAAATTACGTAATCTACGACTCTTTATAAGATTATTTACGTCCATTTTAACACTTGCTCGGCAAAACGGAACTCACATAAATGGTGTGGCAAAAATCTTATTGGTTTCGACCACGGATCTATGGTTTCGATAAATATCTCTTTATGGGCTTTATATTTTTTTAGAAGGTTAGTTAATTGTGCTAAAAGATGTTACATCAAAAGGTACGGTTTTCACCCTCACATACATTGCTATTTATGTACAGTCACGGACTTTAATTGATGAGCCACCTGGTACTGTTCGCATTTTAGCCGTGTAATGCAAATCGGGTTTATTCGGTTCCCGACACGCAAAGTCATATGTCTTCGTATTAGAAGAAGAAAATTATATTTCATATTTTTACCGGTTGGCTAACCTGAGAGCAGAACTACAAACTTGACAGCAGTGACTACTCAAAGTCAACCAATTGCAGGTCTAGCAACAGTAACATAGCAACGATAAACAATTGTTGCTAGGTTACTGCTGTATAGTAACGTTAGCGTACGGAGAAATTCTCTGTCATCTTGATATTTCAACTGTCACTGTCTTTAGTTATGTTTTCATAATTATCGAGTTAATGAGCTATGATTCAAAGGAGGTCGGTATCAAATAGATTGGATAAACTTAACGCAACATTGTATTTATTTTTATCATTGAGAACTTATTAGTCAACCTCTATGGATATTTCCGATTAAAAGTAATTTATTTGTCATCTTGATATTTCAACTGTCACTGTCTTCAGTTATGTTTTCATAAATAACGAGTTAATGAGCTATGATTCAAAGGAGGTCGGTATCAAATAGATTGGATAAACTTAATGCAACATTGTATTTATTTTTATCATTGAGAACTTATTAGTCAACCTCTATGGATATTTCCGATTAAAAGTAATTTATTTGTCATCTTGTTTACGAGCTTGCGATTTGAGTTCGTGTTTAATCGTGTAATCTCGTGAATGTATGAAAGTAAACAAGATGACAAATAAATTACTTTTAATCGGAAATTTCCAAAGAGGTTAACTAATAAAGTCAACCTCTATGGATATTTCCGATTAAAAGTAATTTATTAGTCATCTTGTTTACGAGCGTGCGATTTGAGTTCGTGTTTAATCGTGTAATCTCGTGAATGTATGAAAGTAAACAAGATGACAAATAAATTACTTTTAATCGGAAATTTCCTAAGAGGTTAACTAATAAAGTCAACCTCTATGGATATTTCCGATTAAAAGTAATTTATTAGTCATCTTGTTTACGAGCGTGCGATTTGAGTTCGTGTTTAATCGTGTAATCTCGTGAATGTATGAAACTGCAAAATTGAAAAGTTTGAAGGTGGCTCATCAATTAAAGTCCGTGACTGTACTTTGTTACCTTCATAAATACAGAGCGTCAGGGTAAACACCGTTGTCACTCAAACCATGTTGACTTAAATATAAAAATAAATGTAAGTAATAAATAACAAAAAAAAAAACGTTATTGTCATTAAAAGATTTTAAAAAGTTTTTTTCCGACACCGTGCTCGCTAGCGAAACAGCTGACTGACTGATGGAGGGGGCGCGCTCGCGGCCGGTCAGGTCACGTCCTGCGCCACTCACCCATATTGAGACGAAAGTTCGTTGCCCTAGCGCCCAGGGGTGAAGGGTACAAAAATGTAGATTTTCTTTTAAAAAAAAAGTTGTCATTTTCCATTGATTTTACGTTCTATAAATGAAACCAAACCACTGGTTTCAAGGATAATTTTTTTTAAAGAAAAAAAAAATCTCCTTTTTTTCAATGGAGAATTTTACCAGTTTATTACATGGGGCGCGGGCGGCCGTCGTGTAATGGGTGTCTACAAGCCATAACTTATGACCTCTGTAGAAAATTTGTTAATTTATAATGAAATTGGGGTAATTTTGGTACAATTTTTTTTTTTAATTTTCTGATTATGTTATTGCAATATGTACCTATGTGCCCCTTTCAGATCTTACAGGTTTTTTTTACATATTGTATTAGGTGTATCTTTTCATACACGAAATCTCTTAAGGGGGTCATTGTAATCATCATTATGAACAACTTTCACTATGGGACCAACGATGAAATCGCGAAAAAAAATCAATTGTTCTCTACATTTATGTTCGCTTAACTTGTCAAAATGTAGTATTTTTTCAAAAGCGTAAAGTTTTTCTGCACAACGTACATTGCGCACCTTTCACTTGGAAATCATGTATGTTTATGCTTGTATACCAGGATAGGGGGGTATTCGTGGGGGGTGAGGGGTCTTTATTTGTTTTTGGAGTTTTATCTTAAGGTTCATGCGCTAGGGTAGCCCGCGAAATTCAAATTTTCTTACGTTTTTTGCAATTTGCAGGTCAGTATCAGGTTGGTTAGATCAACATGATCTAAATATTATTAGCGCTCGTAACAAATATGAATTTACAGAATTATAAACATTAGAATCAGCAATACAACTGTCTAAGTTCATGAAAGTGCCAAATGTCATGATTTCATGAAATAGTCATTCAATACACTTTCATGAGCTTAGAGAATTGTATTGCTGATTTAATGTTTATAATTCTGTAAATCCATATTTGTTACGAGCGCTAATAATATTTGGATCAACATACAACCTGATACTGACCGGCAAATTGCAAAAAAACGTAAGAAAATTTGAATTTCGCGGGCCACCCTAGCGCATCCCCCTTAAGAATCGATTTTTCGGCTTGAGAAAATCTCCCCCGTCCACCAGAAAAAAAAAATCCCCACCTTTATTTGAGGAAAATCTAGATCCCCGCCTGAAATCTTTTGCAACAAAAAAAACAGCATTGCTGTTCTGTAACCATCTCACCGTGAAAACTTAGGTGAAGTGAGCGTGGAGTGAGCTGTCATTGTCATCGATACCTACTGATGCTAAGGCAGTGACAGTTCACTTCAAGCTCACTTCACCTATGTTTTCACGGTGAGATTTTAACAGAATAGCACAACTGTGAGATAGACCTTAAAATAGACTTCAAGGTTTAATACAAACTAGACAGATGTCCGAATACCTATTATAATCTAGATTCCGTAACAGTTTGTCACAAGTCCAATTAACACTCAGCTATTTTTATTTTGAGTTCATCGTAGTTTCACACGATATTTTAGGGACATTTTAACGCCTTGAATAATTTATGATTACTGGTTCTAATTAGTATCAGTACACACACATACCTAAAATGATATAGTAGCTCCAACCATCTCACCGTGAAAAGGTGAAGTGAGCTTGGAGTGAACTGTCACTGCCTTAGCATCAGTAAGTTTAGATGACAATGACAGCTCACTCCACGCTCACTTCACCTAAGTTTTCACGGTGAGATGGTAACAATAGCAATGCAGGTTGCCGATGGGAAATACTATCGAGCACACGAATTGTCACATTGAAAAAAATTAATTAATAAAAACTAAAACCCAACTACGACTAAAAAAGTATAAACAAAACACCACAGACGGACAAATAAAAAATCCCGAGTCACAAGTGTTAGGGCATAAATCGAACAGATTATTCCTATCTTCTAAACCACTCATCACAATTTGACAAATGATGTATCGTTGGAAGCGTCTTGATTGTCCAATCCATCCTTACCATGCTCTTTTTCATAGTGCTGTCTAAACTTCTCCCAAGCGGCATCGTACTTGACTTCATCAGGTAAGCCCATCCACAGTCGAACAGCATCCTCGGTCAGATCGGTGGAGACCAGGGAGTACTGGCTCCGAGACAGTTCCTCATTCGGTGAAGAACGCTTGAATGTCTTTAGTAACTTCTCCATGGCTTAGTTGATCATGACGAGGCGGTTGAAGGGTTGATTGTTCTGTGGGAAGAGAATCTCAGTTAGTTATAATTATGCAATTAGTGAATATAGGACGGATTTAAAGCGAGGGCCATAGGTGAATCACGAGCAAGTGAAGGATTCTAACGACTGAATCACGACCGTAGGGAGTGATAGCGAGTGATTCAAGTGTTAGAATCCTGAAAGACGCGAGTGATTCATGGCCCTCGATATAAATCCGTTTTATTCAAGAGTTGCATACTATACTTTATACCATGACTACGAGAACAAGAACTTCGAGTTTGTTGTTATGTCAATGTTATGCCTTGGTTTTATAGTACCTACACCGTAGCATAGAATACATACTCCATACTGTCGATGACTTCTTTTTCTTCGACAACTCATTAAAATAAGTTAGGAAAACAGACTGAAAATGAGCCAGAAGCTTGATTTTCATTTTTCCATCTACAAAACTAATCGTAGATGAAGAAGATGTGTTTAACACCTGAGTTTATGAAAGAGAGGGCGGCCGATATAGTAGAACATTTGCTACCTAACAAATCACAGCTGGTTTACATCAAAGCCTACGATGAGTTTTGCAAATGGAAAAATGAAAATCAAGCTGAGCACATTTTCAGAGTCTGTTTTCCTAACTTATTTTAATGAGTTGTCGAAAAAGAAGTCATCGACTGATCGACATTATAGGGTATGTATTCTATGCTTCGGTGTAGTTACTATAAAAAACAAGGCATAACATTGACTTGACTCGAAGTTGCAAGTTCTTTTTCTCGTAGTCATGGTATAAAGTATAGTATGCAACTCTTGAATAAAACGGATTTATATCGAGGGCCATAAATCGCTCGCGTCGTTCAGGATTCTAATACTTGAATATGAATCACTTCCTACGGTCGTGATTCAGTCGTTAGAATCCTTCACTTGCTCGTGATTCACCTAAGGCCCTCGCTTTAAATCCGTCCTTTATTCACTAATTGCATAATATACTATTATAGGCCTACCCAACCAGAAATTTTATCTCTCTCGCGCCATACTACTCGCGGCCTGAGTGAGAGCAAGACGGAGTGGGGTGCTGGCAGCTCCAAGCCTTGAATAGTTTAGGTAATTGCTTTTTACGGTGAAAATAATGGTAAAAACAAAAATAAGACCTGTTTTATAGTTAGTTCAGTTATAATGCAAATTTTCATGATCTAAATGGAAGTATTTTTTTAATACCAGCGCGGTTTATAGTTCGGTTTAGAGGTAACTTTGGTTTTTTTTCTACAGAAAAATTTTTATGTATTCGTGTTTTCGTCAAACATAGGACCTGGCACCAATCCTCAACTTTAACATATATGTATCTATTTCAAATTTTAGCACCTAAAACTTAAACGAACAATTTTATATTTTTTTAAGCACGTATAGACGCTATACTATTGCAGGTTGACGAGAACGCCCTTTGTTAGTTAACATGCCTACTGTATATCGGCCATAAAGAGATAGCACACTAATAATCAACGTTTTAAGATCAAAGGCCACACCTATGTACTTGTAACATAATAATTATAGGTCCTAATTGAAGCATAAAATGAGGAGGAGGAGGAGCTCGTGGCTAAGTAATAAAAGCCGCTCGGGTCGATCCATCAGGTTAAGCTACGCATGCCGGGGTTGGTCCGTGGATGGGTGACCATCTTTACATACCGAGACTCCTCCGTGTCTCGAAAAGCACGTTAAGCCGTTGGTCCCGGCGTTCATTTGTGGATCTTTGACAGTCGTCAGAAGCCCGAAAGTCTGACAACCATTCTTACCAAGGGGTATCGTATTGACCAGTTACTGGGTTGTGGAGGTCAGATAGGCAGTCGCTCCATGTAAAATACTGGTATTCAGCTGCATCCGGTTAGACTGGAAGCCGACCCCAATATAGTTGGGAAAAGGCTAGGCAGATTGAATTGAAGCATAAAATGATTATTATTATAATAAGCTATCAGTGTGTGCCTGCTCTATGTAAATATACAGTCAATAGGCATTATTGAATGGGGAACTGGAAAATGTATAAGAATGCATCGCAAAGTCATGGTCGTAATCCTATTATCTTACCCCTTGGCTACGACATCAGCGCTCGCGCAACCTGCGTCTTGCGTCTGCGACTGCGGTGAGAACAAATGTTAGAAGTTATGTCATGAGTCACTGCGGTGTGACTTGCGGAGAGGAGAGCGGCGCGGGAACTTTCGAGGGTCGCCCCGCGCCGCAAGATGCCTCTCATTTCCTCGTAACTTGTGTGTAACATGTACCTAGCTTATCAATCATTATATATATTATTACTTACAAATTGTTGCAGTAATGCACAATTTGTACATAATTTGTTACAACTGATAACTTAGGCACTTACTTGAGTAAGTATGTAAGTATTATATGGGGTTGATGACATTTCTTACTAATGTTTGTATTTTTTTATCTCTGCTTTACAAGACGTATTTATCCTGCTTTGTGGTTTCCTGTGAGTATTTACTTTATTCTTACATAAGGTTTTCCATAATCAAGAATAATTTTTATTATATTATATTATATATTATTATTATTGTAGTTTTAGGAGTATGAGAAACAGGGTGTAAAGTTCACTCATCCACCATAGAAAAGGGAGGATCCTCCAACCAGACGGGTGTTGTGTCTGGCGGGCAACTGCCCAACGATTGATGTTGGGTTCTTGTATTATAATGTCCATTGCACGGTAAACTTTAATTGCGCAATACAGGATTGATGTGACGTCAGGATTGTTGTGTGACGTCAGGATTGTTGTGTTACGTCAGGTCTTTGATGCGTAGTTCGCATATAAAATTTTCTAATTTTCTAATTTCCTTTGTTTTTTTTAAATTTTGTTAAAAGAAAATTTATTTTGAATTCATCGTTTCATCACTTATACTATGTACAATCTAACATTTTAATAACTAACTAACTGTACAAATAAATGCAAAAACTAAAGGACTCTTATTATGCGTCAAATTATTCGTCCGCATCGCTGTCATCCGGAAACGTGCCCTGAAGACTGGCAGCATTGACACGTTGAATGGCAATGCGAATTCTTTGGCCAAAGAACGAGCCAGCCCTCTGGTCACGTGAAGTGTTGACCAGTCAGCGAGAAATTTCGGGTTTATGAATCAAATAATCAAACAAAAGTACTCAATTTATAAATGGCACTACAAATTGGCATTCACTGGTACGTTTTCTGATCGATTTGTTTACATTTTCATCTGATGCTTTTGGACAGACCATACCGCGAACTATGTAGGGTAGAAGAGGTCAGGCGCATCCGCGATCACATTGGTATATTGCAGATGGATGTCATTTAGCGGTTGAGACTACTGATGCACCATATTCAATGGAAACAGTGTTGTGCAACAGTCGCGCATTATGTTGCCAGTAACTTTTGATGTTGCGGGATGTTTTTCTGTATCATGGACAGTGATGAGTGCCAGAACGTTAAGCTACTCTTGCTGGGGTTGGTTCGTGGATGGGGGATCATCTTTACATATATACTGAGACTTGTCGTGATTCGTGGATCATTAACAGTCGTTACAGGTCGATTTGATTTCTAGGTCAATCAAAATCACCTCCTTCTGCGAAGCAGTAATGCTCGCGAAGCCGAGGCGGAACGCGTGAGGGAAAGGCAAAGTTTGCGCCCTCACGCACCTAACCACCGCCGCTGGAGACACCCTCAAGACGTCGGGAATCCCAGGCGGATTTCCGGCCACCATAGGCGTGGGCTTGCGGACGGCGAGCAATGGGTAGCTCGCCGTCCGATAAGGACCAGGCCCGGGTCGATGGCGCGTCGTGTTCCACGGGCGCCTCAAAGAGATGTCAGCACACCTGACGGGGTCCGCTAGGACCGATGCCTGCCAGGGTTGCGGGAAAGTCCGAAAGGGATACCGGGACCTTGGCAACAGGCAACTGAAGGAACACGGGTGGTTTTTAGTCAGTAAAAGTCTGACACGCCCTGCCGCTCCGCCCAGAGTGGGAGAAGTCCCAAAAAAAAAGGTCAATAAAAATCCTAACATTTCTGTATAAATGCGAAACTGAGTTCTTTTTGTTTGTCACGCTTTCACGCTAAAACGGCTGAACGGAAATGGATGAAATTTAGCACAGGGGTAGATCTTGACCTGGAGAAGGACATAGGCTACTTTTCATCCTGCATTGCAGACGCAGTCGGCAGCAGAACAGTACTTAATATTTTTCTAAAGTAAAACTCACTTGCGGATTGTCAGTTGGTAACAACACCAGTAATGCTGACTGTTTAATTGAAACTTCGTACTACGCTTGGCCAAATCAAGGTCAAATATTCACAGACGTGCAGTCGTATGTATTTATTTGAAATGTATTGCCTGGTGGTAAAAAAGGTTATTGGATCGTCCCCCATGCGTTGATAATGGTATAAGTAAGGTAAAACAGTAAATTAATAAGGATAAAATAAACATGCAAGGAATATTTACTGAGAACAATGAATTGACATATTCACTGTTAGATGTTCTGTATAACCTATGAGTAACATTCTTTGAGTTCCGAACCTAACTAATCATAACACTAAAATGAAAGAATAATAGCAATAACAGGTTCATAAAATAACTCGTAAATTATTCGTAATTGTAGCAAAATAATTGTATTTCTTCGTTTAGAACAAACTTCATCTACAACTATGAGTTACTAACAAAAAAAAATTGTATACAAACTTGTAAATATTGGCGGAAATTGGCAAACTCCCAAACGGCAGGCAACACACACAACACCAGTAAAATCAAAATGAAATATTTAAAAAATAAATTGACAGTTCACTACGAAATAGGCGGGAACTCTCAATGGTACAATTTTTTTTTTTTCTTCGCGCAAAGACGTGCACATTCAGCCGCGCGCGGTGTTTAACTGGCACATACATAATGTATTTTTATCAATGGTATATTATTATCATTCGAACTGAGCCATGTTTGTTTATAATATTTGTGAAGTGTTAATGACCTTTGCATTAATATTCCGGTAACCGGCCTTGGCCTTGCGCAATTTTTTTTTAACAATAATTATGATAATTTGGGAATCAAAATATTGTAAAAAAAAATGCTACAAAAAACCAAAAGGTTTACATAATTTGAATAATGCCATTTCATGAGACTAACATAAACCCAGCATTGACCTTGGTGACGTTTGTAACGTTTCAGCTCTTTTAGTTACAATGCGCCCGCCCCAGATGCGTCGTCACGCGTAAAAGGCGTTATTAGCGGAACATGATGCTAGCGTAGTATTATAATATCTGTGACGCTAGTCAGTACAATCACAGATATTATAATACTACGGTACAATTGAACTACTGCGGTTTCGCGGCGGAGATGTGCTACCAGCGTAAAGGCTCCCGCAGACCAGGCGCGACGTGAAGACGCGACGCGACACCGGTAGAACAATTTTCTGTGAAGTTTGCATAGATATTGTTCAACTAAGCTATCGAAAAGCTTATGTAAATCCTGTTGAAATTCGTTGTAAAAATACGAAACGCTTTCGAAGCGATTGTCACTTGTCCAGGCTAGCCGGGGGCCTTGACAAAATCCCTTTTCTGTAAGCGTTAACGCCAACGATGGAAAGATGTGACGATGAGACGTGACATCTCTAAAGCTAATGTCAACTCCATAAAATTTGATCTTTCCGTTGGCGTTAATGGCGCAATTTCATTAGTCGATAGGTCCCGCATTCCGGGTGCGAGAGATCTGGAACGTGTGCCACAGGGCCCGCATGCCAGGTGCGAGAGATTTCTGGAACGCGTGCCACAGGGCCCGCATTCGAGGAACTGAAAAAATATTTGACTCACGACCCGCAAGCTGTATATCGACCGATGAATTTCATTGGTCGATATCACGATCGGTATAAAGCAAGCGGGGAACCCCTGCAGACGGTGACGAACACGTATGAACTTGTTAACTTTCATTGGTTGTCATCTCGCCTGCGGGGACTCCCCGTATGCTGTATACCGAACGAGTTAACGACCAATGAAATTGCGCCATAACGCTTACAGAAAAGGGATTTTGTCTATAGCCTCCGGTCGGGCAAAGTATTATTATGTTTTTCTGTTTGAAATTTCTCAGTAGCAGCCCGGAGTCTGGATTTGTGCCCGGTTGATGGCAATAGGCTTGCCCCTTAACTGAAATGTGGGTGAACTATAGGCTCTGCCCAACCCTTAGGGAAACTGGCTTGCTATATGCTATTTTATAAACATAAACGCAGGTATAGCGGGAGCATAATAGTTATTTGTTATGCAAGGCTGCAAAGTTGTTTTTTGCGCGAGTACTTGTATTGAAACCTGAGCAAGCGAAGGATCACTCATGGTTCAAATATAGAATCCTGAGCGATGCGAAGGTTTCAAAGGTATGAGACGCAGAATAACTATGCGACAGCGAGGAAAATGGTGTCTCCATGCATTGAAAAAATATTGTAGGTATGCTTTTATGCAGTTTGTGCGCAGTTTCCGGAAGAAAGCTCAATTCGGCATTATGTACAGTCACGAGCACTAATATGTATACACTTAGAAACTTTTAAAAGTGATTTTCTCCTACTGCATTGATTGTAATTTTATGTTATAACGAACATAGTATTTTGGAACCCGTATTATTATGTAATAGGTATCATCTCAAAGTTGCAATCGTTATTCCACGAAAAAATGGTTATTGAATTTGGCAAAGTGTATACATATTTTTGCTCATGACTGTACCGCTTGCACTAACTCTGCCACTGCCGAATTGAATTATACAGAAGAAAATTATATAAAGTTTTTTCAAGTGAAAACTTATTTAGGCGTTTTGAGCTATTGTTTTCGTGCTAGCCAGTGCGATTATTCTAAAAATGAGGTTAGCGAGCGCACTGACATGAAATAAGTATTTATGCATTATCAGTGGACCCGGCGCTATAGACAATTATTGAATAGAAAGGTTCGAATTTTAAAAACTCTTTCCAGCGGATAAAATGCACTTTTGCACTCAGATTTCGAATGATAAACAGACTCTTTCCGAGCTTGTGAGGTGAAAAAAATATAGCATTAGAGTCGCGTTGTCATCATTATACATGCCAGGGTTTACTAATGTTTATGTTTATGTTAAACTGAATAATTTTGCTATTAACATATTCATAGAAAAATGGTTTATGCTGCACGAACAAAAGGCAAACAAAAAAAAAAAAAAAAACTCAGCAGGCATGGTTCCTGTCACGGCTCCGGCACTGCGGGGCTCCAGCGGTCCCACGCGAGCTTATCGTCGCAGATGGTTTAACGCTCACCACCGCAGCTTCGTCTTGCTGGCCGGATTCGCCGGTCAGCCTCAGCTGCAGTGGCGAGCGTTACAACCACCTGCTCCTCAACTCGCGGGCCGCCTCGCCCCTCCGCGCCTACGCGATTTTAAATTACACTCTAGGGGTAGGGCATACAAGACTGCGTGGAGTCGGATTTACAGCGATGCGTTTCTGTAATTTTGTGCAATTTTTTAGGACTAACAATCTATACATAGTTAGGGCTATACAAAAAATAGGTACCCTACCAAGATTATGTAATGTGTTACTTATAGAAAGTAATGATTATGAGACATGTTATTATGGCAACTAATTTTATAGCAAATTAAAGTTATGACTAATAAGTTGATATTACAAACGTTATTAGTATAAATGATAATAGGGCAAGTAAAATATTATGACTGAGGACGATTATGGAAAACAATATTATGGCAAATGAAATTCTGGCAAACAAGACAATACCACATGCCAGTATGTTAATAACGAAAGGCGTTCTCGCAATGCCAAAACATGCAAAAAAAAAATACATTTAATTTTTTTACTCTATAATATTCACAATTTTTTTTAAATTGATACGTCAAAGAAATACTCTGTACAGGCGAACTTGTAAAACGGACTATATACGCCTGAATTCACCGCTTAGAGGCGCTAGTGTAGAGTGGGGTCTCTAGAAATGTGAAATTTTACTGAACGTACACTGTTTGTGGGATTTTCTATCGGGAATTTTTACTTATTATTAATATTTTTTGTAAAGATTATACCATTTCTGATTAAATAAGGCTTTTAAGATGTTAAGTAACAACTCATCTAATTTGGTAGTAGATACTTGGAGGAAGAATAATTTATGTATTTGTCTGCTTCATGCTTTCCAATTTTAGGAATATTATAATGTAAAATATTCGTTTGATGTTTTAAAATGTACTAAAATACCTTAACATTATAAAGTAATGGGTATTTAAAAATAACCAAAACATATCAAATAAAAGTATCTACTGATAGGACCTTACTCGACAGTGGCGCCAACTGGTGAGCACAAAAATGATAGCTCCGAATTTTTTATATGATTACATCAAAATTAAACCAACATCACCATCAAGCGATTCTGCGATATACTAGACAATTTTTTACAACAAACCAAGAATTTGATTAATTGTAGGTACTAATGTTTTTTTTCATCTTTTAGGTATTTTATTTAATTACAAATACCTTAATTACATTGTACAAGCTAACACTAACACTAAAATATGTAAACTATGTACAAATATACAATAAAAACAAAAAAAAAATTAAGGAAGAGCTAAGAGGAAAAAATTCTTCCGCATCGCTGTCAGTGGGAAAAGTGCCCAAAAGGCTGGTAGCATTGCCACGTTGGATGGCAATGCTGATTCTTTTACCCGGCCAGCCCTTTGGTCACTTGAAGAGTCTACCAACCGCTTGGTGATGACCGGAAATACTCGATGAGCACTTGAACCCCACGGCCCTAGTGTTTCAACTCCAAACGGCTCACAAATATAGCTAATTATTGTACTACTTATATTTTAGACTATACACTTAATACAAATCGATTAAACTAACTAAAAGTTATATCTGTTCAGACCGGAGTGACCAGACCCCATCCAGACCCCATCCAGACTGCGGGGAATCTTCCTCGCCACACACGCCTGTTCCTCTCCTCCGCGCCGATTGTAGAAATAGAAGCCGTAGGAGAAATATCGCCAATCATTATGTTTTTTTTCAGACAGTCAAACAAACATAGATAGACGGCTATAAAACGTCATATGTTTGGCGAATGGCCATTGCACTGAAACAAACTTATCACCAACCCGACTCAAAAGTTGGAAAATTGGAATGTGAACCTAATATCAAGTTACGTACAGTGACATTTTCAACTACAAGACAGTAGTTGTCGACGCGTCGTCGTTCACCAGACATGCTGTTGTACGTGACGCGATATAAAGCTCACATGTCGATGCTTTGCTTTGAGTTGAGTTGTGTTGAGTCGTTAAGGTGTGCAACGATCATCACTTGACTACTGCACCTCCTCATAATGATTCTCCAACTCCGCGGCTTCCCGTTCGTTAATAGGTCGGAACACGGATAGGAGATTCAGGTAGAATACGGTGTCTGGCTGAAAGTGTAAAACGGACATTTCAACTGTTACCTTAAAGTATACAGTAACATGATTTTAAACATTATTACTAAATAGGGAAAATACTTACGTGGGGTCTCGGCGTTGGTACTGATTGCAATTCTTGAGAACTCGATGTTCCATAGCAGCTAGACTTCTTCACAGTCCAATATACTATTACCAGTGTAATAATGACACTGACTCCTGCTGCTGTCAAATAGTAAGCCAGACCTGAAAACCATAACATGGATTGATTTAATTTAGTTTAACGGCGCGTTTTTAAAGACCACGAATTTCTTCGCGCCAACATAAAGTGGTCACGTCGCGTTTACCACGCGGTTATAACAAAGTGCGCTCTGTTTATAAAAACTTACAAGGCTTGTATTACCAAATGTCATTATTTTGTTCACAAGTACTTATATTTTTACACTTTAATTCGTGATTCTGTATAACAAAAAATTCTTTGTAAGTTACAACTTGTAGAAAATCATAACAAATCCTGAGAGTGTCCGGCGACTCTCTATTCCGTCTTACAAGTTTACAAGTGTCGTGCTTAGTACCGCAATAAATGTTTAAATTCGATTTTATTTTTTAAAATGTGGTCTAAAGAGAGAGAAGACCTGATACCCGTATCCCAGCAGTGGGAACATTAAGGCTGATTATGAATATGGAGATGAGCTATGAATTTAACGAAAATTAACATTCTAGGTAACTTGTGAACGTGTAGACTTGTAACTTTTGATAAACAGGACCCAGCAGCAGTCAGTACGTTAATGCATTACAAAATCTGCTCTGCCCTGCGCTGCGCGGACCTGCGTCACCCTGCGTCTCAGCATACGTTTAGCCTTTTTCTTTATTTTATATATCCGGCTCGAAGGACCGAAAAAATAATGTTCGCTGCAATTAACAAATTACATTTACAAATTGATGGTATACCAGAAGGCATACCTAACGATTATTATAACGATTTTTGTCGACATGAAATGTTCTTTTCAAAAGTAAAACGGGCGTTATATATTAATGTAAACGCCTCTGTGCATCAACAACAAACTTTGCCTAAAATTGACATACCAAGTTTTAACGGAAATTATACGTCATGGCCTACTTTCATGGATCTGTACGTAGAAGCGATTCATAATAACCCCGCTATTGCAAAAATCCAAAAGATGCAACATCTAAAAGGAAGGTTGCGCGCTGAAACGGAAAAGCTCGTACAGCATTTACACATTGCACCCGAAAATTACGACACGTGCTGGGAAATATTGAACCATAGATACAATAACCGAAGAATTTTCAAGTATTTATGCATCTACCTAATTTACAAGAAAAAAAACCGACTTCCCAAGAAAACACTAAAAAAGTGAAAAATAACTTTAATTTTGGAAGTCGGTGGCAAAAGACGAAAATTGAAAAGCAAAGACACCGACTTTTTTAGTGTTTTTTGGAAGTCGGTTTTTTTTTTGTAAAAAGTTTCTATTTTTCTCTTTTTAGTTGTGGTACCTACCCCACACAAAGAAGAATGGCAGGCTAGTATGGAAGTTTTGTACCGCTGTTAATTTTCGTGTTTTGTATTGTTTTTATATTTAGTCGATAGATAATATCATCAATAAATAGATTATAAATTATCCGATTTTTAGAAGTTAGGGTTCAAAAGTTATTTTACTTTATTTTATGTATGAGAGGTTACATTTTGAGGTAGATAAGTAGGTATATTGTAAGATGACAGTTGATTGTCAAATGTGGTTGTTTACAAACTAAAACCTACTTAGTCACTATTATTCCTTTTATTCCTCATATTTAGTCTGTGGTTGATCCTGTCGACGTTAAGAACAGCCAAGATGCTCACCGAGTTTTATAGACTATTGCTAACAATCCCTTATATGGGTACCTCGAAAATGCATTCATATTTTACGTAAATAAGGTGCATACTATCTAAACCTTTTTTAATAATTTATGTTGTATAGTTTTCAGTAAAATAAAACAATAGTTTTGTTTAAAAAAGCTTTTATTTTAATGCATTCAAAATGATCGCATAATCACTTCATCTAAGAAGGGTCGCGTCATACCCTCATGGCGAGCATAATCCAAGTACCAAATGATTTAATTCTTAAGTCACACACACACAGACACAGTTCTTAAGCCAACGATACAATTACAGCAATAACTTCCCGACCATTCATATTATTTCCACAATCGGATAGTGTTGACCAGGCCCTCACTCTCGTCTCCTAGAGCGTGCCATCTCATGCGAGACAAACTCAGGTTGCAATTAATGCACTGTACACTCGACATCTCGTCGAAATCCAACACACTATGCACAAGAATGAAATTGAGCGTCCTTTCACAATTGTCACAACAATACCACTTATTAAAAGCGTCCATTCGCAAAGTAACGCCAAAAATATCAATCGGTACGGAGGAAAAATGCTCAACTCAGCGTATCAACGTAATCAAAAAGACTTAAAAATGCATAAACGGATTCACACACCGCAATTCAATAAAACAGCAAAGAAGCCATTGACAAGTGACAGATGATTTTCTTGAAATATCATTTCATCAACCATTATATGGTTTTATTTTACACATGGCTAGTTTTGAAAATGTGCATTGCGTTTTGTTGTCAATAAATTAACGTTTAGTTATTTAATTGTTATCATTTTTAAAATCCCTTTTTTTAAACGTTTCCAAAGTTCTAAAAATATAATAAATACGTAAAAACAATTACTTTAAGGTCCTTTATAAGTGCTGAATGTCTTATAGCGAAACACCAACTAAAGTTGGCGGTACGAAATCTGCCGTTCTCCATACTACCTGCTATGTAAATAATAGTGAAGGAGTAAATTAAGATATCGTCTAGATAAATGGAGTAGGAATATTGAAGCTAACTCAAAAACTTAGCAAGCAAAGTTAATAAAATTTATATGGTGACCACCATAATAAATAAATTTTATTAACTTTGCTTGCTTCGGAAGACTCTTGCCTCGGAAGCATGACCTACCAAACAAAAAAAGAATCATCAAAATCGATTCATAATTGGCGGAGCAATCGTGTAACATACATACAAAAAAAATATACAGACGAATTGAGAACCTCCTCCTTTTTGAATAAGTCGGTTAAAAACAATCTGCACTTGATCTTAAGCGGCTATATGACACTAGCAATGACACCATAAACGCCATAAATAGCCATGAGCCTTTGTGTTTGTAATAACATGTGCGAGTCCCAATTAGTACTAATTATTCTTTCTTCTTTTTACCATAAGAAACATAAAAGGGAAGAGAAAATAACTGAGACATCATTATACTTAATTCATCGCTGGAAAAGTGCCACATTATTTTAAAACAGTGTCTTAAAGTGTTTTAGTGTCTTAGTGTGAGGAGCCCGTGGCTAAGTAATAACAGCCGCATGGATCGATCCATCAGGTTAAGCTACGCTTGCCGGGGTTGGTCCGTGGATGGGTGACCATCTTTACATATCGAGACTCCTTGCCTCGGAAAGCACGTTAAGCCGTTGGTCCCGGCTATCATTTGTGGATCTTTGACAGTCGTTACGGGTCGTCAGAAGCCCGAAAGTCTGACAACCAGTCTAACCAAGGGGGGGGGTATTACCCAGTTACTGGGTTGTGGAGGTCAGAAAGGCAGTCGCTCCATGTAAAATACTGGTATTCAGCTGCTTCCGGTTAGACTGAAAGCCGACCCCAACATAGTTGGGAAAAGGCTAGGCAGATGATGATGGCTAAAAGTGTCTTAAAAGATCTAGATTAAAATTAATCTTTTTTTTTTTTTCACTCACCTGAAACAATTTCATTTTCTTCTAGTTTCAATCGGAGGATGATCTCAATTGTTCTATTTACATTAGAATCTTCCACGTTTGTAAAATAAATACATTTTATTTTAGTTCCGTTGTGGGTTGCATCCAATATCTTCGTAAATGGTATTTTGGAAAACTGAATTGACGAACCTGGCGTTCCAATTGCTGCAGAATCTTCGGTTTGGTCTAAGAAATGATCGCAAATCGGTGATTAATAACAACATTTAAAAAATCCTTAAAACTAGGTACATTTTTATGTCACATCCGTAAATCGATCATATTTATCAACAATAATAGGTAAGTATTTATGACATTTACATTTAAACACAAAAAGAGAGATGGAAAAAAATAACTTAAGTTTACAAACATTAAGAGGTGCTTGAGACCATCGAACAAAATATTTTTTACTATGGGACCAATTACTATGAAATCGCGAACAAAACCGCTGTTCCTTAAGTTTAATATTTACTGTTCTAAACTGTGTGGGACAGTTGTTTTTTTTATTCGACATTTCAAAGTTGGTCCCACAGTAAAAATTATTCAGTTCAATTCAATCAATCTGCCTAGCCTTTTCCCTACTATGTTGGGGTCACCTTCCAGTCTGACCGGATGCAGCTGAATATATATAGTATTTTACATGGAGCGACTGCCTATCTGACCTCCACAACCCAGTAACTGGGTAATACGATACCTCTGGTAATACTGGTTGTCAGACTTTCGGGCTACTGTCGATTAATAACGACTGTCAAAGATCCACAAATGACAGCCGGGACCAACGGTTTAACGTGCTTTCCGAGGCAAGGAGGACTCTCGATATGTGAAAATGGTCACCCATCCACGGATCAACCCCGTCAAGCGTAGCGATCGACCCGAGCGGCTGTTATTACTTAGCCACGAGCTCCTCTATTATAAACCTCAAACATACAGCAGGCGTAGCATGAGCACCGTTTTGTCGACGGAAGAGTAGACAAAAATGACGTTTCCTGTAGACAGTACGAGACGGCAGCAAAGTATCCATATATCGGTTTCGATATATCGAAAAAAAAATATCGATATAACGATATATCGGTGGAATTTAAAAAAAAAAATTTTACATTATGTAGTTCAAGTTTGTTTTTTCATAGGATTTATCGGTTATCACTGTGATTTTGACAGTAAGGATAGAAAACTTTCTTCCGAAATAGTCTACATATAAAAAGACGTAGACAAAGATCGTTAGAAATTAACGACAATGTGACAGATTGTAGAAAGATTTCTACGGTGGATGTCAAAAATGAAGAAACGAACTGTCACTTTGTATAGAAAAAGCTATGTCTATTCTTCGTAGAGATAGAAAGCGCCATGCTACGCCTGCTGGTTTACATTTTAGTCGTTTAAATCTTCTGAAAAGATTTTTGTAGCCATAATTATGAACAAGTTTTACTAATACAAAAAACTGCTGTTCCCTACATTTTGATGAGATATGCGAACATTAAAATGTAGGGAACAGCTGATTTTTTTTCGCAATTTCAAAGTTGGTCTCATAGTAAAAATTATTCAGTTCGATGGTCTAAAGCACCTCTTAAAGTTTGTAAAGATTTCAGGGTTGGTCCCATACTGAAAGTGGTTGTTGTTGAGTACAATGACCCCTTAAGAGGATTTAAACGACAAAAAAACCCTGTATATTCCATGATACCTACAGGTGGTAATGTGACAGACATAATACCTTCGAATTCCCACATAAACGGCTTTCGCTGTCTTGTTAAATCAAATCCAGTATCCCATACACAAGTTAAGTTAAGAGTATCAGTCACATAGTATTGATATTCAATAGTCCATTGATTTTCTTCATTTGTATACTGGTACAGGATGTTATTTCTAGACAGGCCGCGAATACGAACATCTGAAAATTAAGATGTTTTCATAAAATTATCATTGTATCCTAACTAATATTATAAATGAGAAAGTGAGTTTGTTTGTTTGTTTTGTTACGCTTTGACGCTAAAACAGCTGAACAGATTGGGATCAAATTTGACACATGGATAGACCATAACCTGGATTAGGACATAGGATACTTTTTATCCCGATATTCTCACGGGATCGAGACTTATGCGGGTGAAACCGCGGGGCGCAGCTAGTTATAGATAATTATTTATTAAGGAGATAAAAAAACAGAATGATGTTATTGCATACCATTTTTAGGAACATCTGACAAGAATAATACCGTCGTGTTTGGCTTTTCTACATCCGTGTTGTTGATACTACAAGTTAGAGATTTATTTTGAATGTCCGATGTAGAAATATTTAATGAAATAACTGCTTGCGACAGACTCCCGTGTGCTGAAAATACAATATTCTCATCATCATCATCATCATTTCAGCCACAAGACGTCGACTGCTGGACCTAGGCCTCCCCCAAGCACCGTCACTTCGACCGGTTTTGTGATAGTCGCATTACTACTCTAAGTATTTATTCACTTTAAAAACAATATAATTATTATACAACTAACTAATTAAATCCTTAATAAAATTAACTATACAAACACGTTATGTAATAATTATAACAAAATTAAAAAGAAAAAATAAAGGGGAGGGGCTCATTGGGCATCAAAGAATCACACGATGCGTCGTGTCGCCGAGCACTTGGCTTCTGATGAACCTACTGATGTACCACGACACGACACGTCAGGCTAGTGTGAATACGGGAGTAATCGCGGCACAGCGGACAGAGCTCCGGTAGAATCTCATGGCGGCATGGAGAGTGCGATTACGGCGATAAGTCCCCTCTTTGAGGAGTGGCTAGAGAGGCACCACGGTGTCCTCACCTTCCGCCTGACGCAGGTCCTCACCGGACACGGTTGCAAAGTCAAAGTCAAAGTCAAATAATTTATTTCAAATAGGCACATAATATGGCACTTTTGAACGTCAAACAAAGAAATAGAATTGATTCTAGTTGCCCCTTCCAAAAGGTAGTTTTCGTATGGAGAAGAATGGGCAAGAAACTCCACCGTTACTCTTTTAAAAATGTTTTACAATATTTTGTATACATTAATTATATGTGAAGACGATGCATCTATAATAAGATTACTGTACCACAAAAGGTAAAAAGAATTATAAATGGAGCAATAATGAATAAATTAATTACCAGATACATGGTGCTCACATATTCACAAAGATTGTAAAAGTATACGATATTACAATAGTCCTAACATTGTTACAAGTAGTACATACAAATAATAAATAAAAAATAAAAAAAAACTAAATTAGCTATCAGTTTGATTTTGTCCAGACACTAAATCGTCCTATGGAGCAAGACCAGCATGTTTCCAAGCATTCTTATCTTGGATATAATCCTCTAATTTGTAATAAGCTTGTTTACAAAGTGTACTTTTTATATGAGTTTTAAATTTTCTTTCATTTAATTGCAATATATCACAAGGTATTTTGTTATAGCATTTAACGCAGTACCCTATAAAAGATGTTTGTACTTTAGCTAATCTGAAAAATGGTTGATCTATTTCATCTTTATTTCTAGTATTAAAATTATGTATATCACTTATTTTATTAAAAAGATTTAATTTTTTTCTTACATACATAAAATTCTCATTGGCAAGGTATTCAACTTCTGAATTGGCAAGGTACCGTCATGATATTAATCTTTTTAAATAGTTCCCTGAGAGATTCGCGGTGACATAGATTATAAATGGCTCTGACAGCTCTTTTTTGCAAAATAAAAATGGATTCAATATCAGCAGCCCGACCCCACAGTAAAATGCCATACGACATAATGCTGTGGAAGTAACTGAAATAGACCAAACGCGCGGTTTCTACATCTGTTAACTGTCTTATCTTTCTAACAGCATAAGAGGCCGAGCTTAACCGCCCCGCAAGAGATTTTATATGAGGTCCCCATTGTAATTTTTCGTCTAGCGTGATTCCCAAGAAAACTGTTTGATTAATAAACTCCAGTTTTTCTCCATTCAATATGATGTCACATTCGCTACTTCTAACATTAGGTAATTTAAATCGAATACATTTGGTTTTTTTTTCATTTAGTACCAAATTATTTACCGTAAACCAATCTTGTACCTGAAGAATAGAGCTATTCACGTCGTCAAAATTTTGTGAACGTCGATTTATTTTAAAAATCAATGATGTTTCATCTGCAAATAACACCATCTTCGGTTGATTTAGAAGTAATTGGGGTAAATCATTAATATAAACTAAAAAGAGGAATGGACCTAATATCGAGCCTTGAGGAACGCCCATTGCCATTTCAGACCCCAATGAGTTTACGCCGTTTACTTGAACTTGAACTTTTCTTTCTTTCAGATATGATCTTAGTAAATCAAGAGCTGTATTCCTAACCCCATAGTGCTCTAGTTTCAACAGAAGTGTATCATGGTCGACGCAATCGAACGCCTTCGAGAGGTCGCAAAAGATTCCAATGGCATCTTGTGCTTCCTCCCAGGCGTTAAAAATGTTCTTTATGAGGGTGACACCGGCGTCAGTGGTACAACGCCCTTTGGTGAAACCGTACTGATGTTCATGAAAGATGGAATTTTTATTAAAGTGACGTAACATTTGATTGAGCATCAACTTTTCAAACACCTTACTGAGAACTGGCAGAATTGACACAGGCCTATAATTGTTGGGTTCCTTACTATCACCGGATTTGAACAAAGGAACTACTTTACTGTGTTTCATGAGATCCGGAAAGACTCCTTGGTCTACACTGGTGTTAAATATGAAAGCTAAATAGGGCGCAATGGTTTCGATGATAGATCTACAGACTTTTACAGACATTCCCCATAGATCTTCTGTTGATTTAATTTTAAGATCTTTAAAAGCTTTTATAACCGCTTGGGGGTTTGTATGCTGAAACCTAAACTCCAAAGGGCATGCCTTTACATTCTTTCTAAGTAAGGCAGCAGAAAGCGCGGATGAGGAATTTAGAGCTTCAGTAGTTTTAACGGGAATATTACCAAAAAAGTTTTCAAATTCCTGAGCTATTTCTACATTTGAGTTGATTGGGCCATGTGCAGTCTCTAAATTAAATTCAGTACTACGCTGTTTTTTCCTACCTGTTTCATTATTTATTATTTGCCAGGTAGTTTTTATTTTGTCATCAGCTGATTTTATTTTATTGCTAATGTAAAGAGCTTTAGCTAATTTGCACACATTTTTAAAAGTTTTATTCATTCAAAGGTTGTATTATTCATATGTTGCTTTAGGCCATATAGTTCAAAAAGATTTTCCCTGCTTTTACGAATACCTGGAGTAGCCCAATCACTAAATAAGAACTTTGTGTAAATAGTTTTAGTCTTTAGTGGAAAAGTTTCATTAAAGTGTTTGTTTATTAGTGAAAAGAAATCGGCGTAGAACTCATTTGGGTCACATACATTATTAAAACTCTGAACACATAATTTACTGGCCAACGAATTATTTAATTTTTCTAAGTTTTTACATGTAATTGGCCTAAAACTTATTTGAATTTTTTGTAAAGGTATGTAGGCGCAAAAAGTTATTGTTTGTCCACTGTGATCAGATGGCAATTTATTTACAATTTCTTTATGTAAGTAATCACAATTACAACAAATATTATCTATACAAGTGGCAGAAGAAGCTGTCACTCGGGTTGGTTCAATAAAAACATTTGACAAATCAAATGACCTAAAAAGACTTAATAATCGGACAGTATTCGAGTTATTTTCTAATAAATTAATGTTAAAATCACCACATATGATTATTGACTTACTATTAGCACTAAGTTTCTTTAGCACCTCTTCCATTACAGAATCAAATATAGGTAGATTCTGGTAGCTTGGAGGTCTATATACGCATACTATAACATGCTTATCAAGCTCAACACAGGACAATTTAATTGCTTCGGGAGGTTCCTGTTTCGGATAAGGCGGGAGGAAACGCCCGGTTGTCACCACTGTGTGGATCGCCCGGAGGACACGGTGGAGCATACGGTGGAGGTATGCCCTGCTTGGGCGGAGCCCTGCCGTGTCCTCGTGGAGGCGATCGGCGGCTATGACCTCTCGCGTCCGGCCCTAGTCCAGGCCATTGTACGGAGCGAGAGGGCATGGGAAGCAGTCACCTCCTTCTGCGAAGCAGTAATGCTCGCGAAGGAGGAGGTGAAACGCGTGAGGGAGAGGCAAAGTTTGCGCCCTCACGCCCCTAACCACCGCCGCTGGAGACGCCCTGGGCGTCGGGAATCCTAGGCGGATTCCCGGCCACCATATGCGCGGGCTTGCGGAAGGCGAGCAATGGGTAGCCCACGCCCGGGTCGATGGCGCGTCGTGTTCCACACGCGCCTCAAAGAGATGTCAGCACAATTGGCGGGGTCCGCTAAGACCGATGTCTGCCAGGGTTGCTGGTTAGTCCGAAAGGGATACCAGGACCTTGGCAACAGGCAACTGAAGGATCACGGGTGGGTTTTAGTCAGTAAAAGTCTGACACACCCTTCCGCTCCACCCAGAGCGGGAGAAGTCATTGGATGATTTCCCAACTTAAATTAGTAACTCATATTCCATTAAATGATTGGTAAACCCCTAAAAAACCCATTTAAAACCCCTATATCTACCATGATTTTGTTAGTAACCCTTCAACTTCAAAACCTTAAAACTCAGGAGTTAGTTAACCACCTCAGTAACCCTTTTAAACCTCTATAATTTGTAAAGAGTTATTGGAGTTGTCCATGCATCCATACACTTTCAAAGGAAAAGGTTTTTGATTGGGATAGACCTTTCACAATGTATGGCTATATGCTGAGGCACCTGTCTTAGTCGCCGTCACACACTCTCGTTCGTTGCTCGCCAAATCGTCTTTAGTTGCTAGTTCTACTCCCTCTTCGCCTGAAGGAATTAACCGGTTCTAAGAAATTGTTTTTTTTAAACCCGTTCGTCAAAATCTTTTCGTAAACCTTTTTAAGCTTTTATACACCCCGGTAAATAATAGTAAAAAATAATAGCAAAAAGTATCTCAAAACTCAAACTCAAACGATTTGTTTCAATTATACCATTTACAGGCACTTTTGAATTGTCAAGGGGTCGGTCAGTCAGAAATATGAAGCTAGTTGCCCATTCCAAAGCGTAGTAGGTACCTATGAAGAAGAACGGGCAAGAAACACCACGGACACTTTTTTAAATCTTATGAGTTTGCTTATAAAGATATTATGTACTTACCTTTGCTAATATGGTGAACAATTTCTTTATTATAATAGAAAGTTAGAGCGCCTGACAGAGTAACGTCCATTTTTCGACACGTAACATTCAATACCTCTCCATCTATATATCTGAATATATAATCGTCATATGACTTGTCATTATTTGAAAATGTTGATAATTTTTGGCCATTGACGTACAATATCACTGCATGTTGCACTTCATCTGTAAAAAAAAACATTTACCGCCTTTCTAATAAACGTTGTATAGCGCCTGTATAGTTACACAACGTTTTGTCTTCTTCTTTCAAAAGTAATTTGACTTTTGAAAAAAGAAGACAAAGCGTTGTGTAACTATACAGGCGCTATACAACGTTTATTAGTAAGGCGGTAAGTATTTCAATAACATTCTTTGACCTTACAAGGAATATCGTTTAATAACATGCACAAGTTGCACATCACACCCGTTGCCCAGTCTTTCGAGAACTGCGTGTTATAATGGCATTGTGAATAAAAAAAAATCAGACCCTATTTATTGTAATTTCAAAATCAAAAAATCAAAATCAAAAGTCATTTATTCAAACTAGGCTGAGAATCAGCACTTTTCGAACGTCAAAATTACATAAGACAGACCCCCAAAACGCCCACCCTTCACCAATAGGGAATATGCATGTGATTCAAATATGGGTCAAATATTTTTTTCTATAAACTATTTTACTTCAGAATTAAGCCTCCATCAATATTTTTTAATAAAATTTCTTTTTGAGCGAGAAATTAATTTTTAAAAAGTCCCAAAAAACTGTGGGTAATTCAAATACTTGAAAAGGCTAAGAGCGGATGTGACGTAACAATCCGGGCTAACAATCAAAATGTCAATGTCAAGTCAATCAACAAGTGTCAAGTCAATGTCAAACGCTCATAGAAAAAGGAGTGTTTGACGTTGACTTGACAGTTGCTTGTCTGTTTTCACGAACTGTGACGTCACCACACCAAGCGCGCCAAATGGAGGGCGTTTAAATAGCCCGGATCGGTTGGATATTTTTAAACATTTTTTTAACTACTTTATATTGCTTTTGTGCCGTCGAATTTTTTTTTACTATTATTTGACGATGTAAACTATCGAATAAAAATATAAAAAAAATACATGCATATTCCCTATTGCTAGTGCTTTAGCTGGGAAGAAGAAGTAGCGCAACAAACTCCTTAGCAGCACAGCTGTCTGTTCAGTTAGAAAAAAAAATTCTTTACAAAAGCATGCAATAGTACATTATGCAATTAGTGAATAAAGGACGGATTTAAAGCGAGGGCCATAGGTGAATCACGAGTAAGTGAAGGATTCTAACGCCTGAATCACGACCGTAGGGAGTGATTCATGTGTTAGAATCCAGAACGACGCGAGCGATTCATGGCCCTCGATATAAATCCGTTTTATTCAAGAGTTGCATACTATACTTTATACCATGACTACGAGAAAAAGAACATGCAACTTCGAGTATGTTGTTATGTCAATGTTATGCCTTGTTTTTATAGTAACTACACCGAAGCATAGAATACATACTCCATAATGTCGATGACTTCTTTTTCTTCGGCAACTCATTAAAATAAGTTAGGAAAACAAACTCTGAAAATGTGCTCAGCTTGATTTTCATTTTTCCATTTGCAAATTCATCGTAGGCTTTGATGTAAACCAGCCGTGATTTGTTAAGTAGCAAGCTTTTTACTTCATCGGCCTCTCTTTCATAAACTCAAGTGTTAACACATCTTCATCACTTGAATACATTTTCAATCGATTAACACTAAACTTTTTGTTCGTACAACTTACAATATTTAAAATAGCGCCAATTTACTAATGAAAGTAAAGAACACTAAAAAGTTTTTATACTAATGCTAAACTCCTGTTCGAAAATCAAATAGGAGTTTGTATAGCATTGAGATGGAGTTCGAATATATTGGTGTTCTAAATTCAAACACCAAAACAGTGATTAAAAGTGCTTTTTATTCAGTTTTCAGTGAATAAAATAAGCTTTTTAGAGGGGGAATGGTCTAAAATCATTTACATTACGCAACATAAAACATAAATCTAATTATTAGCCATATGTCAGCTAGAACACTCCAATTTACCAACCAAAAAAAGAATAATAAAAAAACGAGAACTTGTACTCAAGCAGAAATAAGTAGTAAATGTAAACATAACATACATTTCTTTCTCATTTCTCCTTTCGCAGGTCTGCTGGAAGAAATTTCTTAAGAAATAAGCAGTACCTTTGTACTCATATTTTAATTATGTCGTATCTTTTTTGTATTTTACTGTGTGTTCATAAATAATAAAATAAATAAAAGCCTCCAGGTACAAAGGGTGTGCCCGCTTACATTATAGCACCGCTACTTACCAGCATGTAAATCTCTTTTAAAGAATGTAGTTCTATATCGATATTCTGTTTCGGGAGCTATGGAAGCGTCGCGTATACAGTCCAAATAATACTTATCATTGTTCGAATTCAAGACAGAACGAAATTGGTGTGGTTGATTTTCTCGAGGCTTAGTTTTAAATAGAAGAATACCTGAAATGTCACATATTTATTAGTTTGTCAGTGCGATCTATATCGACGTTATAACTACTGCGTTTGTGGAGTCAGAGGCCATATTGTAAGGTGTGTTAGCGTACTGCACGGAGACGACTCCTCGGTCAACTGCATATCTCGCGATTGTGGAGGGTCTTACGGTTTAAAAAGCCTCGACCTCCACTCTTCGCTCTACCCCACACACGATCGCGGGTTATACATTCTCATTGACCGATGACCGTGAGTGGTGTAAACTTTGGGGACCAACTCAGAAATCGCGAAAAATAAAACAGCTGTCCCATACAGTTTCGAACATCATCATCATCAACTGCCTAGCCTTTTCTCAACTATGTTGGGGTCGGCATCCAGTCTAACCGGATGCAGCTGAATACCAGTATTTTACATGGAGCGACTGCCTATCTGACCTCCACAACCCAGTAACGTGGTAATACGATACCCCTTGGTGGTTGTCAGACTTTCGGGCTTCTGAAGACCAGTAACGACTGTCAAAGATCCACAGTAATGAAAGCTGGGACCAACGGCTTCACGTGCTTTCCTAGGCACAGAGCAGTCTCGGTATGTAAAGATGGTCAGTTTCGAACAGTAGGTAGGTATTAAACTTTACCATGGAATAGCTTTTTTTTTGCGATTTCAAAGCTGGTTCCTTAGTAAAAGTTACTCAGTTCAATGGTCTAAAGCCACCTCTTAAAGTAAAGTAATTTTTTTAACACCGTATTTCACCATCGCCGTCGTTAAGATTGTATATTTGAATGCAGGTGACTAAATCGCCATCCTGTTTACTTCGAATCGAGTGGATGGGTTTGCTTAAAATAATATTATTCTTCATGTGAAGTACCTTCTGCATTGTAATATTCCAAACGAAGAGTGTCGTTTTTACGATTGTCATCTGCTTTTTTGCACGAAAAATCCATCAGAAACTCGTCACCGTCTTCAAAGGTGTAGCTGGCCTCTCCATCATAGTTAACTGACAGGTCAGTCGGTACATAAGTCAAACTTTGGTTGTTTGCCATTAAAATTACTGCTCCTTATGGAAAAACACGGTGTTCAATTAGATAAAGTTCAGGCTATGTTCATTACAAGCTTTATATTAGCTTGCTCTGTTCGTATGTTTCCGGTTACTCCTTTTGTCATTAAGTTTTGTAACTTGGCATACTAATACAACTACCGAGACAATTTAAAAAAATGATACCATGTTACCGGTCTGATGATGGAGCCGGAAGTTAGCCATAGGAACTCCTCAATAAAACAAGATAGCACCATCGTGTTTGGACTCATTGATCATGTATTAACAAGTGCTTTGACACTAGGTGGTGTTCAGGGTCTGATGATGGAGCCGTAAGGTGGCCATGAGAAAACCACAATCAAACAAGACAGCACCATCGTGTTTGGACTCATTGGTCATGTATTAACAAGTGTTTTGACACTTGGTGGTGTTCAGGGTGTGATGACGGAGCCTGAAGGTGGCCAAGGGAACTCCTCAATAAAACAAGATAGCACCATCGTGTTTGGACTCGTTGGTTATGTATTAACAATTGCTTTGACACTCAGTGGTGTTCAGGATCTGATAATGGAGCCGGAAGGTGGCCATAGGAACTCCTCAAACAAACAAGATATCACCATCGTGTTTGGACTCATTGGTCATGTATTAACAAGCGTTTTGACACTAGGTGTTCAGTGCCTGATAATGGAGCCGGAAGGTGGCCATGGGAAAACCTAATTCTTTGGATTTGTGATAGAACAGATATTTAAACAATTCCTAATGCTAAAAAGTAAAAAATAAAATATAAGTAAAAATCTTTTTAAAAACAAGCTTTTAATTAACTAAAAAGTACTAAATAAAACTTACGTAAACATAGAACTTTAATATTTTCTTAAAAGCTTGAGGCGTAAACTTGTAGATAAGCCTTACATTAAGCTTGTAGATAAGTTTAAGAAGAGAGCTCAAAAACTACGCAAGCAAAGTTAATAAAATTTATATGGGACCACTTCGGGAGTACACCCTTTCGAACTAAAAAATATTTTTTTTAATCGGTCCACAATCGGCGAAAATATCGACGAAAATACAAAAAAAAAAAAAAAAACGTACAGACGAACATAGAACCTCCTCCTTTTTGAAGAAGTCGGTAAAAATGCACTTACTTGCTCCTTTGACATGAAGAAAAAAATGTGGATGTTTCATAGCATATGTACGATGCTTATATGTTACCGGGCCTGACTCTGCCTCCTGATAGACTATGCACGACCACCTAGTACTCATTTCAGCCGTAACTTTTGGGATCTGAAACGAGATATAACGACTGTTTACAAAAACTGGAGCTACACAACACAAACACTCGATGCATCCTTTGTTATTTTTATTGCATCATACCACTATTAACTAATTGCGCCATGTTATTTGTTACGTAACCATTACGACGATTACGACAAAACGTCTTTACGTCAAAAAACTGTCAAAATAGTTTTGATGACAGCTGCGCGCACAGTTTGCAACCCGTGGCGCGTGAGTCGCTGACGGAACGGAATGTTGCCATCAATAAATATTATATTTTTATAAACACTACAAGTATTTATTTTTCACACTACAAGTATTTTTTTTTTTTTTTTTTTTTGTTATTGTCCACTCATTATGTGCTGCACCGATTGACGTCATGACGTCAACGCCGGCTGTCACTGAAAATCAGCGCTGGGGCTCTGTCCCGCATAGGGTCGCAGCATTATGCTGAGTGATGGCCGTTTTGCGTGAATGTGACGTATATTTTCCCGCAACTTGTTATTTTCGTATATTTGTCCTTTCTTGGCGTCATGTTTGCCGCAAATAAACATATTTTCTTTCTTTCTTTCTTTCTAGATATAATATCATAATAATACGCCTGTATTCTGTATTCCCCCAAGGAAAGCCTCATAACTCGCTGTACATCCGGGAATAATGAATGTATGCTATTGTAGAAAGGATAGCTGCTGTTAAATTCCTATTTTCATTAGCCGTTCGCCGACGATGGCGACGGTTGGTACAAAATATTACCTACAACTTTTATATTGAACTTAAAGGGCCAACATTATTATTTTTTACTTTTAAGATGCTTTGTTTTTGTGGGGGTTTTTAAAATTTTTAATTTAACTTTTATCCTCGTAGACTAATGTTACACGCGCAAATGTCAAACTCCAAATTGAAAAAACAAACAACAATCACTTGAAATGACAAAATTAGTCTACGAGATTTAAAAACAGATTTAAATAACTAATACTCACATTTAAAATATTGGAATTTCCGTTTGAAAGTTCGGTTTTTGGTACAAATTCTTCAACATTTAACGATGTACCTACAAAATTTATGCACGAGTCGTAACAACTGAAACCAGTAATATAATATAGGTTTGTAACTTTCGCCTGCACCTTTATATTATAGATATGGGGCAGGCTTAGGCGCGGAAAAGGCGAGGGGCGCGGGAAAGGCGAGGGGCGTGGGCGTGGCGACGTTGTGGTGCGGGCGTTTCGCCCCCTGTCATGTTTCATACAAAATGTATAGGAGCGACGATACGCACCTCGCCCGCCCACGCCCCACCGCCTGTGTGTATCCCGCGCCTCGTCGCTTCTAAACATTTTGTATGAAATGAGCGGCACAACGTCCGCGCCAGTTTATAGCAATGCGGAGGAATTTATCGAAGCCATTGTTTTGTTGTAAGGTTTAGTGTTATTAGGATATTTTATGAGGTATTTACGATTTCTTTTAATGATTCTATAATGTTTAGCATTCTAGCACTCTAGGGATATTTTTCATGCAAATGATCAAGGTTTGATCAAGTAAACTTGACTGTGTGTGGGTGCCACACACAGTCAAGTTTACTTGATCAAACCTCAAATCTCGTGCTAATGGCAAGTAAACTTGGTCGTGCATAGCCGCCATTAGAAATTTATTCTAAAAGTTATCAAAGCGGTTCATCATTGAAATTTAATTCGGCTGTAACTTAAAAAATATGCTCTTTTTCAACAAACTTACCTAACGTATCGTGCGTAACCATCTTCTATAATAATCTTCAGTGGTTTATCTTTCCAAACTGTATAATGTCCGACTGACAAACCATATAGACTAGCCAGACGAATTTCTGGATTTTCTGAAATGACAAAATTGATATTTTAAAGGTGACAAGAGGTCAATAATTATTCATTTTGGCCTTCAATGTTGCGTCTTTCACTTGAAAATCTTTCTAATGAGGCCCATTGTGAGCGAACACGTTTCAGTGCCGAATGTCATTAGGTGCGTGCAACATGCACTGGTCAAGGACTGTCCCTTGGGACACTGCGGTGAGTGAGACGAGAAGATATTGCGCAGCTTTCCGAACGCTGTGCAGCCAAGTCAAGGTCAATGAAGAGGGCGGACCAACCCAGGCAAGCGTAGCTAAACCTGATAGCTCAACCCATGCGGCTGTTATTACTTAGCCACGAGCTCCGACGGACTATCCTGTGGGTGCCTCAATAAATTAAGGCCTCCAGACAGGGCGGGCATAAAATTTACCCCTTGACCGTGTGGGGTACCGACCTCGGCTTAGGGCCTCTATAGGGAAGGACAACAAGGGACAGCAAATCCTGGAGCAGCTGGACGGCATGCCTCATATGAGGTATGCATGACGTCCACTCCAAATTCGCTCTGGGACTGAGTAAAGGCTCTTACATACTGGTGCGACTTGTCGCGCGACGCGACTTTTAACAAAACAATTTCTGAGAAAACTTCACGACGAGCAATGCGGCGGCACACGGTGGGCTGAAAATCGACTTTCATAGACTTAGGGATATCAATTTAAGGGTGTCGCTTTTTTTGGTGGGAACTGCTTCTACCAACCATTTCCATGTTCTAATAAGTCGAAAATGTTAAATTAGCGTATAAAGGAATGAGTTATATTTTTTTTGCGAAAAATTTGTATGAAACTCGCATGAAAAATCCGATTTTCTTTGGAACTGCAAGTCAAACCGTTATATCCTTACAGGGGAGTCTTAATACTAATTATTTGTGATTTTTTGACATACCACACATAACGGTCACTGCTGCAGA
Organism: Lithophane semibrunnea; assembly: GCA_947363905.1. Taxonomy (NCBI): domain Eukaryota; kingdom Metazoa; phylum Arthropoda; class Insecta; order Lepidoptera; family Noctuidae; genus Lithophane; species Lithophane semibrunnea. The sequence goes on along the minus strand of OX376213.1, from coordinate 4,241,959 downwards.
TTTTTTTTTTTTAAATTAAGAAAAATAATATGTTTTTTTATTTGGAAAATTATTCATTTTATTCATCAAGTCAACAAACTAAGTACTAATATGTAAGAGCCTTTAAGGTTATAAAATCGGTGTAGAACAAGTTTTTGAACTCTAATGATATGTTTGTTCTTGGCATAAATTCATCCAAACTATGGAACCCTTTATTGTGCGTGGTTCGACACGCACGTGGCCGGTTTTTTTTACCCGTCTGCCCCAGAAGGAGGGTAATGTTTTTCGAGAGTATGTATGTATGTATTGTATGTTTATTTCTTTGGCACGCTCTGTAGCCTAAACGGCTTGATGGATTTTAACATACGAGGTGTCGTTAGGTAGGTTCGTCTTAATTGTGGGAGTGACATAGGCTATAGTTTTTTTTTAATTTGCATTTTAATTTAATTTGAATTTTGGTATTACAGCCGGGGAACAAACCAATAACCTGAAATATGGTGTAACTTTTGTTTGTTCCCCGCCTGTAATACCAAAATTCTACAGATTATAATGCTTGTTTTTCTCTTTTAAGTTATGCGTTTTTACAGGCGGGTTTTTTGTTTTTTTTAAATAATTTGTTGTATTTATTAAATAAGTATTTATATAGAGTGTAAAAATAACTCTGTCCGATCCGAAACTACACAAACGATACTACGATCCGATACTACAAATACACAGATACTGCAATAACAATACAAGAAAAAAATATGAATAAAAAAAAAATGATAATGTAATTTGAAATTCACTTATTTAGTACCAAAATTACCCCAATATCATTATAAATTAGCAAATTTTCTACAGAAGTCATAAGTTATGACTAGTAGACACCCACTAAACGGTAAATTCCCCAAAAAAAAAAAAAACATAAATACTTACACTCAGTATGATTCCTATCAACACCCTCACGGATCGAACCGGGTTTTTGAATATATGTCACGTAAGGGGTGTTTTACATAAATAATCGTGACTTTGTAATAAAAAACGAAATAAGTACCTAATAAATTAAATAATAGAATGTTGATTTCTTAAATGCTAGTTGATTCTTTGACATGAGGCTATAGACAAAATCCCTTTTCAGCAGGCGTAGCATGAGCACCGTTTTGTCGACGGAAGAGTAGACAAAAATGACGTTTCCTGTAGACAGTACGAGACAGCAGCAAAATAGAAAGAGTGAACTACACTTTTTACGAAATTCACTCTTTGATGGTATCGTTAATACCAGTAAGAGAGATTTGAAAAGAAACAATGGTCAAATGGTCTCATTAATATCCTAGAGTTATGAGATTTGAAAAGAAACACGTTGTATATATTTATAATCACATTCTCGAAAGCGGCTCTAATGATTTCTATGAAAGTTGCAATATAGGGGAAAGTCCGAAAGGGATACCCGGGACCTTGGCAACAGGCAACTGAAGGAACACGGGTGGGTTTTAGTCAGTTAAAGTCTGACACGCCCTTCCGCTCCGCCCAGAGCGGGAGAAGTCATTTGATGAAGTACCAACCTCAAAAAAAAAAAACAGTGTTTACGGGTCGAAAAATCGGTCTAGCTAGGTCTCATAAATATCTGGAAAAAACGTTTTCTATATTTTCACCCGAGCAGAGCTCAGCCGCCTAGGTACACACGGCTACACAACAAGCTATACATTTCCAGTATAAGCTGACATCGCATTGTACGGAAATCCTATACAATGCGAGATCAGCATAAACTGGAAAGGTATAGCTTGATGTGTAGCCGTGTGTACCTACCGAATTGTTATTGGGCTACACGTAGAAGCAGTTAGATATATAAATAGTTCTTACCATTGTCCAGGCCCAGAGCGTCAGCTTTTAATATTATAATAATCGAATATATTAATAAACTCAACATTTTAATAGGTATTAATTAAAATTATAATCAAATAGTATCACTAGAAGTGCTACTTGTTCTAATTCCTCTATTATAATGACAAATGGCTGTGCATAATTTTGATTTTATTTCTGAAATACAGTGACCATCACTTTGATATTTTAAGGTAAACTTTATATGTTATGTGTTTTCCTGTAAAAACGATTCCACCCGTGTGCATTTCGAATATTGACACACAAATTTGCACTTTCAAAGTATCCATGCTCAGAGCGCAAGTTATCTCTATACTTATGTACTTAACTATTATTGAGGTTTTGAGACAGTTAAGACGGCAAACACCCAATTAAGTTAGGGCATAAATCGAACAGATTACGTGTGACTCCGGATTTTTAATTTTATAACTTGCAAGTTATAAAGTAGTTTTTAACCGACTTCTTCAAAAAGGAGGAGGTTCTCAATTCGTCTGTTTTTTTTTGTGTCTTTTTTACGCGATTACTCCGTCAATTATGAATCGATTTTGATGATTCTTTTTTGTTTAGCAGGTAATGCTTCAGTGGTGGTTCCATAAAAATTCTATTAACTTTGCTTGTGTAGTTTTTGAGTTAGCTTCAATAATAACGTATTTTTCCCACTTAGTCTTGTAGACGATCATAGTTGACTCCGTCACTGTTATTTAGGTACTTATCAGGTAGTGGTATTCGAATTTGTGTGGGGTAGGTAACACAGCTAAAAAGTGAAAAATAAAAACTTTTTACAAAAAAAAACAACCCACTTCCAAAAAAAACACAAAAAAAAGTGAAAAATAACTTTAATTTCGGAAGTCGGTGGCAAAAAACGAAAATTGAAAAGCAAAGACACCGACTTCTATCTCGTACTTTAATTAATAACAAGAACGTGTTATTTGAATGCAGAACTTGGATGTTTTTTTAATTTTAGATTATTCAACTCATTTTTGAGTAAATCGATAATTGCTTCATATTTTGCAATAAATTACAAGCTTTGTGCCATCGCGCTTCTATTTCTTTTCTATGCAGTCCGACAGTGACCGCCGTTTAGCTGTTTATGATTGTTAAAACTTGGTTAAGGTACCTGCAGGCGTAGCATGAGCACCGTTTTGTCGACGGAAGAGTAGACAAAAATGACGTTTCCTGTAGACAGTACGACGGCAGCAAAGTAGAAAGAGTCAACTGCACTTTTTACGAAATTCACTCTTTTACATAATTCGACCAGAATTCTCTGTTTTATCATAGGATTTATCGGTTGTCAGTGTGATTTTGACAGTAAGGATAGAAAACTTTCTTCCGAAATAGTCTACCTACAAAAAGACCTAGACAAAGATCGTTAGAAATGAAAGACAAAATTACAGATTGTAGAAGGATTTCTACGGTGCGATGTCAAAAATGAAGAAACGAACTGTCACTTTGTATAGAAAAAGCTATGTCTATTCTTCGTAGAGATAGAAAGCGCCATGCTACGCCTGCTGGCTCGGTAAAGCAGGATACTTTGTTTTCAGTGAAAATGATTCAGTGGTCGACCCTTTGTCGGGAACACGCGAAGCTAAATATATCTTGTTATTGTTTTTGACATGTTCTAATTAACTCAAATCTTTGCGGTTGGGTAATCATAATGGTTTTCCATAAGGAAAACCATTATTATTCGGGGCTATATTTACTCCCAAATGCAATGTATTTAATAATTTTAATTAACATTTTGTTTTATACATAATATTTAAGTGTTTTATCAATTTGCTCGTAATAAGCTCGCCCCTATTACATGAGACGTAAACTTGAGATGTGGATGTAATATGATTGATCATTTCATGAAATAGAACATCGAAAACACATGAAACATAACATTTAAAATTCGTTTTTCAATATTATCCCCCCGGCCAAATAGGCTAGGTTAGAACTATGACCAACCGCACACGAGCCGAGCGAGCGAAGCCAGCGGTGCCGCGGGAGCGGCAGGCGAGCGCTACTTCCAAGTTGGTCGCAGTTACACCTTAAACTGTATGGATACCCTACATCAATGATATGGCCAAATGTCGACTGCCATTATAATTAAACGTTGCCGTTTAAACGCTTTGGTCAATTTTAGCTGGCCATTTAAAAAAATAACCCTTCGGGGGTAACAGGGATGGATAATATTATGTTTATGTTACGCCATGTTTGTACAGTCAGGCTAAGTGAATCATGACCCACTGTGACGATAAATCGTTTGAAACCGTCAAAATAACAAAGATGGCAGATGACAAATTCGTTACCAAGAAAATGTATATTTACGCGAATGTCGACCTAATTGTATTTGAATGTCTGTAAGAAAATAAGCCTATGGTGGGTCAGAATTCAATTTTTTCGACTATCTAGACACGCGACAGCGTGTCTAGCCAAGTTCAAAAAAGGAACTGGCGACGCGACGCAACGGCCGTGTGTTATATTACACGAACCATTTGGAGCTACTTTTCACCCCTCAATAACTCAAAATCTATTTAACGTACACTCATGAATTTTTTTTATTTATTAATTACCCCTTAGATTAACTAGAACCCCAAATTTCATAAACACAAACGGTTGTTGAGATATGAACGTCTAAAAATCGGCATTTTTATCACTGACTGACTTACATAACTGTCTATATACCTACCTACCTATAGATATATAATCTTCAGCTACTTTATTCTTTCTAGGAGAAAGAATAAAGTAGCTGAAGATTGTCCAGTGAATACTACATTTGCTGCAAGGCAATTTATTAAACAATCCCCCCGTATATATAACGCTCTCAATGAACAATGTGCCATCTACTCTATGACATACCACAACTGCAAAAAAACGCTAACTGAATGGCTCAAGAGCAAAAGTTATGAAGAAATCGAAGATATCCTACACAAGATCACATAACTAAGGAACACATATAATTTGTACACATATACACACCACACACCCCCACGGTACACAAACCATATTTGTCGGGATTTGTGTGGGTGTCGGGATGTAATGGGCATGTTTACACACATGCCCATTGCATCCCGACACCCACACAAGCACACACACATACACACACACGCACACAAACGAACCCACACACAAACTCACAAACATATTCTACACCCAGTGCCCTTACTAATATAATATGGGTTATATAAAATCTTAATTAGTTTTAAATTAATCTTTTGGCTTATTTCTCACACATTTGTAGAATTATTGTAAACTGGAGGAGCGGAACCACCTAATACAAGCAAATCTATGCTTAAAAGGTGACTCCAAACCTAACATAGTTATTTACTTAAGTGAAGAAATAAACATTTTTATTTTTATTTATTTATAGATAAATCCAACCCACTTCCTGATGACCTAGAAAGTTGAAATTTGGCGTCCAGCTTGATAATTGTGTGTATACAAAGGAAAAAATCAGAAAACAGTTTTTTTTTACGATTTTAAATATTTTTCAAGTAATCGATTTTTACCGCCTAGCGCCTTTCGAAATTATAATAGCAAAAATATTTTCTTTTGTAGGAGAATTGTTTCCATTATGAAAGGTCGCTTTTATCGTTTTGTATATAGGTACGAAATTCAAATCTTGTATAAAACGCACACTATGCCGCCAAGCATATTATAAATTGGGGGATTACATCATCTGCCTAGCCTTTTCCCAACTATGTTGGGGTTGGCTTCCAGTCTAACCGGATGCAGCTGAGTACCAGTATTTTACATGGAGCGACTGCCTATCTGACCTCCACAACCCAGTAACTGGGTAATACGATACCCCTTGGTTAGATTGGTTGTCAGACTTTCGTGCTTCTGACGACTCGTAACGACTGTCAAAGATCCACAAATGACAGCCGGGACCAACGGCTTAACGTGCTTTCCGAGGCACGGAGGAGTCGCGATATGTGAAAATGGTCACCCATCCACGGACCAACCCCGGCAAGCGTAACTTAACCTGATGTATCGACCCGAGCAACTGTTATTACTTAGCCACGAGCTCCTCAAATTGGGGGATTACATCGCTGACAAAAATGCTTGGCTCAGCGCTCTGGTCCAGCTCCACAGGGCGCATAACCTAACTGATTAGCATTCAAAAATATAGTTGGAGCTGCTGAAGATTGTAAAAAACACTATCTTTACATTGTATAAATTCAATCTCCTCGTATTGTATAACTGCATAGCACACGTGTGAGTACTATGTACTTACCTACTTTAAAGCTACCATTTGCTAGGTACGTCTTTTATTGACTTGAATGTGCCCTGGCGGCTGAGAGTATGTCATGCTCGCTCAAATGTCTCTCTGGTGGTGGCGTGTGTGTAGGATCATTAAGTTCCCTTCAAAATGGTTGAGCTAAATGGTGCTGATCCATGCGTCATGTTCGTGAACAGGTGCCATCAGTAGGGAATGGTCATCTCTTAGCTACGACGGCTTATTTTAATTTTTGAATTGTTTTGTTTTACTTTTAAGTACGGACGCTTTTAACGTGCACCTTTTTCTGCATTGTACTCACATGTCAACATGAATGATGTAACCAATGTATTGTATCAATATTCTGATTTAAGAAGAGTGTCCGTGGAGTTTCTTGCCCGTTCTTCTCCATAGGAACCTACTACGCTTTGGAATGGGCAACTAGCTTCATCTTTCTGACTGACCGACCCCTTGACAATTTAAAAGTGCCTGTAATTGGTTTATTTGAAATAAATGCTTTGAGTTTGAGTTTGGTACCAGATAACATACATAACTTAGACAACCAATAATTAATAATAATTGTTAATTATTCAATACACTGAACCCGTCTAAGCGCGTGTTATCAGATAAATGTGCTGTACAAAGTGTCGCATAACTATCATCATAATCACCATCTGCCTGTTCCCAACTTTGTCTACCCCTAGTCTTACCGGATCTGTTGTAGCTGGCGAGGCTCCTATATCTTATACATGAGATCTGGACCTTTATACACCTTTTTTTTGTTTGGCGTGTCACTCAATATTTAATCTATTAATACAAGAATTCTCTTAAGGGGTCATTGTACTTATCATTATGAACAACTTTCACTATCGGACCAATCCTGAATTCGTGGAAACAGCTGATTTTTTTATCACAATTTAAGGGTTGGTCCCATAGTGAAAGTTGTTCATAATGATGAGTACAATGACCCCTTAAGAGATTTCGTGTATGAATAGATACACCTTATATTCTGAATTCGCCAAAAAGTCTGCAATTATTTGAATCAATCGAAGGATCTCAAAATTTTGAATTCTCCAATTTGCATTTGCAAAATTGCATTATCGGGTATCGATATTATATCACGGCCCGATGAAAGGTCCTCGTTGATATCGGTGACGCGACCAGCACCGCCTGGCCGCTCGGCGTCCACTCGCTGTCGACGGGTGGTAAACTACGCAAACGCATTGCATTCTCGAGCTGTCTCCGCGTAGTCGGCGAGTAAACGGCGCGTGATGGGCGAGTTCACGATCTTCGCCTCGACACACTGAGGTGAATCTGTCTCGTGACACGAGACGCGACTGCGTGTGTCGATTGTTTTAATGAGTAGGAAGTCACGCGACTACGTGTTAGTTTGAACACATCACATTAATCAAAAGTAACACGTTACTTTTGATTAATGTCGTGGAGAATCAAATGGACCTCAGTTGATACAATCGGCGCGAGCAATTTAGACAGGTACGACTCGGATCCTGCGCGGGTTTCGCTTCAGTTTGGCCACAGAAACAATGAAAAAGGTTTACAAAAAGGGCCAAGTACTCAAATTAAAAGAAATGATTTTGTTTTTACAAGCTTTATATTATCTTGCTCTGTTCGTATGTCGTTCCGGTTACTCCTTTTGTTATTTGTCAACATAGGTCATAATTATGTAAGTATATTATAATAAATTAGTTCGCTATATTCTACTCGAAAGCATAAAAATTATGATATAATATAATAATTACAAATAACTTAATTAGGTATTTACAAGATTTACAGTCAACATGACCCAATAATCTCCGTCTGTATCCTACATAAAGGACAATGCCCATTTTCTTAGAAGCTTTGGGCCCCCAAAAAAGATTGTCGTGTCACGGTGGTTTTTATTTTATTTTGTAGATAAAGAAATATATTTTCATAATCTGCAAACGATTTCTGTTTATTCACCCTGGTTAAAGAGTAATCAATTTTTTTAGGTTGCTGAAATTGAGGTTATGAAAATTAAATTCTTCAAGATTTTATTTCTTCTGAATGGACAATTATGTACCATTCTAGTTGATATATTATGGTTAATGTTAATGGGGTCGCCTTTCCTATGCAGTGGACATTTAAAGGTTAATATGAGGATGATGATTCCTGACAGGCGACAGACAGAGAGCAGTGGTGGCCCAGTGGTAACGCCCGCAACTTACGATTTGTAGGTCGTAGGTTCGAACCCTGACAGACGCTTTACTTTGTATAAATTATTTCATCACCACTGCTCTCAGAACAGTGAAGGAAAACATTGTGAGGAATCCGGCGTGACCTAGAACCAAAAACTCGAAGACAGTCTGGGCCCGCGTGGTGGATTACGGTCCACTCCTTCTCACAGAGAGGAGGTCTGTGTCCCAGCAGTGGGAACATTATAGGTTGATTATGATTCCTGACAATAGGCCTCACTATCGCTTTCTCTCGCTAGAGATTAGTTTGCTTAGCCCTCTCCTTCTAGTAAGTATCGAAAAAGACGACTAAAAGCTTTGGAAGTATTCTCTTAACTACTACTCAGTGTTGTATAAAATAAGTAATCATTATAATAAAACAGGTTTATGAAAAAAAAACAAAAACGAATAAATAAAACATTTATTCTTCATAGAATATATTATCCAGAAATTGAGCTGGGGCGCTTATATCATTAAAACGGCCCCAGCTTAAATACCACAATACAGTCATGGTATGTGCGCAACACCCTACAGTACGATTTCCCACTAAGCAATTGCAATAATAAGCGATGATTCTCTCTAAAGAATTTGCCCTATTTTGTTCTCTACTTATCAGTAAATATGTATAATACACCCTGCTGCTCACATGTCGTGATTTAATTCTGGCCCTAACTAAATAATTATTATGACCTAATATTAAGGGCAAATCTTCTTCTATTAATTCATTGCTTATTTCTACACTGTAGGTACCATTTACTCGCACATGCTCCCCATAATAGGACCGTGCCTGTTTTAATTGGTAGGATCCTAATGCAAATCTTCTTAAATCGCTTAATGTTAGTCTTGGGAAATTATCTAGATGGGGAGCACTGCTGTTAATGCTTTGGAAAATCGTACGTCTTCTGTTTATATGTTCCCTTTGAATAAATTCTGATAAATAATTGACTGTGTTCAATCTTGCTTGGGCAATATTAAGAAACTCCACAGCATCGGGCGTATCGTCAATTGTGGGATGGAATTTATTCAAGAGGGAACAAGCTATTTTAAAATCAGCCATAAGGTGACTTGACGCTCTATTAAAATATTCCTGACGAAATAATTTATAATCTCTTTTAATTCTCCCATTCACAACCTCTACCACCCAACGACACATTGTTATACATCTGGACTTATTAGCCTGGACAGTGGTTAATTGATGCTCATTTTCTAATAATGATTCAGGCATATGAGTCTTATAATTGTAAGTTTCTAATTCAGGAATCACATCCCTAAACCCTCTATCCAAAATGAAGACATCATGGGGTCTAAAAAATGAGTGCATAGGACCATTTTCATTATGAAACATAGCACTCATAATTGATGAATCATTTTGGGTTGCTTCATATGGTCCTGCACACTCTAAAATATGCCCATCACAGCAAACAAATAAAAATGGTTTTACAAGATTAGCATATTTGTGTAGACTGTAGGTTCGTTTTTGATATAAATAATTACTGCTGCTTTGGACGTAAACATATGTACCATCACATATTACAATAGCAGGCTTAATATTTGAAGCCATATTGGCATCCCCAAAAAAACCCTCTGGTATGATTCTATTGCGCGATGCTACATTTTGGATAGACATGTGATTGATACCTAAATGTCTAGGAACAAACTGTACATCTAAACAATTTCTTACGATATTCATTTTTCTTTCCAAAGTCGATCTTGGTATTTTAAACAAGGTTGACAGTCTTTGATTGCTGTCACCTGTTCTGAGTTTGACCAAAAATATGCTGACAGCAACAGAAGGGTTTGCAAAATGATCATATAACAATGGAATACAATTTAAAAGCTCATTAAATTGCTCTGCATTAAGTCCCAACCAATAATGGCATAAATGTGGATCCATTGAGTTTATGTCACTGAAGTCTAACTGTCTTTCAGCAGCTTTTTCTAGTTTAGAAAATATGTCATCAACTTGAAATCCAGTAAAATCCGAATATGGGGTCTCTAGTTCCTCCCAATGATTACTGTACAAATGATATTCACAGATTCTAACTGTAAAAGGAATGTATATTTTGTACTGAAATAATAAAACTTCCTTTATAGTAACCGGTACTAAAAGACGATCAGTTCTCTCACATCCAACAAATAGGCAATGACGTGAACTAGCAGATACTCGTTTATACTTAAGAGAATTAATTTTAGATACTGGTCGGGGCAATATTTGTCCCTGTGGTGGTGAAACAGGCAGTGGCAGTGGAGGTGGTTCAGGAATTACAGCATCCGAGATATCCATTCCTATATTTTCAAAATCCACAGACTCCAGTGCAGGTCTGTTAATGTCACGAAATGCCTGTCTTTGTATATCTCTTGTTGCAGCCTCCCAACAAGCACGACAAACTCTTTCCAAATGTATGACCTAAAAAATAATAAATTATTGTTTATTGTTATACTGACAAAAACTTTGTTCCTAATAAAAATAATACCAACAATTTAATGCAGTAGGTAATTCTGCCAAGTTAATAACACTTACGTGATGTGCTGGAGTCCATCTTAAAGTAAAGGTCCTTTGAGGGCAGTCTTGGGAAACTCTGTGAGTTCTGCGACTTGCTATAGAAATGCCACATCCAAAACATATGTTTAGATGTCCAAGAGGCGGCGATACCTCAATTAGAGATGGAGTTGTGTTTGATAGTATACGCTCTTGCAGTAACAAAAAACATTCAAGGCACAGGATATCCTCGGATGATACCTGAAAAATAAAAAAATATCTGAATTTACCTACCTTTGTAAGTTATAATATCTATGTTCACTATTACAATAGGTACATATTCACTTATTGGTTGTACCGATTTTTTGTACAAACTCATGCAATGTTTACCTGCACAATATACTCTTTACATACACCCAATTATTTAGTACCAGTCTTAATACATAGATATAAATACCTATAATGATAATTACACACACTTTAGTACACATTTTTATACATTTTCAATGTTACATAGTGAACAGTAATGTTGTGTAGCAACCACTGATATAACATTTATGCACATTTATTATAATATCAGCTTTTAAGGTAGACATTTACAGCTGAATATAGGCTTCCTCGGTCAGTGGGTCGTCTTAGGATAGGAAATATAAACTTACCGGTGTAGGTGATACCCAGGACCGTAGAAGGATGAGCATTTGTTCGTCTAAATCTTCAATAGGTCGTCTACGGAGATTAGGCGCCAAACGAAGGGAACAATTTACACATCGTCGTGAGAGTGGACGGTTTGTCCGATCTCGACCAGGTGTAGACATTTTGTTGTTAAAACTAGAGTCAATTCGCTCACTTAACAATAAAACAGGAGTCCGATATCACACAAAAAAAAAACACGAAAACACGTTAGCATTGAATCGTAACGTAGATCACAGAAGTAAATACGGAGGAATGTAATTCAACTCGACGCAAAACAAACAGCACTCACGAAACGAATAAACGGCTATTGATTTGACAGATAGATAGATCCACGATAGATCTCTGACATCTGACACCATGAGTGGTGTTGCCAGGTATAATTATTTGTTAATCGACTTTCGATACCTATCGATTTTTCAAAGTTACAGTACAGTAGTGTATTTTTTAGGTCATTCAGTTTTTTTTTTTTCCTATCCTACGCTGTCCCACTCCTGGGCAAAGGCCTCCCTCCACGCCTTCCATCTTTCGCGAGCCCGCGCGTCCTCTTTCCAGTTTGGATGGAACTTATCCAGCTCGTCTCGCTATCTCCTACGTGATCTGCCGCGACCCCGTCTCACTGTCTTCGGGCACCAGTTCTGCGCTATTTGTGCCCACAGTTTGTCAATATGTCATGCGGCAGACATGTCCTGCCCAGTTCCATTTAAGTTGGGCAGCCTTTTGAGCCACGTCAGCTATCTTTGTTTTGGAGCGCAGTATTGTGTTACAAACACAATCCGTTAATTTAACGCCTAGTATACTGCGCTCCATTGCTCGTTGGCAGACTTTGAGTTTGGAATTCTGGATGTTAGTCAAAGACCAAGTCTGTGCGCCATAGATTAAGACGGGAAGAATACACATGTCCATGAGCCTGCGTTTCAGTGCCATAGCCAACTCACCCTTAAATAGTTATTTTAAAATAATTATAGTAAAACGATACCAAAAATACAGTTTAGACATTTTAAAACAGACACCGTTAAGTATCGATATCAATCAATCGATTCCGATGTTTTTACCAAATATTGTTTGACATCTGGCAACATTTAATTTAGGTTTCGTTGGCGGATGTACTAAAGATTCATTTAAGTAAATATTTATTACGTCTTTCAATGCTAGGGTAAACTAAATGTTCATAAAAAACAAATAAACATAAAAAAATAAGATATAAATTTTGTATAGCGTGAAGTTACGACACGGCGCCACAAAAAGGGGCCCGTCCGCGGTCAATCTCCTTTATGACTGAATTTATGTAGGATACTACTTCAATTCTTATAACAAATAGAAAATGTGATTAATTGCGCTTCATTGGAACTTTACTCTTTCTGTACAACGTGTAACGTTAAATGCGCAAAACCTCAGACATCCTAAATGATTTTTAATTCAATTGACCTATTTCAGAGGGGAAAAAAAATTGTAATGGTTTTATGTGTTGTTTTAGTTTTACTGGCAATTCTTCTTGCGTCTGCGACGACGGTCTATCGAGGGAGGGGTCGTCACTGAGCCGCTGCGCCGCGCTGGCGCGCACCTGTTAATAAATATAGACGGCAACGTTTTCAATGAATATTTTTTGAAAAATGTGACCTATATTAAAAAGTGGTTCAATTGATTGTGCTCGTTATTCTGATCAAACTATTTTCAGGTTTTGCGCATTTAACGTTAAACGTTGTATTCATCTATTTTACAGATTTTTACACTAAGTAAATACAAATCGAATAAAATGACTAAGACTCTTGCTCTCTCGTAGGTACACCCTACCAGAGTGACTAGACCCCACCCAGACTGCGGGGAATCTTCCTCGCCGCCCGCGCCTGTTCCTCTCCTATCGATGGTAGAAGTAGAAGCCTAGGAGTTGTTCTTCTAACCATTATGTGTCTTGATTCAAATAGTCAAACAAACATAGACGACTATAATACGTCATATGTTCGATGAATGGCCGTTGCACTGAGACAACTTATCACTAACACGACTCAAAGTAAAACATTGGAATGTGAACCTAATATCAAGTCACGTATCATAGTAACATTTCCAAAATAATGTGACAGCAGTTGTCGACGCGTCGTCGTTCACCAGAGATGTTGTTGTACGTGACGCGATATACAGCTCACATGTCAATGCTTTGCTTTGAGTTGAGTTGCGTCGTTAAAGTGTGTGACGACCATCACTTGACTACTGCACCTCCTCATAATGGTGTTCCAACTCCATGGCTTCCCTTTCGTTGATTGGTTGGAACACGGCCAACATGTTTTCATAATAATTTGTGACTGGCTGTAAATAAAAACGGACATTTTTTAATCAACTGTTTCCTTAAACTATACAGTAAGGACTCGTGCAGACTGGCGTGATATCGCGAGCGCGACGGGCAGCAAGACCTTGTCGCGTTCTCGATATTGCGCCAGTCTGCACGACTTCATTATTTTAAAAAGTGAGTACTCAAAAGGGAAAAAACTTACGTGGGGTCTCGGCGTTTGTTCTGGTGGCAATTGCGGACTCGATCTTTTACAGCAGCTAGGCTTCTTTACAGTCCAATAAATTAGTAACAATACAATAATGACACTAACTCCTGCTGCTGTCAAACAGTAAACCAGAGTGTAGTTGTAAGGAGGCGTTCCACCTGAAAAACATAAAATGGATTGATTTAACTCCGACATATCACGGTTACGGTGCTGTTGACCGCGACGCTGTTATAATAATATTATAGCAAAGAGTGCTTAATTTTTTTAGCAATTCTACGTTTTAAAATGGGCGTAATATGCGACTTTGCACTGACTCGAGCTGGAAGGGAGGAAATTTATTTATTTAAACTTTTCGCACTAAAAAAAGGTACAAAGGCGGACTTAATGCCTGAGGCATTCTCTACCAGTCAACCAAAGGTGGTGAAGAGATTATATGGCAGGTGCTCTAATTGAGAGGAACAAAGAGAAAAAAAAAAACGTATTGCATTAAAGATAATACAGGTTTACAGTACATAAGTAAGCTTAAATGAAATGAAATACGCGGGCGACGACGGAAACTTTCGAGCAGTCGACTGCCACGCGGGGGGTTGATTCCGAAAAAATGAATGCTGTTGCATAGTAAACAGAGTTCACAATTGACATTAAAGTACCATGTATCATGTACACATGACAGCGCGCGGAGACGGCTGGCGCGAAAGCTTGCCTGTCTTTAAGGTGCTCGCTCACCGAGAGCATTCGCCTGTAATGTAACGTTACAAAGTCGAGAATTCATCAGTGATTGAGACGAACCGAGCAAAAATGGTGAAGGAACCATCGTGAGGAAACCTGCATGTCCTAGAACTAAAAATTCGAAGACATGTGACAAGTGACATCCACCAACCCGCACTGGGTCGCGTGGTGGATTATGGCCCACTCCCTCACAGAGAGGAGGCCTGTGTCCCAGCAGTGGGAACATTATGGACTAATTATGTATGCTATGACGTAAAAGTTGGATCGGACAGGCTATCGGATGGCGTGAGGTTATTTGGGTCTTGAAGTGATACCAAATCGTACCGTAGCGTTCAAATGAAATACCCCAAATGGACGGGGGCGGGGATATTGGGGCAAAAAATTTTTTTTTTGGACACACAAAAAAATTGAGCAAATTTTTTAAACAAAAATCTAAAAAAAATCAAGTAATAAAAACTAAAACCCAACTACGACTTAAAAGGTATAAACAAGACACCACAGACAGACAAATCAAAAATCCGGAGATTTTTGTCTAAAAAATTTGCTTAGTCTTTTACGTATTGTAAAAGACTACATCTTATCCTTATCTCTATGTGTTCGTAAATAAAATAAATACAACTTACTTGATGCTGAGTCTGCTGGAGCGTTGGTGGTAAGGGAGATAACAGGAGAGGTAGTATTAGTTGTGGAAGTAGTAGTCAGATTTCTCTCTTGTAGCATCAATCGGATCTCTCTAAGCACTACGTCAGCTTTACCAGAATACTCCTCTTTTAAATAACATATTATTGCAGTATTATCGTATTTACGAGTTAACTTTAATATTTTAGTAAGAGCGCATCCATTTGTCTTGCATATATCTGAATATAAAAATTAAAAAAATGTCTTAAAAACGGCACAACATGTTTATGCATAGGGAAGCGTTTTTTCTTTCTATGTGTTGTGTCGTTATTATTGCAATAACACTGTGTGACACGGTCTGTGAGGTCCATGTGAGGTTGGTTTGGGTCTCGGACAAGTATTTGAGAAAAACCTGTGTGACAAACTTGACTGTTATGTCCGTCCGACAAAACAATGATCTTATTAAGGCGGGCATAGTCCTCCAGACCGTATTTCGGCCACGTTGACCAATCTCAGCGGAGACTAGCCTTCAGCGAGAGAGATAATATAGTGCACAATATGTGCGCAGACACAGGTGCACTCTCTCTTTCTCACTCTCATAGTCCGAAGGGACTGCAATCCGACAGGACCGGAGTGAGATCAGGCGCAGGACCAACGCCTTAACGTGCTTTCCGTGCCATGGGGGTAACACACCGCCAACTACCAAACTCTGCGTTGTTACTATGAAATTCCTAATGGAAAAACCCAATAACACTTTATCCGGGAATCGAACCCAGGGTTCAACGCTCAGCAGTCGCGCTTGCGACCACGAGACCACCGGGGCAGTCAAACGCAGAAACCGGCACGAACATCGCGAATTCAGATCTTTATGGACACTGTTCGATGTCTGATATTCCTTAGAAAACGCAGTTGTAGAGTATATCACGCAATGAAACAAGGTTCGTTATTGTGTACGCGGCTTAGGGTCAGTACACACCGAGATGCGACGCGACGCGACGACGCATGAAGAGGGCAGTGGTTTTGCGCTGCTCAGCGCGCCACCGCGAGATGCATCGCCACGTCGCGAGGTGCATTGTGAAATAGCTGGCAGAGCGAAGCACAAACAACGGAACTCGTTTAAAAAATACCGGCTAAAACCAGTTTTCCTCGGAACTTTTCTTAAGAGCGCAAACGTTATAAGTACTTTTATACTAAATTAACCGGTTTATTCGACAAGCGATATTCTTATTACGACGACGTTTCATTTATCGTACGTCTATATTAACCGGTTTTTATTGCTATAAACCGGTTAGTCAGAAAAACCTTTAAATAATTCTTTTCCTAATACCAGTATATTTGAACGAAACCGAATGTAAAGGTTTTTGCGCCAAGTACATCATAACGGTTTGAAAATTTACCCGGTATCCGCGCGGTGCAGAGACGCCGTGCGGCGCAGCGAGATTGTACTGAATCAACTCTATACGAAACCTGAACAGAGACAAGCATCGGGATGCATTGCGTTACGCCGCGAGGCATCTCAAGGTGCAACGGGACTTGAAACTTACCAGAATCACTAAATTGTAGGTATAGAACTGGTCCTGGTCTAACAAAGCGAAGAGAGCCACATTTTAACCGCAATATCTCGCCGTCATTAAACTCATAGTAAATAACCTTGAGTTTGTAATCATTATACAGTTGAGTTGACACTGTACCGTTTGATGGCAGTTCCATGTGCAATGGATAGTGATCTGAAAAGACATGTTAGGTTATGCAACGGAGTACGTCAAATAGGCTATCGGCAAATGCTTGTGGATGAATGGATATCTTTCAGGAGTAATTGTTTACATCAAACCATCTGTCTTAGACAGTATGGGTGTTTCTGACGGAAGGGTAGCCGAAAGTCACTCGTTATAATTTTTTTTGTTCTGTACCATTCCTGAGAACCTTCTGACGACGACTGACGGGACTAACAAGTGACTTTCGGCTCCTTTAAGTGTCTTTTACACCCTTTAATGTTCTTGTTATATTTTTTTTGTTCTGTACCATTCCTGAGAACCTTCTGACGACGACTGACGGGACTAACAAGTGACTTTCGGCTTATTTAAGTGTCTTTTACACCCTTTAATGTTCTTGTTATATTTTTTTTGTTCTGTACCATTCCTGAGAACCTTCTGACGACGACTGACGGGACTAACAAGTGACTTTCGGCTTATTTAAGTGTCTTTTACACCCTTTAATGTTCTTGTTATATTTTTTTTGTTCTGTACCATTCCTGAGAACCTTCTGACGACGACTGACGGGACTAACAAGTGACTTTCGGCTCCTTTAAGTGTCTTTTACACCCTTTAATGTTCTTGTTATATTTTTTTTGTTCTGTACCATTCCTGAGAACCTTCTGACGACGACTGACGGCACTAACAAGTGACTTTCGGCTTATTTAAGTGTCTTTTACACCCTTTAATGTTCTTGTTATATTTTTTTTGTTCTGTACCATTCCTGAGAACCTTCTGACGACGACTAACGAGACTAACAAGTGACTTTCGGCTTATTTAAGTGTCTTTTACACCCTTTAATGTTCTTGTTATATTTTTTTTGTTCTGTACCATTCCTGAGAACCTTCTGACGACGACTAACGAGACTAACAAGTGACTTTCGGCTTATTTAAGTGTCTTTTACACCCTTTAATGTTCTTGTTATATTTTTTTTGTTCTGTACCATTCCTGGGAACCTTCTGACGACGACTGACGGGAATAACAAGTGACTTTCTGCATTGTTAAGTGTCTTTTTACACCCGTTAATGTTTTTACTTACCAATAGGGAAATGGCCAGCAGTAAAGTGAATAATGATCTGTTCTGCATTTGCACCACTAATATGATAAGACTCGCACAATAATTTCTTGTCATCCGCACTATTGAGATAAAAGGACATCTCAGCCTTCTGTTTTGGTATTAGTTCTGTAATTTAAAAATATGCGTTGTTTAATCATGCTATTTTATTTTTTACTAGGTGCGCCCCGCGGTTTGTCCCGCATAAGTCTCGATCCCGTACGAATATCGGAATAAAAAGTATTCTATGTCCTATTCCAAGTCATGGTCTACCCCTGTGCCAAATTGCATCCAAATCCGTACAAACGTTTTAGCGTGAAAGAGTAACAAACAAACTCACTTTCGAATTTATGATATTACTAGCTGATGCCCGCGGCTTCGCTAGCGTGGATGTCGGTTATATACTAAAACCTTCCTCGAGAACCACTCTATCCATTGGTAAAAACAACATGAAAATCGGTGCAGTAGTTTTTGAGTTTATTGCAAACAGACAGACGCGGCGGAGGACTTTGTTTTATAATAAATGTAAGGATAAATAAAATGTTGTTTTTTTTATTTCAACGATAGCTGAAATGTTTAATTTTTAATTATACATTAGTAGTT
Organism: Lithophane semibrunnea; assembly: GCA_947363905.1. NCBI lineage: Eukaryota > Metazoa > Arthropoda > Insecta > Lepidoptera > Noctuidae > Lithophane > Lithophane semibrunnea. The sequence goes on along the minus strand of OX376213.1, from coordinate 4,223,293 downwards.
ATAATTTTTTTCTGGGTTTATTAAAGTGAGTAAGTGATTCTGAAATAAATGTTGATTTATTTATCGTGTTTTATTTTCTTGAAAAATATCTGTATAATTATGTAGAAGGATATTACAATTACCTGTCCTGTTGTAACTGCTTACTTTACCAGCGAAGTCGAATATGTCCACCACCGCTAATTTCATGTCTGTTCGCTGTACTTCACAGACCACATTAATGAGTTGTTGACTTTGATATTTGTATTCTATTTCATAATAATTGTTTGTAACATTCTTGAGTGTTGGTCGTAGAGTCATCCCATTAATTCTGACACTTATTATATCTATAAAAAATTGTTAATTCAATCGTTTTAAAAACCGGTTCCTTATAGCGTTTTTGCAATGATAAACAAGGTGGACTAAAGAATTATGAAGGAGATGGAAGGCGCCCTAAAATATTCCTCTATTATTATAAGAAAACTATTAGTGCATGTGTACTGATATGTGGCCAAATTATACAGCGTGTAAAAAAACCCTGCCCGATTCGTGAGGGTTTTATTAATAATCATACTTAGTCTATATAAGTGGTTATTTTTTGGAAAAAAGAAAATAATAATTCGACGCATTTTTTTTCATTTGGTAATTTTAACGGGCACATGGGGTGAGAGCGGCAGTCGTCTAGTGGGTGTCTACAAGTCATAACCTCTGTAGAAAATTTGCTATGTTATAATGAAATTGGGGTAACTTAGGTACTAAAGGAAAAAAAGGAAAAAGTCCTAACGTTACCCTCAATTTATATTCTAGAAATAGCCACATTTGTTAAAAAGAATATAGAACTCTTCAACTTTGATAAGAATGAGCGCCGCAAAACTAAATTAATTCTACCAGCACCTAGAATAGAAATGTATAAAAATAGCCCAGAATACCGAAGCATCCAAATATATAATAAGTTACCTGAGAATATAAGATCCACAAAAACACTGTGCATATTTAAGTTTAGGCTTAAGTCATTACCGTTAGAAAAAAGTTATTATAGTATTAAAGAGTTTATGGAAGATAAGAAGCTAAAATAAAGCACAAATGTTTATACATCTCTATGTATAAAATGATTTTATTATTGTAACTAAGTATATATTCATATATTTCAAATAACTTTTATTAATATAAATTAAATTAAATGTGTTAGAGATTAAATATAAGTAGCAATAATAATGAATGTGATATTGATATCTGGTGGAGTCTACAAGTACCTCTGTAGAAAATTTGCTATCTTATAATGAAATTGCGGTAATTTAGGTACTAAAACCGTGAATTTTAAATAGTAATAACTTCCTTAATTTCACAAAAAAAAATATTGTTTTATTACTTTATAGTAATGTTATTGCGGTACTAAGGCGCGCCCTTTCGGATCGGACAGAGTTTTTGTTACTTGCTGTAAATACATAATTATGGATATTATGTTGATTTATTAATTACTTATGAGCAAAAGTAAACGGCTCCGCCAGACGAAAGGTATGACGGTACGTAATAAAATAATAGAAAACCAAAACAAAAGCAAACTAGCAAAATTAACAAAATAACAACAATTTTTAAACTTAACCTATCAATTTCGCGGTCTAAAAACAGAAAATTCAAGTTTTTTCGGAGCCAATGTCTCAATATCCTTAAGATATCTGTTTTGTTTTTAAATGCAAAATTATTCATCACCTATTTAACTAGTAAGTCGACTAATAAAATTAAAACTAACTACTCAATATAAATTACGAAAAATAAAAATCTATCACACGTTTTTACGTAAGCGTGAAACACCTGGTTTTTCAATTGCTTTCATAGCTTACTGGTAGCAAATATCAATCTGAGAAAAATCCTAAATATTGGGCATAAGTATAGTATATTAGTAGGGCGACTGAACATTTTTCCAAAGTTTATTGAATTAGTACTTGAAAAAAAATGTGATCCACGCTGAAAAAACGCAATAATACCATGTGCAAAATCGTCGTCTACGCGTAAGAATTTGTTACATATTAACAATTAAGTCTTAAATATTTTAAAATTTTAGTTATTTATGTACCAAATTCAGTTTTTATATTTTATTTTTGACTACTAATTTAATTATAATAAAAGATCTAAATAATGCCTTATAAACCGATGCGCTCGCTCGAGGCAATCAGTCGCGCCCGAGGGCTTCTCGACGTCGGACCTGTGTCGCCTGTGACGTTCGCCGCTGCCGCCGCTCCCGACGTAATTCGCGGAATCGGGCGTACTTTTGTACTAGAGCTAACCAGTTTTGAGACTGAGTACCTATATAATGTATGATGTAACCCTTTTTGATTTGCTAATGATATTTATACATATTAATGTTTTGTATTATACTTACAGTAAAATAGTGTTTAATTTTTAGAAAATGAGTCGAATAAGTGAATTTTATTATCACGGAAGAATGAAAGGTAATAAAAAGAAAAAAGTTAAAAGAACACGAAAGGCACGTGCAGTTTTTAGGTAAATAATAGGACCATTACTATTTATATGCTATATTAATGATTTTCCTCAAGTAACCGAACATCAAATGTCACTTTTTGCCGACGACAGCACTGTTATCTATGACTCTGGTACTACAAAACAAATAGAAGAGCAAATTAACGATAGCCTTATTCCTATTATCGACTGGTTGAATGCTAATAACCTTAAAATAAACCTTAACAAAACTAAAATAATGAATTTTAAAATTAGGCATAAAGAACAATCGCAGTTTCAAGTACACTATAAAGGGAACGAAATACTTGAAGCTAGTGTAACAAAATTTCTTGGACTTTATATAGACAATGACATGACATGGAGGACTCAAATTGAAAGTGTATGTGGAAAGCTTAGTAGATTTTCATATGCTCTTTATATGCTAGGCAAAATTGCAAATAAGACCGCCCTACTAGAAGCGTATCATGGTTATGTCGCCTCAACTTTGAGGTATGGCCTCATATTCTGGGGTAATGCACCGAAGGTTCAAGAGGTACTTGTTGCACAGAAAAAATGCATCCGAGCTATTTGTAAAATAAAACAAACAGTATCATGCAAGCCACATTTTCAAAAACTAAATATTTTAACGTTACCATCTCTATATATTTATGAGGCCTGTATTTTTGTAAAACAAAACATGAATTTATATAGATTTGTAGAAAGTAAACGTCGCTCACAAAAATTGCGGGGGTTAGCAACTAAAACCAAATTTCATAGCAAAAGCTTTTATGCAATGGCTCAAAAACTGTATAATAAGTTACCAGGACAAGTTATCTCATGTATGAACATTAATGAATTTAAAAGGAATCTTTTCAAACTGTTAAATAATAAGGTGTATTATTCTGTTGACGAATATTTAAATGACAAATTTTAATTAGTCTGTTTTATCATATGTGACATACTGAATGATTTTGATTATTGATTTGAATTTAATTTTTAGTGACATTATTTTTTCATTTTTTATTGTTTGGCCCTTTTACTTTATTTAACTGACATATTTTTAACAATTTAATCTAAATTTGACATACTTAATCTATATTTTTTGTGATATCACCTACTTTGAAATAGTTATGTTTTATGCATGTAAAACCTGTTAAAATTTTGTATGCTTTTTGGCGGAGCACAGCTCGGATCTTATTATTTTATGAAAACATCTACTGTATGTACCCTGTGTTCACGAAATAAATGAATTTTAATTTGAATTTGAATAATTTTTGCCATCATCTTACTAATTAAGAAAATTGTTGTAGTTTACTATTATTTCTTTAATCTAATAATGTGTTAATTATACAGGATGTAAGGGTAAACACTCTTGTCATTCAAACCATGAGTAGTTTAGTACCGGGGGGTACTAAACTAATCATGGGTTTCGTCTCAACACGGGCTGGGGCCCGTGTTGAGACGCAAGTTCGTTACTCTAGCGCATAGGGCAACGAACTTGCGTCTCTTGTGGTAAAAAGATCTAAAAAAAATTAAAAAAAAAAAGTAATTTTCCATTGATTTTACGTTCTAATAAATGAAACCAAACCACTGTTTGCAAGGATAACGGTGTTTACCCTAACACTCTGTATTTGTAGAGAATTAAATAGGCAGAAATCTGCCGAAAATCAAATAATACCTGGAACATCATCGATGAGCGAAAAGGATCGGGACACATCGTAATTCTTTTTTACCCAACTACGGCGAAGAAAAAAGGAGGGTTATGATTTTGACCGGTATGTATGTATGTATGTTCATCTGTTCCCTCCTATCTTCTAAACAACTCGAGCGCTGGAACCAAAGTGACTTTAACTTAAGTTTTCACTTTGCGTCCAGCGCTCGGTGTGGTAACACGTCGCGTTCTGGTTTGCAATTGGTCAATCGTCACCCTGAGGATGCCTCGTTGAGAGGTGAAACACGTGTCGATTTCTTACGGGGTTTTTATGACTCTTGGAGAATAGTCAAGCGGAATAGGTAACTAAATATATCTACGTCTATTGTATTTTACTTTAATTTTTTACATACTAATAATTATAGTTACATATATATAAATAATAAAGGATATATATAAAGAATAAATAAACATAAATGTAAATAATAAAGGACTAATTAATCTAAATAATAAAGGGGTACAATAACACGTGTAATTAGTTTCAGACTTAACTTATATACGCTGGTCACACTTTATAGTTTGCTTTTACTACAGCGAATGCCATACTAGGTAACCATATTTTTATAGGGTACCTAAACATAGCACGTCATAATCACAAAATAAAATCCATCCAGTATTACGGAACCTAGTAAGTAAAAACTCCTAATAATAGCAGTTACGGACCAAGATATTAGTTCGCGCTGCACCGTGCGCACAGCGCACACTACGACTATACGTCGATACGTCGCCCGCACACAGACACACTGCGCTCCGATAGTTACCTAAACTCGTAGCGCGCCGAAATTGATAGGGACTCTTAAATAAAACAAACTTACTGAATTGTGCGCGCATTATAAACCCCAACATAACTGTGGTGTAGTCAGTTGGTTCCGTATTAGTACATAGTATATAACTACGGTTGTGTCGAGAATGCAATTTAGTTACAAAACCGATCACGTCGTGTACATCCGATTCGTTCATTGTAGGATCTTCTGAAATAAAGAAAGAAAGAAAATACGTTTATTTGCGGCAAACATGACGCTAAGAAAGGACAGATATACGAAAATAACAAGTTGCGGGGAAATATGCGTCACATTCACGCAAAACGGCCATCACTCAGCATAATGCTGCGACCCTATGCGAGATCTGTCTCGCATTCTTGTTTTTAGTTGAATTTTTTGTTTTCCTTGGGTTAATTTTATGTCGGTGCAGTCGTATTTACACAACATTGAATTCGTTTGATCAATCCTACTCGTGTACAGTGTGCGGTGTGCTTATTTTTTTTCGAAAGGAACATACAGCTCGATTCAAACTTAATGGCGGCTCGGAACATGAGGCGAGTCGCTGCGCAGTAACAATTGTATGTGTCAGCGGGGGTGAGGGGTACTGCGCAGCCAACAGCTAACTTCCGAATTTGAATCGAACTGTACATAGGTACGAAATAATGTGAAAACTCACTGCTCATTGTGCCTGCCATCATATTATATGCCAACTTGAGCGGCACTGGGTTTAACAAGTTGGTGCAAGTGACGTTGACTACATCGCCATCTGCGTACTGGTACTCAGCAATCAAGTCGACGTCCTTCTCCGACAGATCTGTGGGAACTGCTTGCAGTGCCATGTTGTTGACGAGGAACGTCTGAGGCGAGTCTGTGGAGTTAGGTACTTGTTCTAATTTATGATTTTTCTTTTTTACTCGGACATCATCAAACAGGAGGAAGTTCTCAATTCGTCAGTATGTTTTTTTTGTATGTTTTTTACGCGATTACTCCGCCAATTTTGAATTGATTTTGACGATTCTTTTTTTTGTTTGGTAGGTCATGCTTCAGAGGTGGTCCCATATAAATTTTATTAACTTTGCTTTCGTAATTTTACGTATTTTTCCCACTTAGTTTATCTGGACGATCGATGTTTTGAGTTACTCCGTCACTGTTATTTACATAGCAGGAAGTGGTATTCGAAATTGTATAGGGTAGGTACCACAAATAAAAAGTGAAAAATAAAAACTTCTTACAAAAAAAAAACAACCAACTTCCGGAAGTCGGTTGTTTTTTTTTTGTAAAAAGTTTTTTTTATAAATATGTATTCTTTTCCACTGGTTGTTGCCCGTAATTGACTCGGATCTTATGAAAACTATGTACTTCATGTTCCCGTTTAAAAAGTATAATAATTATGTTTTAGTGACGAAGTGAAGTGGTGAATTTTTGGGCTAACAAGATTTGAGATACCTACTGCCAGCGACAAGAAGACGAAGAATTCAGAACACGATCTATCCGTATGTCAATTACCCAAAACCGTTGAGTAACAGACATCAAAACTCACGATCATTTAAATATTCACATTTATGACATTAGTGGGAAGGATATACATAAAAATATTCTATGGTTACTACATACTCCTTTGTCTCACGTGAATTTGTATGTAGCAATAGGCCTTTGTATATTTATGCTCTTTGAACTGGACCACGGGAAGTATTGTTGCATTATCTTGATGGACCAACATCGTACATTTCCATAGGTTACCCATTCTTTTTTCTGCCTTAAACTGATAAAAAATAAATAATTGTTAATTTAAATGACATACGTTATTCTAAAATCAAATCCGTATTCCCTGAAGGGATAGACAATTAGACGGTGCTTTGTGCAGTATTATTACATGGTTAATGTACTTACAGTGGCAGTAGTGACATTTTTCGAAACGACTTTGTCCGTATATTGATATAAATCACCGCCATTATAGTCATTTTGACACCTGTGAAAAAAATGATAACATTACTATTTATTATATGTCTGTGGTGTCTGAAGTAAAAAGCTAAGCAATTGAAACTTTAAAAAAAATATTACAAATCTGAATAAATACACTACGTGTTTCTTTTGATAACCCATGACTCTAGGGTATTAACGAGACCATGTCAAATAATCAACAGGCATACGTATTTTTCATTTTTTATTTTGTTTCTTTTTGGTTTTTCTTACAAAATAAATCGCCATAGTCACGATTATTTATGTAAAACACCCTAACGTGAATGAAGTATGAAAAAACAGTCTATTTTTTACCATAAAAAACATACATGACAACGCCGCATTATTTTAGCTAAAGCTAAAATTGATGTTCAGGTTCGCGACTGGTCAATCGTCATCCTGAGGATACCTCGGTGAGAGGCGATTTGTTACAGGGTTTTTTATGACTCTTGAGGAATAGTTAAGCGGAATAGGTTACTAAATATTTCTACGTCCATTGTATTTTACCAAAATAGGATTTATTTGAGGCTCACAAAAAGAGGCACATTTATTATATTAGAGTAACCATTAAAATTTTTAATAAATCAACATGGGAATTATTTCAGTTCCAATAAAATACATGCCAGCATTAATACATACATCTTATCTTATATATATATAAAAGAAAGTCGTGTTTGTTACAACACTTATAACTCGAGAACTGCTGGATCGATTTTGATGATCTTTGATTTGTTGGATTTGTCTTCGCCCAGAATAGCAGAATAACTATTAAAAAATTGGAAAAATTCACGAAAAATAAAAATATGAAGAAAAATCGTTTTCTATTACATTCTGTATAGAATGGGTTTTTTGATAATATCTCGGTAGATAGGTAGGTAGGTGTAGGTAGGGTAGGTAGGTAGGGTAGGGTAGGTAGGTAGGTAGGTAGGTAGGTAGGTAGGGTAGGTAGGTAGGGTAGGGTAGGTAGGGTAGGTAGGTAGGGTAGGGTAGGTAGGTAGGGTAGGTAGGTATGGTAGGTAGGGTAAGTAGGTAGGGTAGGTAGGTAGGGTAGGTAGGTAGGTAGGTAGGTAGGGTAGGGTAGGGTAGGTAGGTAGGGTAGGGTAGGTAGGTAGGTAGGGTAGGGTAGGTAGGTAGGGTAGGTAGGTAGGGTAGGTAGGTAGGGTAGGTAGGTAGGGTAGGGTAGGTAGGGTAGGGTAGGGTAGGTAGGTAGGGTAGGGTAGGTAGGTAGGGTAGGTAGGTAGGGTAGGTAGGTAGGGTAGGTAGGTAGGGTAGGGTAGGTAGGTAGGGTAGGTAGGTAGGGTAGGTAGGTAGGGTAGGTAGGTAGGGTAGGTAGGTAGGGTAGGTAGGTAGGTAGGGTAGGTAGGTAGGGTAGGTAGGTAGGGTAGGTAGGTAGGTAGGGTAGGTGCGCCGTAGATATGTACTTGCTACCCGTGCGAAGCCGGGGCGAGCAGCTAGTTAAAATATAAATAAAAGTATTCTTCATTTACTTACATGAGATGATTGATATCGTAGTTATATTTCGCAATTATTTTGAATTCTTCTCCTTCGAGAACTATGTACCTTTTTGTATGTATATCATTGTGGTCACAAATTAAAACTTCTTCTTTCTCCATCTGGATGTTTAATGTAATTTCCACGGGATCTGTAAATAATTAAAAGTTTACTGTCTGTACAATTTACAAGTGACCTCTGTGCAGGATAAGGCTACAAGATTTAGTTAGGTTACATGATGTAAATTCATTCGGTCACAACGGCCAAATCCGTGAGCTACAGAAGATACTGCGGAGCTAAGAATCCCTGATAGGAATGTAGTGATCTATACGAAAACATTATCTAATAACAAAATACGCCCGTATTTCAACGTTGTAGATCTCCTGACGATGCACAATTTGCATGAACTGTAAATCCATAGGTGTAGGTACAGTCACGGGCTTTAATTGATGAGCCACCTTCCAACTTTACAATTTTGCAGGTTCAGTCATTCACGAGATTACACGATTAAACACGAACTCAAATCGCGCGCTCGTAAACAAGATGACAAATAAATTACTTTTAAGGGCAGGACTCTCAGAATCGACCTATTTTTGATTCAACATTAAACAATCAAATTATTTGTTTTGATCTGATAAAAATACATGTTGTAGTTTAATAACTATTCTTGATTATTCTATGGTTCAAAACACGATTTATACAACTTCACTCGATCAAAAAAAATCGAGAAAGCTCTCTTTTTTCGCGATTTTTTGATCGTTTTTTTAATTTTACTTTAAGTACAACCAACTTTTACTCCCGAAAAACATGTCAAAAAATAGGCAATGAAATTACGAAGAATATTCTATGGTTCATTTTTCTCAAAACAGTTTTTTATTGTTTTAACAAGATATTATATAACAAGGTGGCCCGCGCGCTTCGTTTCAGTAGCCGGCCAGTCGTCTTTGAGGTAGGACCTGTGTCACTGTTGCTAGCTCGCTGAGTTCTCCGCAAAATATACGAGAAATTATTGTTATTTTCCGTGTGTGTTAGTTTTAGTATTGATGAACTGACCTACAACTCGATTTTTTGAATGGGATTTAGAATGGCGACGCGACGATGCGACGGCAGTATTTGCTTCTCGCTCAGGCGCAATAGGTAGATTCTATTACGTGAGCGTCAGACATGTACCTAGTGTACCTACTGCATCAATTCAACTCGCGCGCCTACTGTAGGTATCTATTGTACAAATTATAATAATAATGCAAGGTTGTTGATGTTGTTGTACTTTCACACAAAATAGTGACTAGTGTAGATATCTGTTATCTCTTGACTTACCGACCGACATACCGACTGACTTACCGGCTGCGGTTGACTTACCGGCTGCGGCTGGCTTACCGGCTGCGGCTGACTTACCGGCTGCGGCTGGCTTACCGGCTGCGGCTGACTTACCGACTTACTGGCTGACTTCCTGCGGGAAATTGCCTGTCATACCAAAATTCTATAGATTATAATGCTTGTTTTTAGGGTTCCATACCCAAAGGGTAAAACGGGACCCTTTTACTAAGGCTCGCTGTCTGTCTGTCCGTCTGTCACCAGGCTGTATCTCATGAACCGTGATAGCTAAACAGTTGAAATTTTCACAGGTGATGTATATCTGTTGCCGCTATAACAAAAAATACTAAAAACCAGAATAAAATAAATATTTAAGGGTACGTTTGTTGTATGGGAGCCCATACAACAAACGTGAGTTTTTTGCTCGATATTGAAAACGACAACAGGTAGATGCTTGAAATAGTACTGGCTGACTTCCTGCGGGAAATTGCCTGCCATACCAAAATTCTATAGATTATAATGCTTGTTTTTAGGGTTCCATACCCAAAGAGTAAAACGGGACCCTATCACTAAGGCTCCGCTGTCTGCCTGTCTGTCTGTCTGTCTGTCTGTCACCAGGCTGTATCTCATGAACCGTGATAGCTAGAAAGTTGAAATTTTCACAGGTGATGTATATCTGTAGCCGTTATAACAGCAAATACTAAAAACCAGAATAAAATAAATATTTAAGGGTACGTTTTTTGTATGAGAGCCGATAAAACAAACGTGAGTTTTTTGCTCGATGTTGAAAACGGCAACAGGTAGACGCTTGAAATATTCACAGAATATTTATTTACATATTCACTTTCAAAATAAATAATTAAATTAAAATAAAACAAATAGTTAAGCGTGGCTCCTATACAACAAACGTGATTTTTTGCCGTTTTTATAGATAATGGTACGGAACCCTTCGTGCGCGAGTCCGACTCGCACTTGGCCGGTTTTCTCTTTTCAGTTATGTTTTTGCAATCGTGTTTTTTGTTTTTTTAAATAATTTGATTTTATACTTCGTTTTTAGGGTGCCGTACCCAAAGGGTAAAACGGGACCCTATTACTAAGGCTCCGCTGTCTGTCTGTCACCAGGCTGTATCTCTTGAACCGTGATAGCTAGACAGTTGAAATTTTCACAGATGATGTATGTCTGTTGCCGCTATAACAACAAATACTAAAAACCAGAATAAAATAAATATTTAAGGGGGCTCCCATACAATAAACGTGATATTTTTTGCCGTTTTTATAGATAATGGTACGGAACCCTTCGTGCGCGAGTTCGACTCGCACTTGGCCGGTTTTATTATTATAAGTAAGCGTAGTGCGGTAGTAAGCGTAAGCGTAGTGCGGAAGCGCTGTAACAGTCATGAAAGAAAAGGAAACAGTGTTAGTGACATTTAAAAAGAACAATGTTAGGTAGGTAATAAAATAAATTGTGTTGCTTATATTTCCCTAAAAACTAAACACCCGAAACATTAACATGAATTCCGTAAAACAAAGTTAATTGTACTTACTGTTACAATTTTATACTGTGACGCAATTTTTTTGCACAGCGGGGTCAGCGAGTTCATTTGAACTACGTGTTCGCCCGACTAGCTCGCAGGGATTGAGGTAGCGCTAAATGCCTACTGCGCTCGAATATGCTGGCCTTAATCAGTAATAGTCTTATCCATTCATAGAGGTTGACTTGTTGATGACGATGAGGTTGACTAATAGAGTTCTCAATGATAAAAAATTAAAAATAAATACAATGTTGCAGTAAGATTGTCAAATCTATTTGATACCGACCTCCTTTGAATCATAGCTCATTAACTCGTTATTTCTGAAAACTTAACTGAAGACAGTGACAGTTGAAATATCAATGTCAGAGACGTTACTTTCGAACTTGTCGAAATGACTATTATTATTTCTCCGTACGCTAACGTTACTATCGCAACAGTAACCTAGCAACGATTGTTTATCGTTGCTAGGTTACTGTTGCTAGACCTGCAATTGGTTGACTTTGGGCAGTCACTCTGCTGTCAAGTTTGTAGTTCTGCTCTCAGGTTAGCCAACCGGTAAAGATATGAAATATAATTTTCTTCTTCTAACACGAAGACATATGACTTTGCGTGTCGGGAACCGAATACAACCGATTTGCATTACACGGCCAAAATACGAACAGTGCCAGGTGGCTCATCAATTAAAGTCCGTGACTGTACATACTAAAGGTTTACCTGTTCCTTATCCTTCGGGAATACAGGCGTGATGTTATTTAATAAACTAATAATGTTTTTCTAGTATTTTTTTTTCTTATAATGGTTTGCTAAATAAGTAATGCTTACCAATATCCGTGCCCTCAATGTACTTGACTGGCCAATTTTCCCTAGCCATTTTGGGGTGACAAGCGTCAGCTTTAAATATGATAATAATCAAAAATATAATCAACCTCAACATTTTAATAGGTACTAATTAAAATTAGAATAAATAGTCGATACGTATGAACTGTTAAAATTCCTATATTGTAATGACAAATGGCTGTGCATAATTTTGATTTTATTTCTGAAAACCAGTGACCATCACTTCGATATTGTAAGGAAAACTTTATATTACGTGTTTTCCTGTACAAACGATTCCACCCGTGTGGATTTCGAATGTTAGGTACATTCTAAGTTTTCAAATTTCCTTGCTCAGAGCGCAAGTTATCTCTAGTACCATTATTATACCACAATTATTGAGGTTTTGTGGTGTTCATGACGACAAGCACCCCATTGTGGATTTAGGTAAAATTCATTACTAGCAGTGCCAGCGACTCGATCCGAGTCGAAGTCGGAAAATAACTTTTTGTAAATTGGACGAAAAGGATCCAACCCACAATATGGCCGAAAATGAATTGTTTATGCCAAAACACTCTTTGTAATTAACACTCACGAAAACAACCCAAGTAAAATTCAAACGCAACATGATGTTCTCTGCATGCGATACCAACCCACAGGTCATTATTATTTTTTATTGACATCGCTCCGAGCTACATAAGTTGTTATTGAGAAATTATATTTTTTACAAAAATAATCCAAATCATTTTTTTTAAATTAGTTTGCGTAATCCATAGCTTGTATAAAGAAACCAATACAAGACTGAAAAGATGCTCTTTTTAATATTGTTAGTTAGAGCAGCGCTTCCCTAACTGTGCGTCGCGTCGCCCTGGGGCGCCGCGGTATTATCCCTGGGGCGTCATAAGGCGATCTAAATAGGTTGGCTGTCTGTGTCGATGCGATCATCAGCACTGCAGCATTGAGGGTTTTATAACCGTTTGCGAGTACAGACCGAAAATAAATTTAGAGACAGAGACGAGAGTGGCAATTTCGAAACTTGAGCATCGTTTTGAGAAACTATGCTTAGAAAAGCAAGCATATCCTTCTCATTAATACCAAACGTTGATTTTTTTTTTTTTTGTTTGCTTTCATTTTTGATTTTATGTTTTGTTCTTTATTTTCTAATAAAACATTTAGATGCTATTTGGAGTTTTTCTGACAAATTGTTATTAGGCTGACGCAGAGACTGGAGACGCAGTGGTGGCCCAGTGGTAACGGCCGCGACTTACGAGTTGTAGGTCGTAGGTTCGAACCCCGACAGGCTCTTTACTTTGTGTAAATAATTTCATCACCACTGCTCTCAAAACGGTGAAGGAAAACATCGTGAGGAAACCGGCGTGTCTTAGAACCAAAAATTCGAAGACATGTGACATCTACCAACCCGCACTGGGCCCGCGTAGTGGATTACGGCCCACTCCCTCTCATAGACAGGAGGCCTGTGTCCCAGCAGTGGGAACATTATAGGCTGATTTTGTTGTATGTTGTTATTAGGCTAGAACTACAACTAGTAGGTAAATGTATGGCAAGAAGGCCAGGGCGTCGCAAAAATATGGCAACTTTTCAAGGGCGTTACAGTTAAAATAAGTTTGAGAGTTAGAGTATAAATTATTAGGATGGCATGCCTCTGTATTGGAACATCGACCGGACCTGTGGTTTTCATATTCAGCAGATTTACTTTACCGAGTTATCTGTCCACCATCATGTCCTCAGTGTGGGAACACTGTGCCTTCCGATACGCGATTCGATCTGCCTAGCCTTTTCCCAACTGTTGGGGTCGGCTTCCAGTCTAACCGGATGCAGCTGAATACCTGTATTTTACATGGAGCGACTGCCTATCTGACCTCCACAACCCAGTAACTTGGTAAAACGATACCCCTTGGTACGACTGGTTGTCATACTTTCGGGCTTCTGACGATCCGTAACGACTGTCAAAGATCCACACATGACAGCCGGGACGAACGGCTTAACGTGCTTTCCGAGGCACGGAGGAGTTACACGCACGGCATGGCACGAGGACAAAACAGGAGTAACAAAATGCATTCGTTGTCGTATTATTTATTTGATTATAAATTGTTACCCATACGATTGTTAAAACTTGGATAACCTGCCTCGATAAAGCAGGATACTTAGATTTCGTAACTTTGTTTGCAGTGAAAATGAGTCAGTGGTCGACCCTTTGTCGGGAAAAACACGCGAAGCTAAATATATCTTGTTATTGTTTTTGACATGTTCTAATTGTAGTTAGGTAATCATAATGGTTTTCTATATGGACGTCTGGGGCAACCATAAGGAAAACCATTGTTATTGGTGGCTATATTTACTTCCAAATGCAATGTATTTAGTCATTTTAATAATCATAATATAAAATTATAGGTATCATAACAATATACAATGTCGCCCATATTTTTCTGAATATTCATGTTTTTTTTTCGAAAATTGACTTTAAAAGGGGGGGGGGTCTATCTTTAATTAGTATAATGTATTCATGTTCAATGTATACATTTTTAATTTTTTGGGTACCGTTTGTGACCTTGCTTTACATTTTTTCTCAGATTTAGTTTCAGTTACTTGTCAATAATGTTCTGTGAATTTATAGTTGTTATGTAGTAGATTATTAATATGGATCATTTTATGGACTTACCACTTTTTTTATTAAATAAACAATTCACCGCCGTATTTTTTTATAGTCGAATTTTTATTACAAGAAAAAATAGTTAAACTGTTATAATAACTCATAAGCTTTTAGAAATTATAAACATAATCCAAATCGAGTAAATAACATCTGAGATATATGGCAAAAAATGTTAAGCAAGGTCTTTGTAAATTAGGTGAAATTATGACAATGATTGTCGGAAAAACTCTCGCTCTCGCGGAGCTCGTGGCTAAGTAATAACAGCCGCTCGGGTCGATCCATCAGGTTAAGCTACGCTTGCCGGGGTTGGTCCGTGGATGGGTGACCATTTTCACATATCGAGACTCCTCCGTGCCTCGGAAAGCACGTTAAGCCGTTGGTCCCGGCTGTCATTTGTAGATCTTTGTCAGTCGTTACGATTCGTCAGAAGCACGAAAGTCTGACAACCAGTCTAACCAAGGGGTATCGTATTACCCAGTTACTGGGTTGTGGAGGTCAGATAGGCAGTCGCTCCATGTAAAATACTGGTATTCAGCTGCATCCGGTTAGACTTGAAGCCGACCCCAACATAGTTGGGAAAAGGCTAGGCAGATGATGATGATTGTCGGAAAAAATCATGCCGACTGGGAAGGAGCTTTACCTTAGCTGCGTAAACCAGTAAAGATAAGTACCTTTAAGAGAACAATGTGGCAAGGAATTATTCCTCCCATGGGATATTTTCCGACTTCCACGCAGTGGAAGCGGCGGGCAAAAGTAATTATAAATTGTCAAGGTATTTCGACAAAATTTGGCAAGGACATAGATGGCACTCTGGGGAAGGACATAGGCTACTTTTTATCGACATACCGCGCGGGCGAAGCCGCGGGTAGAAACTAGTTTCTCCATAAATTCATTTACATTATTTTGATCTAAAATGGCATAAGTTAGTGCTCCTGAGTGTAAAACCCTGACTTCTAAACTAGGTTTATGTACCTTTTGTGAAACGTAGCCGGCCCGCTCTAACTTCAGCCGGGCCGTTTAACAGATAATAATACATTTTTGTATGTCTGTGTGGATTTGGAACTTGTAGACGAATAACAAAACAATGAAAAAAGGTTCAGTATCAGAATCAGAAATCATTTATTTGCAAAGAATGTAGGTAAGAAAACATAGTTTTGATGGTGTAAATAAGAAAAACACAAGGATCCAGTACATTCTACCGAATGGCATGCAACATTAAGCATTAAAATAATCATAATTATTGCAAATCTATATAAAATAATAGTCATAGTATATACAATTAGAGGAGCTCGTGGCTAAGTAATAACAGCCGCACAGGTCGATCCGTCAGGTTAAGCTATGCTTGCCGGGGTTGGTCCGTGGATGGGTGACCATCTTTACATACCGAGACTCCTCCGTGCCTCGGAAAGTACGTTAAGCCGTTGGTCCCGGCTGTCATATGTGGATCTGTGACAGTTGTTACGGGTCGTCAGAAGCTCGAAAGTCTGACAACCAGTCTTACCAAGGGGTAACCAACGTATTACCCAGTTACTGGGTTGTGGATTGTGGAGGTCAGATAGGCAGTCGCTCCATGTAAAATAATGGTATTCATGGGTTAGACTGGAAGCCGACCCCAATATAATTGGGAAAGGGCTAGGCAGATTGATTGAGTATATAAAATTAGAATATAACAAACTTAATAAATTAAAACATTATTGAGTAATGTCATATTATGGTGTTGTCATTTAAACTTTTCACAAACTGCACAAATAATATTTCGAATTTAATTACATAATTCTACTTAAAAGTGTATCATGCTGTGCTTTTACCGCGTGTCCTATTATAAGCGGGCATCTTGCGATTTTCCGAACCGATGAGTGACCAAATGAAAGCAACGAATACACGATACGCGTGACTAGAATGTAATCTCGAGTCAAAAGTAGTTTATTAATCTGAGGGGCAATTCCTGTAATTTTTAAGAACGTTCGTTTTCGCATCTCTTTGCAATCTGTCAAAAATACAATCAATTTGCCAAAAAATTTGACAACTTTGACAGATTGCGACTTGAATATAAACGTTTTTTAAGTATGAGAATTGCCCTTCGGGTGTCAAGATTGGCCATTTGTACCCGGTAGTAAAGTGAGATCTTGTTTTCGAGATTTTCGAGATCGATATTTTGCCTACTTATAAAATAATGTGTTCCTTAAAATATCTTAAACTTAACTAAAAACTACATCGTGTTATAGATATAATAATTTAAATCATCTGCGCCACGCATACATAACATTACAAATCAGGAAACATATCACGAACACAATAAATAAATTAAATATTACATTAGAAAAACTTCTCAAGAAGCTTATAGTGTGCTACTCAGTTTCCAAATCTCGACTGTATGAGATCTCGAACGAGATATCAAAAACAAGATTGTCTTACCACGTAAATGCATCGCGAAAAAAGGCTCAACATTGAATTCCCGAGACACGGTTTTATGCTATGTTATAAAACAATGACAATTTTTTGACAATTTTAATTAGGTAACGTACATTTTTTTTTTAATGAATTTCATACTTATTTAAATTTTATTAATCACAAATTTATTTTGGGTTTTTACCTGTTTTTGAATTTATAATAGTCTGTAATCTTAATATATGAGTTTTATATGTCTATTACCCAGTTTGAAATAAAATAAATAATTAAATTTAAAATAGATTTTATAATAGAATATTATTATTTATTTATTTATTATGTTAACACGGTTTTAGACCACTTACATTAACATAGACATAGGTAATATACATATAACACAAATATACAAATACGAACAAAACAGATACGATATAGATAACAAAAAGGAAACAAACTATAAATTTTCACAAAAACTTAAACATACACATTTAACAGTACGAAACTCGCCCGCAAAGATATCACAGTCATCACACAGATTATCAGGACTTATTAAGCCAATAGAATACTTAACTGTCAGTCATTCGGAACTTCACGATCATCCTCTCGCATTTTGTTCGTTATTAATTATTTAAATAAGTACACAATAAATAGCTAAACTTAACGTTTAATAAATTAAATACATAACTAAGATTACAGAAAATAAGAAAACTCTAGTGATTCAGCCATCTACTAGACAATTTTTATTTATAGGTACATAGCTTGTTACCTATTCATTAATTGACTTTACATATTATATTTTACACTCTTTAAAAATAAATCGATTAAACTACCCAAAAGTTCTCTCTCTCCCTACCAGCAGGCGTAGCATGGCGCTTTCTATCTCTACGAAGAACAGACATAGCTTTTTCTATACAAAGTGACAGTTCGTTTCTTCATTTTTGACATCCACCGTAGAAATCTTTCTACAATCTGTCATTTTGTCTATCATTTCTAACGATCTTTGTCTAGGTCTTTTTATATGTAGACTATTTCGGAAGAAAGTTTTCTATCTTTACTGTCAAAATCAAACTGACAACCGATAAATCTTATGATAAAACAAAGAATTCTGAGTCGAATTATGTAAAAGAGTGAATTTCGTAAAAAGTGCAGTTGACTCTTTCTATTTTGCTGCCGTCTCGTTCTGTCTACTGTCTATAGGAAACGTCATTTTTGTCTACTCTTCCGTCGACAAAACGGTGCTCATGCTACGCCTGCTAAGTGACCAGACCCCACCCAGACTGCGGGGAATCTTCCTCGCCGCCCGCGCCTGTTCCTCTCCTATCGATAGTAGAAGTAGAAGCCGAGGAGTTGCTCTTCTAACTATTATGTGTCTTGATTCAGATAGTCAAACAAACATAGACGACTATAATACTAGTACGTCATATGTTTGAAGAATGGCCGCTGCACTGAAATAACTTACCACCAACTCGACACAAAGTAAAACATTGGAATGTGAACCTAATATCAAGTCACGTACAGTAACATTTCCAAAATAATGTGACAGCAGTTGTCGACGCATCGTCGTTCACCAGAGATGTTGTTGTACGTGACGCGATATAAAGCTCACAAGTCAATGCTTTGAGTTGAGTTGGTGTTGAGTCGTTAAGGTATGCAACGACCATCACTTGACTACTGCACCTCCTCATAATGGTGTTCCAACTCCATGGCTTCCCTTTCGTTGATTGGTTGGAACACGGCCAACATGTTTTCATAATAATTTGTGACTGGCTGAAAATAAAAACGGACATTTTTTAATCAACTGTTTCCTTAAACTATACAGTAAGGACTCGTGCAGACTGGCGTGATATCGCGAGCGCGACGGGCAGCAAGACCTTGTCGCGCTCTCGATATTGCGCCAGTCTGCACGACTTCATTATTTTAAAAAGTGAGTACTCAAAAGGGAAAAAACTTACGTGGGGTCTCGGCGTTTGTTCTGGTGGCAATTGCGGACTCGATCTTTTACAGCAGCTAGGCTTCTTGACACTCCAGTATATTATTACGAGTATAATAATGACACTGACTCCTGCTGCTGTCAAATAGTAAATCAAAGTGTAGCTGTTAGGAGATTTTTTACCTGAAAATATAACATGGATTGATTTAATTTAGTTCAAAGGTGCGTTTTATTTGTCCACGAATTTCTTCGCACCAACATAAAGTGTTCACAACGCGGCTACCACGTAGTGGTTATAGTAAAGTGCGCTCTATTAGGTATTTTATTAACAACGTTTTAAAATTAAATGAGCAAGTAAGTGACTTTTCACTGGCTGCGGAGGTTGGGGAGGGAGAGAACGACTGCCGCGCGGTTGGTTGGTATTCCGACAAAATTAATGCTATTGCCTAGTAAACAGAGTTCACAATTGCCATTTATGTACCTATATGGGAGCGCGCGGCGGCTGCACGAAAGTTTTCGCTGATGTCCTCATACAACATAAGACAAAAACACCGTATTCCCTAAGAAGAGCCGGCTGTACCAGGTGCTGTGAGCTTCTCTCCATACAGGATACCAGGAACATTGACGTTCAAAAAAGATTTTTCCACCTCGCTGTCTTTGAATACCGATTTTAGCCAAAGTAGTAGTAGTAGCCAAAGTGCGAGAGCCACATTAAGTACTACTTTTTTTATCGTTATGAAAGCTCAGAGCTATGGAAGCTGGCGCATTCTTCAGGCCTACTTAGGAATCATAAAGTTGTTAAGATTTAAGATTTTTAATTAAATAAGTCTAAACTGAACGAAAATGTTTCAAGTTAAATCAAAGTTTTCATAACTTTCATGACAGTTACGAAGTTGATTATTTTATGCTTATAAGAACAATTCATCAAGAATCAGTTGCAAAAAAAATCTCGACAAAGTTCCTTTTTTTTTTAAGTAGAAGACTTTATAAAAAAAATTAAGTTGGTTAGGTTTAAAATTCACAAAAATTCAGAATAAAGTTCATAACTCGAAATCTATGAAAAATCGCGGGAACAATAACTGGCCGGAACAAACACGTCCAAAAAAAAAATTCCTATAGGACAATCAGTAAACCGACGGGACTTCTTTCCAGCGGCGCCTGCGTCCCAGACAAACCAAAAGCTGTTGACTTTTGGCAAATTATCAAATAATGTGGTGACGTCAGGTGTTAGCTACGGCGTCCTCACCTTCCGCCTGATACAGGTCCTCACCTTCCGCCTGACACAGGTCCTCACCGGACATGGTTGCTTCGGGAGGTTCCTGTTTCGGATAAGGCGGGAGGAAACGCCCGGGTGTCACCACTGTGTGGATCGCCCGGAGGACACGGTGGAGCATACGGTGGAGGTAGGCCCTGCTTGGGCGGAGCCTCGTTGTGTCCTCTTGGAGGCGATTGGCGGCGGTGACCTCTCGCGTCCGGCCCTGGTCCAGGCCATGACGGAGCGAGAGGGTATGGGAAGCAGTCACCTCCTTCTGCGAAGCAGAAATGCTCGCGAAGGAGGAGGCGGAACGCGTGAGGGAGAGGCAAAGTTTGCGCCCTCACGCCCCTAACCGCCGCCGTTGGAGACGCCGTGGGCGTCGGGAA
Organism: Lithophane semibrunnea; assembly: GCA_947363905.1. Lineage (NCBI taxonomy): Eukaryota > Metazoa > Arthropoda > Insecta > Lepidoptera > Noctuidae > Lithophane > Lithophane semibrunnea. The sequence goes on along the minus strand of OX376213.1, from coordinate 4,202,649 downwards.
TCCCAGGCGGATTCCCGGCAACCATAGGCGCGGGCTTGCGGGCGGCGAGTAATGGGTAGCTCGCCGTCCGATTAGGACCAGGCCCGGGTCGATGGTGCGTCGTGTTCCACGCGTGCCTCAAAGAGATGCCAGCACAATTGGCGGGGTCCGCTAGAACCGATGCCTGGCAGGGTTGCGGGTTAGTCCGAAAGGGATACTGGGCCCTTGGCAACAGGCAACTGGAAGGAACACGGGTGGGTTTTAGTCAGTAAAAGTCTGACACGCCCTTCCGCTCCGCCCAGAGCGGGAGAAGTCATTGGATGATTTCACATCCTAAAAAAAAAAAAAAAGGTGTTAGCCGAACGCTTTTTGTTTTGCAAATGGACTTCACAATAAATACAGGTTTCTTCTTCGGATTTGTTTCGTAATTCTAAAATGCCTTACATTCTTTATTGTCCGAACCGACTCGGTGGTGAATAGGGGAATGCAACTGTACTCTTTGTTAAGTGAGAGCGTGCGCTACGGTGACGACAGACGTGAAGGTAAGGGTGGGAGCGAGACAAAAAACCGGACATTATCATGTTATTTACCCTCATTACTTATTTATGTACGCACTTACAAAATACATCCGCAGGCATCACGCCTGCCCTGGCAGGGTTGCGGGAAAGTCCGAAAGGGATACCGGGACCTTGGCAACAGGCAACTGAGGGAACACTGCCACGACAATGAACACACCCTTCCGCTCCGCCCAGAGCGGGAGAAGTCATTTGATGACTTCCCAAGCACAAAAAAAAAAGGCCTCACGCCAGCGGATGTATTTTCACGTTACGTCCCTCTGCCTAGCCTTTTCCCAAGTATGTTGGGGTCGGCTTCCAGTCTAACCGGATGCAGCTGAATACCAGTTTTTTACATGGAGCGAGTGTCTATCTGACCTCCACAACCCAGTAACTGGGTAATACGATACCCCTTGGTTAGACTGGTTGTCAGACTTTCGTGCTTCTGACGATTCGTAACGACTGTCAAAGATCCACAAATGACAGCCGGGACCAACGGCTTAACGTGCTTTCCGAGGCACGGAGGAGTCTCGATATGTGAAAATGGTCACCCATCCACGGACCAACCCCGGCAAGCGTAGCTTAACCTGATGGATCGACCCGAGCGGCTGTTATTACATAGCCACGAGCTCCTCACGTTACGTATTTAATCATATTTATTTATCTAAGTATTTAGTTTTGCTTAAAGTTATATTATATTCTAAGTACTGTTTATTTTATTTTATTTATTACCTATTTATTATGTACAAATCGTTGAACTTGACTCGATTTCCGACGTCTTTTTCGGGTGACCACTGAAAATCAGCGCTGTGCTGTGGGTCCCCATAGCGCAGCATCATGCTGAGTGGAAGCCTTCTTGTCACAGTCATGACGTGCAGCTGCCAATTATTTATCTGTATACTCGTGATCTCATATTTGTAATTAGATCTATTTTTTTAATTAATATTGCTGATTACTGTTATCTTTTTGTATGCACGTGTTTCTGTGACAAATAAACCTATTTTTCTTTCTTTCTTTTTATTAACCGACTTCTTCAAAAAGTTCTCAATTGGTCTGTATTTTTTTTTTTTTTGTATGTATGTTACGCGATTACTCCGCCAATATCGAATCGATTTTGATGATTCTATTTTTTTGGTAGGTCATGCTTCAGAGGTGGTCCCATATAAATTTTATTAATTTTACTTGCGTAGTTTTTGAGTTAGCTTCTATAATTACGTATTTTCCCACTTTGCGTATGTAGATGATATCTTAGTTGGCTCCGGCACTGTTATTTACATAGCAGCATTGTTATTCTGTGACCATCTCACCGTGAAAACTTAGGTGAAGTGAGCGTGGAGTGAACTGTCATTGTCATCGGTACCTACTGATACTCAGGCAGTGACAGTTCACTCTAAGCTCACTTCAATAAAAGTGAAGAGTCGGAAGTCGGTGTCTTTGACACCGACTTCCGACTCTTCACTTTTTTTTAATGTCCTGCTTACTCTTTCTTCTGAGGATTTTGTTTTTGTAATTGTGCAAGTCGCAATCATTAATACTGACTACTTTATTCTTTCATCTTTTTACCACAAGAAGAACGTACAAGGAAAAAAAGAAAAGATTGCAAACATCATCGCCATCGCCAACGACACGTAGTTTTAAAATATGACTCAAACTTTCTTAAAAGATCTACTTGTAATTAATGCATTTCATTTTATTTCACTCACCTGAAACAATTTCATTTTCTACTGTAATCACTTTCGGTTTCAATTGAAGGATAATTTCAACTGTGGTATTGTAATGTGCTGTTACCGTTTTATTAGAATAGTCCCCGTGTGGAAAAAAAATACATTTTATTTTAGTTCCGTCGTGGGTTGTATCCAATATCGTCGTAAATGGTATTTTGGAAAACTGAATTGACGAACTTGGCGTTCGAATTGCTGGAGAAACTTCGGTTTGATCTAAAAAATGTGAATGGGAAATGGGGATTAATACAAAAAATAAAAGTCCTTAAAACAAACATTTTGATCTTACTATGCGTTTGCACTGGCGAAAGATTCACAACAAAACATGTTGAAATCTCTAGTTCCTGTTAAGGGCGCACCCTACCTCAGATTTTATCCCGCTCGCACCATACTACTCGCGACCTGAGTGAGAACGAGACGGAGTGGGGCGCTAGCGGCTCTAAAGCGTCGAAAGGTTTAGGTAATTGCTTTTTATGTAGAAAATAATGGTAATTAAAAAAAATTACACACATATGACCTGCTTTATAGTTAGTTCAGTTATCATGCAAAGTTTCATGACCTCATTTGAAGTATTTTTTTAATACCAGCGGTTTATAATTCTGTGCAGAGGTAACTTTGGAATTTTTTTCTATAGAGAAAATTTTATGTAATCGTGTTTTCGCCTCACATAAGACCTAGCATCAATCCTCAACTTTAACATATATTTATTTCAAAATTAATGCTGCAGTATTTTCGGCATAACAGAGGATCATGCTAAGCAATTTGTGATTGGGTGCGCCCTTAAAAATTGTATAGAACATTGACATAAAATTGAGATTTCAACGTGTTTTGCTGTGAATGTTTCGCCAGTGCAAACACACAGTTACATCCTGGAATTGATCACACAACAATTTTTATAATAGGTATTTGTGACATTTAAACACAACAAAGTATAATATATCTCAAAAATAAATTTCTCCGTATAGGCGGTAAGTACTGTGACAGGCATACCTTTGAATTTCCACTGAAACAGATTTGTATTTGGGCTCGACATCCGCTGATTTGTTTCCTGAAATCCTCCATTCGCTACACAAGTTAAGTTAAGAGTATCGGTCACATAGTATTGATATTCAATAGTCCATTGATTTACATCATTTGTATACTGGTACAGGATGTTATTACTAGACAGACCCCGTACACGAACACCTGAAAATAAAGATGTTTTCATAAAATTATCATGTTTTTATGATTGTTATATAAATAACATGTTTTTTTTGCAAATAGTACCTATAGTTACTCTAAAGCGGAGTAAAATAAAGATTTTCCGGAGTGGTGCGAACAGTTATTAATGATACAATCTATTTCCGGGGGCAACAAGTAATCAAATGTGGTGGCTAAAAAGGCAAATATCGTTAAAAAAAATGAATTATTCCATTCTAATACCAAAAACTAATACCACTGGTATTTGTTGGAACTCATATTTATTTTCTATTCCGAACCGATACCACTCTTTGAATAATTAAATTTAATGTGCAAACGAATACTAACAACTTGAATTTGGTACAGTCAGCTCCGTCAAACCTTATCAATGTTTTCTAATATTTTTATGTGATCGTAATTAAATACTAACCAAATAAACTTCATTGCAATATTTTTACAAAGGTATAAGTAAGATTAATTTAAGTGAATCATCTTGCTAAATTTTTTAGGGTATTCCTCGGAGCGCAATAGCGAAACGCAACCAATGAAGTGCAACTAAAGTATTCCTCGAAACGCACCCTCGACGAAACATAGAGAAGAGCATGACGGATTCGTGCCAAATGATATCGATAGACGTTTTAAAATTCAACTGTCCTAATTTGTTTAGTTATTCAAACTACCAGGAAAGCAGAAATTAACTGGAACTAGGCGCATAGGCGACTTACTACTTACTTAGCTTAATAATGGCAAAAATACAGGTTTTGATATTGAATCATTTGTTGTTTTGAAAAGTACCCGGGTGACAGAAATGAAAAGGAAATAAACGATCTCACTATGTTGCACAACGACCAACGATTAAACACAAAGAGAAATATAAAGTATTCGTTATTATTCACTATATCGATAGAAGTCTTAAAACTGTCCTATACCTTACCTATAACCGTAATGTCCTATACCTATTATAACTATAAGGACTTGCTTATGAAAAACACCTGTTATTCTGGTAGGTGTCTTTCGGAAAAGCCCCTGAAGTCTATAAAGGCCCCATATCTACTTATCATGAATTTGACTTTTATCATTATCACTTAATAATTTTTGTTCGTAAAGTTTCCCAACTCATAAGTAGATTGATCGTTCACATTTTCGAATAATGAAATTACAAACGAAGTATTTTTACTGACATCTTCGAACTTGTTTTGGTATTAGTTTAAATAATAAGTAAATTCAACATTTGTGTAAATCATAAAAGAAAACACAATAATGTTATTTACTTACCACCATAGTAACGTAAATCAGACAAGAATAATAGCCTCGCGTTTGGCTTTTCTACATCCGTGTTGTTAATACTACAAATAAGATAATCTAATCGAATGACTGGTGTAGTTATATATAAAGAAATAACTTCCTCCGACGGACTCCTGATTGCTGAAAATATAATACTAAATAAATAATAAAACTACAATAATATTACTTTTCGCGCATCGAATCGGTTTTAAGCAGGAACTATTCCGATTAGTCAATAACAAGGTTCTTGATAGACATGCGCAATTGCGCAATCAGAGTAGGCAGTGTGCACGCCTATAAACAAAATGTATGACTCCGATAGGTTTCTGATGAACCTACAACATCACAACACGACACGTCAGCTTAGTATAAATCTGAATTAATTAGTAAACCTTATCCCATGAAGTGATTAATAGACTCCTAAAATACCTCTTAAAGGTTTTATACCCTTTATACCTACCATGATTTTGTTAGAAAACCCTTCAACTTCAAAACCCTAAAACTAAGGGGTTAGTTCCATCTCATAACCCTTCTAAATCCCTCCCCCGATAAAATTTTAAAGAGTTATTGGAGTACAGCTATGGGCTTACCCATTAAGATCATCTAAACCCTTTCAAGTGTTTTTGACTGATTTGGACCGTTCACAATGTATGATTAGACTGAGGCACCTGTCTCGCCGCCGACGAGGAAGCGATTAGCTATCTCGCTCAAATTAAATTAATAGTTGATTGGTGACTGGACACACCGCTGACTGTTCGTTTGTGGCAGCGACAAGAGTAGGTATTCGCTCAGCGACACTCGCTTGGCGGGCAGAACACTCGCTAAGAGACTCACGCTTGGTACAAATGCATACCAGCGAGCAGTCGCTCATCGCCGTCACACACTCGCTGCTCGTTGCTCGCCAACTCGTTTTTAGTCGCTAGCTCTACTCGCTTTTCGTTAATCGCCGACGGGTGAGATAGGGGTTCTTATAAGAACTTACCTTATAAGAACCGACGGGTTCGTATAAGAATTTATCTTTCATGAACCGATTACTTCCTGACCGTAATTTTTAAACCCTTTTTAAAAACCTTTAACCCTTAAAGTGGTTAACCTTAATGCAACTCGGTATAAGGCCAATCCTTTAAAATTCATCATCATCTGCTTATGCCTAGATTTTTCCCTACTTCGTTGGATTCGGCTTATATGTATCAATATCTACTTACTGTGGATAACCTGGGTACCATTTTTTTGATAATAATTTAAAGTGAGAGAGCCCGTCAAATTTACGTCACTTTTCAGACAAGTGACATTCAATACCTCTCCATAAAGATACTGATATTCAAAATGATCATATGTCTTGTCATCATTTAAAATTTTTGTTAATTTTATGCCATTGACGTACAATATCACTGCTTGTTGCACTGCATCTGTAAACACATTTAGTATTTCAATAAAATCCTTTCACATTGCAAGGCTTATCATGCCTTTCGTGAACTGCGTGTTAAAATGTAATTATTATATATTGTAAGTTACTCATACAGCATACTTACCATCATGTAAATCTCTTTTAATGAACGTAGTTCTATAACGATATTCTCTTTCGGGATTTCTGGCAGTGCGTATACAGTCCAAATAATACTTATCATTGGACGATTTCAAAACAGAACGGAATTTGTGTAGTTGTTTAGCTCGAGGCTTAGTTTGAAATAGAAGAATTCCTGAAATGTTACTTATTTATTAGTTTGTCAGTACGATCGATATTGATTTTAAAACTACTGCGTTTGGAGTCAGAGGCCATATTATAAGGTTTTTCAGCACAGACCATGGAGACGACTCCTCGGCCGCTGCTAGAGACGGTACTGTCAACACTTTCCTTACAACCCAAGCGTGATGGAATAACCCCCAACGGCCGCCATGGCCCACGCACAATGGTCCACCTTAGGGACTAAGTACGAAAACCAAACCCGTAACATAGAACATAGAACCCAAGCGTGTCAGTGGGCGTCACCGTTTAGTCATAGAGACTGAAGAACCGTGACAATTCTGTTATGGCCTGTGCCAGTTTACTACGTGCAAAGCGTAAAAGCTAAGCATCTGCTGAGACGCAGGTGACGCAGGTCCACGCAGCGCAGGGCAGAGCAGATTTTGTACATACTGACAGTTAACAACCAAAGCTCATTTTTTTTTACATTTTAATGATCAACTTGCAATAATAGGGCACGATGAACGTTTTTTCGATTTCATTGCAAATAGATCGGTTTTGTGTCGTACTTACAAACGTCATATCTGTTGCAAGGCAGGAATAAAAAAAAAAATAGAATCGGGCATTCGTTTCTTAGGGAAAGTTGTCTAGCATAACGAATCGAATCACCCCCTTCGTCATCCTGTTTACTTTGAATCGAGTCGATGGTGTTGCTTTATATATTCTTCATGACAAGTACCTTCTGCATTGTAATATTCCAAACGAAGAGTGTCCAGATAAAGATTATCATCTGGTATTTCGCACCAATAATTCATCGATATGTCCTCGCCGTCTTCATAAGTGTATTTGGCCGCTCCATCGTAGTTTACTGTCAGGTTAGTCGTTACGTAAGTTAAACCTTGATAGTTTGCATTTAAAATTACTGCTCCTGGTGAAAAAAACAATATATAATGGTGTAGGCCCCGCTCGCCCCTTGGATCTTGCCCCTTAGATTAAAATGTCCAACTTGCCCCGTTATTTATTATTTTTGTGTACCGATTCGCCCCTTACGAAGGGGCGAGTGGAAAATTGACATTTAAATAATTATTTTGATGTACCGACTTATGTAGGTATAAAGGAGGATGCGACAAGATGTCCCCCGACTGGACGTATGTTGTTGAAAAGCTTCAATGATTTAATCCATTCTAATACCAAAAACGAATACCACTGGTATTTGTTTCAACACATTTTTATTTTCTATTCCAAACGGGTACCATTTTTTAAACTAATACCAAAATGAGTTCAAAGATATAAGCTGGTACAGTCAGTAAAAATGCTTTGTATGTAATTTCATTTTTCGTAATGAGAACAATCAATCTACTTGGGAAACGTTACGAACAAGATATTAAGTGATAATGAAAAACGTTAAATTCTTGATAAGTATGTGGCCTTGACTTCAGGGCCTTTTCCGAAAGACGCCCACCAGATCAATAGATGTTTTTCAAAATCGTACAACTTCAAATATGGACCAATATAATATTTATAGTTTGACTTGATAAAACCTCGCTAAGTTAACGACCGACAGTTTTTTTTTTTTTTGCTCCAGCTCCTTTGGATACCTAGCTACGCCTCTGGTGCTATGCAATTTAATTATCGAGAGTTACGCAAAATACGGGCTTTGACGTGGAGTTGCGGATACCAGCCCGTTTTACCTATTACCTAATCCTGAGAGATTATCTACTATCTACACAATGCAAAGTGTAGATAATAGATAGTCTTACAATCTTCAGCAGCAATCTTTAGCAGTATTTCCTTTAATTTGATTAGGTTTGACTGAGCTGACTGTACCTTTGAGTTGTTGGTATTCGTTTGCACATTAATATTAACTATCTAACGAGTGGTATCCGTTTCGAATAGAAAATAAATATGAGTTTTAACAAATACCAGCGGTATTAGTTTTTGGTATTAGAATGGAATAAATCGATCCAATAATAAAAGTTGTTCATTGGGTTAAGTCAGCTGTTTAAGTATTGGTCACTCATTACCAGTCTATAAAAAATCCGGAAATAATCTTGGTCAGATCATTTGAGGTTTCTAAGCCTACTAACTATGTTTCCAACTAAATATAATTAGTAGTCCAAACATTTTTCTTGGGGCTTCCCAATGATTCATAGTTGAGAAGTTGTGATTCCCTAAGTTTGAGAGGTTTTGACTTCATGTCATCAAACCTCTTTAGATTGAAAGTGTAAGTACTATTAGACATGTAGCAAGTAATGAGCTATTTTTGAGATTATTCCCAAATGGTAGGTAATACCTACGGTTTTAGAGTTTTGGTAAACAATTTTTAATTTTAGAATGCTAATGCATAATTTTCAAATGCGAATTCCGCGAAGATCGCTGCTCCCAGGCAGATTATTATAAGGTATCTATTCTATTTTAATAAAATAAAATCTGTGTGGCAGGTAATTAACCAAGAGCAGCTCGTGGCTAAGTAATAACAGCCGCTCGGCTCGATCCATCAGGTTAAGCTACGCTTGCCGGGGTTGGTCCGTGGGTGGGTGACCATTTTCACATATCGAGACTCCTCCGTGCCTTGGAAAGCACGTTAAGCCGTTGGTCCCGACTGTCATTTGTGGATCTTTGACAGTCGTTACGAGTCGTCAGAAGCACGAAAGTCTGACAACCAGTCTAACCAAGGGGTATCGTATTACCCAGTTACTGGGTTGTGGAGGTCAGATAGGCAGTCGCTCCATGTAAAATACTGGTATTCAGCTGCATCCGGTTAGACTGGAAGCCGACCCCAACATAGTTGGGAAAAGGCTAGGCAGATGATGAGGTAATTAACAAAGAAACTGGAAACACAAAACAACGTTGTCCGAATGAATTGTCTCTAAAAATTAATGATGAAACCGTTTCAGATAAGTTAAAAGTTGCTGAGACACTAGAAAATTTCTTTATCCCAAAAGACGTTACGAAATCTCTCCCTTCTTCAACCTAATTAGCAGATTCTCTTCTCAAAGAAAACTTTACTAAAGTCATTCCAAGATTTGAACTCAAGCTTATTTTTATTGCCACAATTAAAAAAGCATTCATAAGTCTTAACTCAAAAAACACTGTAGATTTATGGGGCATCTCTGTTAAGGGTCATATTTAATCAATGTTTGGACACCGGTACGTTTCCTAATTTCATGAAACATAGTAAAGTTGTACCAATTTTCAAATTGGGTAGTAAAAGTGAACCCTCTAATTATAAACCAATATCTGGATTACCAGCATTGAGCAAAATCTATGAAAAAATCATGCTAGACTAGATGCTGTCACATTTTAACTCAAATAAGTAGGTCGACGACAGACGCGGGAGTAAAACTCATCAGTCACATTTTAGAATCCTGGGAGAAATCCCAGGATGCAATTGGCATCTTCTGTGACCTCTCAAAATCGTTTGACTGCGTTGACCACAATCAACTGATCTGTAAATTACACCACTACGGAATTCGTGGACAAGCTGCTGATCTTGTTCTTTCTTGTTCTTTAACAAACAGGCAGCAAAAAGTAAATGTTAACGGGGCGACGTCCTCGGGGTCTCTAGTTAAAATGGGCGTGCCTCAAGATTCGATTCTCGGCCCTTTCTTATTTCTAGTTTATATAAATGACCTTCCTTACATGATGGCTAACTTATCGGATATTATTCTATTCGCTGACGACACTTCTCTCATTTTTAAAATAGATAGAAAAAATACAGATGTCTCACATGTCAACGATAACCTGGCTAGTCTTTCGGAATGGTTCGCAGCTAATAATCTTTTACTTAATACGAACAAAACTAAATGTATTAGGTTCTCATTACCAAATGTACCTAAAGTGGGTCTAAATCTAAAACTTGATGGCGAGAAACCAGATGCAATTACGGAAACTATATTTTTAGGAATTACTTTAGATTCAAAATGCGCCCACACCAGAACTCTTTCAGGTAGACTAAGTACAGCTGCATATGCAGTAAGAAAAATAAGGCAGTTTTTTTTTTTTTTTTTTTTTTTTTTTTTAAAAAAAAAAACGTTGCCCCACACTAAGAATTTCTTCCTGTATCGTGGGTGCGTTTACAAACATAGAAACTCACATACACTAACACCCAGACCCGGAACAACTACTTGCAGATCATACAAATATTTGACTGATATAGCCACAGCTAGGTTAGTATAATTTGCTTATTTCCACAGTATTATGTCTTATCATCTTATGGCGTTCTGCTGTGGGGATTGGCAGCTGACGTAGATTCAATTTTCATTTTACATACGACGGCAATCCACGCGATCTATAAAAGTCCCCGCGATTCCCTTAGAAACAAATTCAAAGAAATTGATATACTGACTCTGTCTTCTCTCTATATCTTTGAAATTATTTTGTATGTTCGCAAAAACTTAGGACTTTTCAAAATAAGAAGCGATTTCCATAATATAAATAACACGTAGTAGACATGAGATACAGAAACTAAAACAAGCACGTCATTTCTTATAAACAGTATCCGCTTTTATAACAAGTTGCCAAAGTCGGTTACAGAACTTAGCGATGGAAAGTTCAAAACCAACATCAAACGTGTCCTTATAAAAAAGCATATTATGATTAAAGACTACGTTGATGACAAGGAAGTTTGGCAATAATTCCTTCTGCACATGTGGCTTCCCTGGTACCTTATAAACGGCATGATTATGTAAGATTCTATTAACTGCTCCCAAATTACCATGTTTATTTTCTTTACCCCTTTCTTTATTCTTGACATAATCATTGTATTTGACATTATTCCTATTATTATATATACCTCCAATTTAATTTCAGCTCTTAGTGGCTTTTGTGGACATGATAATTATTCAATTTGTTATAGTTGTAATAGCAATCACGTCATTTGGTTTAAATAGGTTTTTTATTATTTGTCTTTTATATAGATTTTTTTCTATTTCGTGAATGTGAGAACGTTGTAGGATGTAGGCTCATTGGACTGTACATTTATTGAACATCTTCTATTTTGTTAAGGTACTTACTTGTTGAAAGGCCTACATTGTCCTCCCATGCCTACTAACACTGTAATTTGAAAATTTTGTAAAAGCCAATTATTTTTAAAAGAGTAGCCGTGGAGTTTCTTGCCGGCTCTTCTCCTTATGAATCCACCAATTAAAACCGTGACTTCTGACGTTTCAGTGTCCATGTAGGTTTATATGAAATAAAATATTTCGTTTTTGATTTTAATCATGCATGTAAATAGAGTAGTCCTCACAAACTCACTGAATGACTCATCAACGCCCAGCCCAAACCCTTCCCTTCATTGGAGGTTCCCTTTATGACGTAGAGAAACAGAAAGACCAGATTTTTCGATATAGGGCGGATGAATTCACTTGCAAAGTGCAAATGAGGTTAAAAAGCACTTACTTGCTCCTTTGACATGAAGATTAAAATATAATTTTTTTGAAGTATAATTACGGTTCTTGTATATATATGGTCTCTGCGAACTGCTGTGCTGCTGTAAGACTGTACACTCCCACCTAGTACTCATTTCAACCGTAACGTTTGAGATCTGGAACCAGATATAATATCAATCAGAATCAGAGGGCAATTCCCGTAATTTTTAAGCACGTTTGCATTCGTATCTCATTCACAATCAGTCAAAAAAGGGTGAAGTGAGCGTGGAGTGAGCTGTCATAGTCATCGATACCTACTGATGCTAAGGCAGTGACAGTTCACTCCAAGCTCACTTCACCTAAGTTTTCACGGTGATATTTTCTAGCGTCAATCATAGGGGCGATTCGCATTTGCATATCATTCGCAATCTGTCAAAAATGCAATCAATTTACCAACATTTTTGTCAATATTGACAGATTGCGACTTGAATGTGAACGTTTTTTAAGTTCGAGAATTGACCATCTGATGTCTAGGGCCGAAAGACACCGGAATGGCAGCGGCCGGTAGCGGCCGGCAGCGACGCGCCGCGGGCAGCACCGCTGACAAGACGCGCATGGCCGCGTGACCTTTTCAAGCGATACTCGTCTTTTAAGTATGTAGATAAAATTTAAAATTATTTCACACTGAAAGTGCTCAAGGCGTCGCTGCCGGCCGCTACCATTCCGGTGTGACTCGGCCCTAAAAAGAGAAATCTTTAGTAAAGTGAAATCTAATTTTTAATTAATTTCCATCATAAACTAAATTGGATTTTCTGCATCTCGTAAATACCGTCGCGATATGTAATTGTATGGATTATCGAATATTGAATCAATAAACTCATCAAAAGACATTACGAAAATCGGATAAAATACGCATTGTTTTGGATAGAAGTTATTTTATAACTTCCTCAAGGTAAATGCTGACGTACATTATATTTTTGACAGTTAGCTCCTCAATTCAAACTCACCTCAACTGAGGATACTGTTTGGGATGAGGAGTAAAATTGCAACTATGAATATCTAAGTGAGGTTGAATCGAGTCGAGGAAATCATGAGGTTTTCACTTAGAATACTATAGGTAAAAGATTAATCGAGAAGAATGGACGAAGAAGACATGGCTGCGCCGACCACAAATAAATTGGGACAAGGACAATACTAAAATACTCACATTTAAAATACTGTTATTACCGGCCGAAAATTCAGTTTCTAGTACAAATGTTTCAAATTCCCTCGAATCACCTACAATTTTTGCGAATTTATTGGAACACCTGAAAACAGTAGGTAATATAATAACGGCCGTAACTTTTCCACTGCATCTTTATAAACATAAGGCTGAAGAAGGCTTGCTCATGTTTGCTCACTGCGTGTTAGAGCGTTGGTGCACAGCATTCAAGTAAATTATTCCCTAAACGGTTGGTTGACACTTCCTGTGACCGAAGGAGTGGATTTTATCTTGGCCAGAAGCTAAACAACGTGGCAATGCCGCCAGAAGATTTCAACGCAATGTACGAAGACATTGTGCGAAGCTACAGATGTGCGGTAACTTGTGAACGCTTCTGTATCAAGAGCACGTCTGTATCAAGATGAGAGGTGGAGCGATCTGCATTTTAGATGAAATACTATTTAGTTCTAAGTCGTCTGACGTTGAAATGGATAATACTTACAGTAATAAAAATGCTTTGTTATCTTATGTAGATAACAAAGCATTGAAGCAAAGCATGTGATTTTTGCTTTCAATAACCGTTCAAAATGCCCAATATTCCTACTAAATATTACTGAACAGTGCACTATTTTACTTATGACGATCAGCATTGCTATTCTCACCGTAAAAACTTAGGTGAAGTGAGCTGTCATTGTCATCGATACCTACTGATGCTAAGGCAGTGACAGTTCACTCCAAGCTCACTTCACCTAAATCACGGTGAGATTTGTACAGAATAGCACAACTGGCCACCTACTCACTAAACTCTTAAAAGCTCTTTTAGTGATTCTTTAGGTTATGGTCGTATTTCTCAGTATTCCCGTTAGACGAAGTATAGTTATACTACCACTGTCACCTAGAGATTATAAGGAACAAATCAACATGCGTTTCATTAATAGACAACACAGTGTTTGGTGGGCCTAATCGTTGAACAAAAAAACTATCTCCTATAGAGTGCTATTAAATATATCCCCATTAGACACTTGTTTTAAAAGTACAAAGCGATTTATCGTTGAATTTTAATTCGGCTAGAACTGAAAAATTATGCTCTTTTATAATAAACTAGCTGCCACAGGCGACTTTGCCCGCGTGTTATCTTTATAAATTATAGCCTATGTTAGTCAGGGTGAATGTAGCTTTCTAATGGTGAAAGAATTTTTGAAATCGGCGCAGTAGTTTTTGAGTTTATTCATTACAAACATACACACAAAAATACAAATCTTTCCTCTTTATAATATTAGTGTAGATAGTGGAGACTTACCATACGTATCGTGCGTAACCATTTTCTATAATTATTTTCAGTGGTTTGTCTTTAAAAACTACATAATTCTCGTTTCCATCATAGTTGTAAAACAGACGAACATCGGGATTTTCTGAAATGACAAAATTGTTATTTTTAAAGGTGACAAAAATTAATCTGCCTAGCCTTTTCCCAACTTTGTTGGGGTCGGCTTCCAATCTAACCGGATGCAGGTGAATACCAGTATTTTACAAGGAGTGACTCACTTCCACAACCCTAAAAGGGAACACGATACCTTCTGGTAAGACTGGTTGTCAGAGTTACAGATTACCCGTAACGACTGTCAAAGATTTACAAATGACAGCTGGGACGTTGGCTTCGGCTGTCATTCGACCCCTCAGTCAGGCTTAATGTGCTTTCCGCGGCATGGAGGGCTCTCGATATGTAATGGGATGGTCACCCATCCACGGATCGACAGCAACAAGCGTCCCTAGCTCCATATAAAATACTGGTATTCAGCTGCATCCGGTTAGACTGGAAGCCGACCCCAACAAAAAAGGCTAGGCAGATGATTTATTCATAAAAACATCGAACGGGTCTCATAGCTAAATCATAAACAGCCACACGTATTGATCGAACGTAATACGGTACCCCTTGGTAAGACTGGTTGTCAGACTTTCGGGCTTCTGACGACCCGTAACGACCGTCAAAGATCCACAAGTGACAGCCGGGACCAACGGATTAACGTGCTTTCCGAGGCACGGAGGAGTCTCGGTAGGTATGTGAAGATGGTCACCCATCCACAGACTAACCCCGGCAAGCGTATCTTACCCTCATGGATCGACCCATGCGGCTGTTATTACTTAGCCACGAGCTCCACGAGCTTTTCAAATAAATATTAAAGTTATTTAAATGTGATTATACTTTACCCGACTGCACCGAAAAAAGGAAGGTAATGTTTTTTGGTGTAGGTATGTTGTAAAATGTGAGAATCTTTAACTTGAGTTGAGTGACACTAGGTTAGTGACGTCATAAAATACACACACATCAAAAAAGTCTAAGCAACACGCATCATTTACAGAGACTGCATGTTTTATTGATTGATTCTAAACTTTTTTCTTAACAAAGTAAATTGGTATACAATCTTTTCGTTCTCGGAAACACACTGGCTGATTTATAAATATTTCGATTCTGTTTTGTTTTCATTAAAATAAAAGCTAATTATTTTTTTCCCGTTTTCATGTGTTTTCGTTGCTTGATTGTGGTTTATATCTCAGTTTTATCATTTTGGTGTTTGTTGTTAGCCACCAAATCGTGAGAAATTATTGTCGTCCCGGAAATGCTGAACGGCTGAGATGCGTCCAGGGGGCCAAGTCTACTAATTTACAAACGTGTCAGTGGTCTCGCAATGATAAGTTTTTGAAAGATTTTGTATGGCATATTTGTCGAAAAAATCGTTATTTAATTTTGTAAAACATGAAAACTTTAATTTCGTTTTAACTTTATTTTATACTAGCTGACCCGACAGACGTCCTGTCAAAGTTTATATTGTCAAAGCGCTAAGGTTAGATTAGAAATAATTTTATATGGTGGTTAACTATTCTTAAATTTTCTAATTTTCCGTGCAATTTTCTTAATTTTTTCTTTCATAAGAACCTTCTCCTGACAATAACAAACACAACAGAAAAATAAAAAGCCAAATCGCTGTAGCCGTTCACGCGTGATGGCGTGACCAAGGGAAATATTTTTATTTTTATATATATAGATTAGCTGATGCCTTATTATCTGAGCCCGCGACTTCGCTTGCGTGAATATCGGTGATAATATACTAAAACCTTACTCGAGAACCACTCTATCCATTGGTGAAAACAGCATGAAAATTGGTGCAGTAGTTTTTGAGTTTATCGCGTACAGGACGACAGACAGACGCGGCGGAGGACTTTGTTTTATATTATTATGTAAAAGACTACGTATGTTACGATACCAGTAATTGTTAATTATTGTGTGTAAATGAACAATTATTGAATGAAAGATTTTGTTGCTATAATCACTAATGAATCAAAAAATGCTTAGTTTATTATTTATAAAAGAAATAATAATAATATTAACCCCAGCGGCGTATCTCTACGTTGACGTCGTGCGCGCTCCGAACTCTAGGTCTGTGCCGGTAGAGTTTACTTTGCCGAAACATGTCTAGAGTGAGGAGCTAGACCGAGAGAGATACAAAAACCCGCAGGGCAGCATGTGGCGAGCTGTTGGGCAGTAGCGACCCCACGGACCCTACCTCCCGGGAGAAGTCTTGTTCTTTTCATCTCTGGCTTGCCTTTATTGGCCGGCTCGAGTGAACACTGGCGAAGAACAGAGCTCCCACCTCATTCTTGCCTTAATTGGCCGGCTTGAGTGGAGATTCGCAAGAGAAAACGTGCTCGGAGGATGGAAGTATTCCAGTAAGTGCTCGTAGGGATCTTGACCATCTTCCGGGCTCTGGGATTGTTCTTTAAGCCGTGGAATACCTCTCCACTCCTCAAGCACCTCAGGAAGTGTTGCCCCCTTGTCGCTACGTCACTATGTGCTAGCTGTTTTCAGGGCCCGTATGCAAGTTGAGTATGCAAGTCTCCCCCTGCCATTTTATCCGTGTATATATAAAACATTGATCAGGCAGGGGCCATATAGTCCTTCCATAGTTCCAGGTTACCAGTCCACTTTAGCCACCCAAACTCATAATCCAATATCTTTGTTTCCCTATCCTGCAATAGTCCTACTCTAACCGGGGGTTGTCCTTGGCTGCACTTGATATCTCTAATTTCTAAGCTTTCTAAACCACGTAGAATAATGGGCGTAGAGACAGTGTCGAAAGCTTTGAAGCAAGAATATAAAAATATACTACAATAGTAAATATCGTTCAAAAGTTCAAAAACGTACATGTTGCTTAGACTTTTTGATGTGTGTATATAGCGGACGTTAGCCAAATACTGCTACTTTGATCTGCTTAGATGTAGAATAAATAAATAATAATGAATAAAAATAAATCCTACTGCTGCTATCGGCCCCTTGTCATGGAAGAAGACTTTGGGCCGCAGGACGTGGTGTTCCGTCGCTTCCGCGGACAAGTTCCTCAAGTCAGCACAAAGACTAACTAGTGCAGTGTGAAGTACTACTAACATAGTCTAAGCCTTATTTATTAACACAAGTTTTGTTTATAGAATATGTATGTTTAGGTTAAGGTATTTTTCTATGGGCCTGTGTCGCCTGCAATAAATGGTTTATTTATTATTAAAGGGTGTTACAGACATGATTTATCACTTTTATGTCCCAGATAATATGTATGTAAAAATTCCACTAGCGGTCAATTTCATTTTTTTTTGCAACTAGCGACCCGCTCCTCCTAAATTTATTTTCTTTCTTTCTTTTTTCCTGCTTCACATGGTTTTTACGACTTGACAAAACAACAAGATTTCCTAGTTATTAACTTTAATAAACGTATTTTACACAATAAATCCGGAATAAATTTTCTATCCGACGTGACAACCTTTTCAAAATCTGTTGCATAGTTTAGAAGAACAACGCGGACATTTAGACAAACACGAAAAACGACTTGACTTTAATAATAATAATAATAACCCCACCGCCGTATCTCTACGTTGACGTCGTGGTGGGGCTTGCGCGCTCCGAACTCTAGGTCTGTGCCGGTAGAGTTTACTTTACCGGAACGGGTCTAGGATGAGGAACCAGACCAAGAGAGATACAAAAACCCGCAGGGCAGCTTGTGGCGAGCTGTTGGGCAGTAGCGACCCCACGGACCCTACCTCCCGGGAGAAGTCTTGTTCCTCATCTCTGGCTTGCCTTTATTGGCTGGCTGGAGTGAACACTGACGAGGAACAGAGCTCCCACCTCATTCTTGCCTTGATTGGCCGGCTTGAGTGGAGATTCGCAAGAGCAAACGTGCTCGGAGGAAGGAAGTATTCCAGTATGTGCTCGTAGGGATCTTGACCAACTTCCGGGCTCTGGGATTGTTCTGAAAGCCGTGGAATACCTCTCCACTCCTCAAGCACCTCAGGATATGTTGCCCCCTTGTCGCTACGTCACTATGTGCTAGCGACAGTTTCTGGGGGCCCATTATTGAGTGTGCAAGTCACCCCCTGCCATCTTATCCATAATATATATTATATATCATTGGTCAGGCAGGGGTCATAGTCCTTCCATAGTTCCTGGTAACCATTCCACTATAGCCAGCGAAACCCATAGCCCAATGTTTTGTTTCCATGTACTGCAATAGTCCTACACCAACCGGGGATTGTCCTTGGGTGCACTAGCATAGTGCATACAGGGATAATCGTCGGTTGGTGCCTCATTCCAATTAAAATTGTCTAAGGGGCCTCTGCGAGTTGGCTTCGGCCCCTCGTACGCCTTCCAAACGTCCGGGACCCCAAGGTCCCGAGATATATAGACATATAAATATAATAATAATAATAACCCCACCGCCGTATCTCTACGTTGACGTCGTGGTGGGGCTTGCGCGCTCCGAACTCTGGGTCTATGCCGGCTGAGTTTACTTCGCCGGAACGGGTCTAGGATGAGGAGCCAGACCAAGAGAGATACAAAAACCCGCAGGGCAGCATGTGGCGAGCTGTTGGGCAGTAGCGACCCCACGGACCCTACCTCCCGGGAGAAGTCTTGTTCCTCATCTCTGGCTTGCCTTTATTGGCCGGCATAGAGTGAACACTGACGAGGAACAGAGCTCCCACCTCATTCTTGCCTTTATTGGCCGGCTTGAGTGGAGATTCGCAAGAGCAAACGTGCTCGGAGGAAGGAAGTATTCCAGTAAGATGCTGGTAGGGATCTTGACCGTACTTCCGGGATTGTCCTGATAGCCGTGGAATACCTCTCCACTCCTCTTAAGTACCTCAGGACATGTTGCCCCCTTGTTGTTACGCCACTCTGTGCTAGCGACCGTTTTCGGGGGCCCATTATTGAGTGTGCAAGTCACCCCCTGCCATTTTATCTGTGTATTTTTATAAACATTGGTCAGGCAGGGGCCATAGTCTTTCCATAGTTCAAGATAACCAGTTCACTAAGCTACCCAAACCCATAATCAAATATCTTTTATTCCATATCATGCAATAGTCCTACGCCAATCGGGGGTTGTCCTTGGCTGCACTTGCATAGTGCATACAGGGAGTATCGTCGGTTGGTGTCTCAACACTTAAAAATGTCTAAGGGGCCTCTGCGAGTTGGCTTCGGCCCCTCGCACGCCTTCCAAAGGTCCGGGACCCCAGGGTCCCGAGATATGTCAAAGACATTTTTACCCGACTACGGCGAAGAAAAAAGGAGGGTTATGATTTTGACCGGTAAGTATGTATGTATGTTCATCTGTTCCCTCCTATCTTCCAAACCACTTATCACAATTTGACAAATGAGGTATCGTTAGAAGCGTCGTGATTATCCGCTGGTTATAGGCTATGTAAAGTAACATTAAATGGCGCCCTCTAGAGGACTTAAAGTGAGGAACTTAAAAAAAAAATGGTTTAATCGTACCATGTTGGGAATCAAATGAAAGGGCTTAATGAGCACATTTCAAAAATATATATTATAACCCCAAAAGAATAAAAAAAAAATCAAGTAATAAAAACTAAAACCCAACTACGACTTAAAAGGTATAAACAAGACACCACAGACAGACAAATTAAAAATCCGGAGTCACACGTAATCTGTTCGATTTATGTATGTATGGAGTAACAAGTGTGACTCCGGATTTTTATTTTGTCTGTCTGTGCTGTCTTGTTTATACCTTTTAAGTCGTAGTTGGGTTTTAGTTTTTATTACTTGATTTTTTTAATAATAATAAATAATGTATAGGTATAGATTTAACAGTCACGTGTAGATTAAGGTAAGAATAATTATGTCTTACCGCTTTCAGGAATATTGGCTTCAACTCCCAATATTATAAAAACTAAACATATAACTAAAGTAAACATTTTTAAGTATTTTAATTGACAGTCAAAATTTATTAATTGTAATTAATACGTTATGTAAGTATTGCAATAACAAAGGACTTCACAGGAATGATTTACTTCTGCAATACAGTGACCATAATTTAAATGTTTTTCGAACAAATTACGTCATTCTAATTAATAATTATGTTGTTGTGTCCATGATTCATTTTGTCTTGATTTTCCCGTATAAACGAACACAACTACATATCACCCTTTTTACCCGACTGCCCCAGAAGGAGGGTAATGTTTTTCCTTAAAAGTGTGCACATGACCTACCTCAGAGTTCAAGCTATGTTATCGAAATCAGCTCTTCAGTTTAGTCGGAAAAATTAAACTTTCGCATTTACAATTTAATAATACGCCAGTTTCTTATAGAAATAGGAAAACAATAACCCAACAATGTTTTCCGATTCAGTCGTAGTTCATGAAGTATTTCTGATATTATTTGCTACATTGGAGTACGTCTGGCGCACCCTATACAGTCCCGCTACCACGGAATGAGATAATTTATTATTATACAGTATGTTATCTAACGAAGGGCGTTCCCGATAACCCGCAATAGTACAGCCTACTTAGACGCAAAAAATAGGACCATTAAAAAAAAACTTTTATTTTTATAGTAAAATATTCACCAAAAAAATTAAATTGATACGAAATAATAAAAAAAACCTTTTATTCTTGATGGTAATATTTTTTTGCATGTATGGACGCTTTTTTATTGCAGGTTTTTTTTTGCGGGTAATTTACATTTAAGCAAAACTGTACTAATTTTTATGCCTTGTTATTTTTGAATAAAATATTATTTTTTTTTTTTTTTTTTTTGTTTACATATCTCGGGACCATGGGGTCCCGGTCTTTTTGGAAGGCGTACGAGGGGCCGAAGCCAACTCGCAGAGGCCCCTTTGACAGTTTCAAAAGGAATGAGGCACCAACCGACGATTATCCCTGTATGCACTATACAAGTGCACCCAAGGACAACCCCCGGTTGGTGTAGGACTATTGCAGAACATGGAAACAAAACATATTGGGTTATGGGTTTGGGTTATTATTATTATAGGTTAACGGTGTTTTTTGGATGTATGGACGCTATATTATTGCAGGTGAACGGGAACGCCCTTTGTAACATACTGTATACAGAGTGGCATACATCGACGAGCAACCTGTTACCACGGATTCAGAACATGATTCTGAACTCCCAAGCGTTAAAAGTTTTAGTTAAAATTAAAAACATATATGCTGTTACCTACGAAAGATATTTCTCTTTTGCAGGAAGCAGCTGGTTTTTTTTTAAATAACCGCGAAACATTTCGGTGCCGGGAGTTATGGTCATGTACTGCGGGTCTAAAATGGCCAATTTGGCAGAATCATAATAGGAAAATATTATGAATCATAGTAAAATGTCACAAACAGACAATTCATAATATGATCTGCGTGAAATTTATATGACACAATAATTCATCTGTTTGATAGTTTTCTATTGAGATTCCTGAAATGGTCCACCAATTATGAATTGCTTTTGTGTCAAATTAGAGGAATTGCTAATGACAGCTGGGAATTCAGGAAATTAATTGCTTTTAGAGGAATTGCTAATGTGACTGTTTTTGGCCCCCTGAACCCATGGTACAGTACGACACAACTTAGATGTAGCATCGGAAAAATTCGTAAAAACCGATCACCATCCAAACTGAGTGCACCTTCTAAATCACCAATCTTTATTACTGCTTCAGGTGAAAATTATCTTTACGAAAAACAATAACTTGTAAGGTCATATTATAACCAAATACATTCGTAAAATTGAAAAGAATTAATGCAAAATTTCAAATTTATGCTACATTTAAGTTGTGTCGTACTATAACAGGTTGTGCGTCGATATCCCCGCCACCCTGTATAGTTCGTTTGTGCTGATACGAAAGAAGAATCCGTAGTTATTATTTATCACATTAATATTTTAATAAGTAAGAAATGAATTTAATGGATGCACTAATATCAGGAATATTTTGTAATTATCCTTGAAAATTTCAGGACACGTAATTAATTATTGTAAATAGACCTATTTAAATACTGTAACGGGCTTTTTCCTGTTTATCCTATGGTTGACGTCATCCTTTGTGCCCAAGACTGATTAAGCAACTGATTTTTTTTAAACCGTGACGTACTTTTTTCTTATCCCCGTTTCTGAAGCCGAAGCAGAAGGGACATTGAGAAACTGAAGAAGAATGCAGATGTAGCACCTAAAAGTAGAGCATTTGATAGAGAACAATGGAAATCGTCCAGTGTCCAGAAATCCAAAAAAGTCCAGTGCATTTGTCTATTTAGACAAATGCACTGGACTTTTTTGGATGTACGGATAGGTACAACTCTATGAACATAAAATGGTTACGTATGAGACATTAAGTTCTCCATAATTACATACTTTTTTAGGGTTCCGTAGTTAACAAAGAACAGATTTCGTCAGTTACAGTATAGTTTCGCCGGCCGTTTGTCCAACTATCTGACTGTCTGTCCGCCGCTTAGCTCAGAGAGTACTAAAAAGCTGTAATTTGGCATGGGTATAAATAAAAATTACGCCGACTAAGTGGTAAAATAAAATTCTGTTTTTTTTTTTTTGGTGCCTCTTTTTTTTCTCGTCTTTCCCATGGTGCTAATTTCTGTTAAGGTCCTTACGCAATAGCGGTTGGCCGCTAGGCGGTTCGTTTGAGCGGTCCAACCGCTTAACGCGGTTTCTTCGCGGTTGGACCGCTCGAAGGCGCGTGGCGCATAAACAAAATGGACGCCGTCGAGATAGCTTGTGTTATTTATTTTTACTCCCGAAAGCAACGAAAGAAAAATAAAAAAAGATACTGGATTCATCCTTTCCTAGAAACACGCAACGAACAAAACACGTGCATACTTCACCGGCGGCTCGCCGCAAACTGACCGCCAGTGCGTATACACAAGATGGCGGCTAGCCGCGAAGCGGCTCTCCCATTCAACCGCCGTGGTTGAAACTTTTTGGCGGTTTAGTGCGTACAATCATAAGCGGTTGCATATTAAACTGGAAAAGCTAGCCGCGCGGTTAGCCGCACCCGCGGTTAACCTGCCAGGTAAATGGTTGGTTTTGGATATGTGAAAAAATTCACGGCAGTAGTATTATATACTATTTAAAACGAAATTAAAAGGAAAATAATCACAGCTCTATAAGCTAACGAGTATAAATCGACCAACTTACATTTGCTGTTGCGAAACCATGTTCTCCCATACGGAATGTATGGGAGAACTACAAAAACGATAACCATGATGGCAAAACGCGTGCGTCGTTCGCCTAGCCGCTAGTCTTGGAAAAACGCAACCATAAAGGTAGACTTTCAAGACTAGCGGCCGAAACGTTAGACGCGCGCGGTTATGCTAGGCGAACGACTCACGCGTTTTTTCATCATGGTTATCGTTTTTGAAGTTTTCGAGTGCTAAAGTCGAAAACAAAAAAAAAAAAAAAAAAACTTCTGCGAAGCAGTAATGCTCGCGAAGGAGGAGGCGGAACGCGTGAGGGAGAGGCAAAGTTTGCGCCCTCACGCCCCTAACCGCCGCCGTTGGAGACGCCCTGGGCGTCGGGAATCCCAGGCGGATTCCCGGCCACGATTAGGACCAGGCCCGGGTCGATGGCGCGTCGTGTTCCACGCGCGCCTCAAAGAGATGTCAGCACAATTGGCGGTGTCCGCTAGGACCGATGCCTGCCAGGGTTGCGGGTTAGTCCGAAAGGGATACCGGGACCTTGGCAACAGACAACGAAGGAACACGGGCGGGTTTTAGTCAGTAAAAGTCTGACACGCCCTTCGTCCCGTGAGACGGAACCTTTTATCATACAAATTTTGTTTACATCATAGGTGGAAGGAACCTCGTTTCTTACGGGATTCCCCAGATCGCGCAAGTTTTTTTGAAGTGAAAATTTTTTAGGCACGTTGAGCGACTTTTGGTAGAGGAAAATCTTATTCGCGTCACCGACATGCTAATCTTAACAGTACCCTTAGTGCAGCTATGACTATGACGTGTTGAACTTGTCGTTGCTCGGAGTGCCGATACATGTGAAAACAGTCTCAATCAATCTGCCTAGCCTTTTCCCAACTATGTTGGGGTCGGCTTCCAGTCTAACCGGATGCAGCTGAATACCAGTATTTTACATGGAGCGACTGCCTATCTGACCTCCACAACCCAGTAACTGGGTAATACGATAACCCATGGTTAGACTGGTTGTCAGACTTTCGTGCTTCTGACGACTCGTAACGACTGTCAAAGATCCACAAATGACAGCCGGGACCAACGGCTTAACGTGCTTTCCGAGGCACGGAGGAGTCTCGATATGTGAAAATAGTCACCCATCCACGGACCAACCCCGGCAAGCGTAGCTTAACCTGATGGATCGACCCGAGCGGCTGTTATTACTTAGCCACGAGCTCCTCACACACACACTCCTCGAGCACATGTGAAAACAGTATATCTTATCTAATATTATAAATGCGAAAGTGAGTTTGTTTGTTTGTTTGTTAGGCTTTCACGCTAAAACGGCTGAACGGATTTTAATGAAATTTGGCACAGGGGTAGACCATGACCTGGAATAGGACATAGAATACTTTTTATCCCGATATTCCTGCGAGATCGAGTCTTACGCGGATGAAACCGCGGGGTGCAGCTAGTAATTAATAATGTTAATAATTTTATTTTACAAATTATGACATTTAAATTTTTGATACCTATTAATCATTTAAAATAAAACACTGTTATTGCATAGTTTTAATTTTATTGGAGAGGCCTCAGCAGTGGACTGATATGGACTAATGATGACGATGAAATGCCTTCAAAGATAAGAATTAACCTTGACAAGAGAGTCCGTCGCCCTGGGAAGCCCTGGTTGCACTTGCACGTGTACTTGGTGTTCAGGTTCATGCACGTCGTATTCTCGTCGCACGAGTGCCCCATGCTACAGTAGTCGACGCCTGAGAACATATAAGAACGGGAAGGATTTCTTACACATTTACTCTTTTATGGAAAATCATGGTACAGTCGGGGAAAAATTGTTTATCCAAAAAACAAATAAAAACTTTTTACAAAAAAAAAACGACTTCCAAAAAAAAAACACAACAAAGTGAAAAATTACTTTAATTGCGGAAGTCGGTCTTTGGTTTTTTTTGTTACCTACACAATAAGTTAATTTGCCGAGTTAAATCCATTTCATATAACTGTCAAATAATGACAGGTGTGATTTAATTTTCAACTTACGGATATTGATAATCGGTAGTCAATTTACTTTACATATAATAAATTTCCCTGACTTTACGTACATGAGATAAATGCCTAAAAACAAATGGAGCCTGGCCTGCAGTGTGCAGATGCACTGTTATGACAAGGCTCATCTTAATCTGGTAGTCAAAATTATTGCGGAAGCATGCCCTTTGGAAGAATACCGTGTTTTCTGTCCGTGAGAGTCTGCATGACCCAGACATGTTAGAGCGTATCTCTGGAAGGCTGTAAAGGAGTCTCCCCTGACCCTCGTCGTATATCTCACCGACAGAACTTGCAGCACTCGCCGGGCACGGTGAACTGGTTGGCGATGTCACACGACAGCGGCGGGCACGCCACCTCGGGATCGACTCGTGCGCACTGCATGTTGCCATCATAACACACGCATTCCACGCAATCTTTCGGAGCGACTCGATCCCCGTGCTCGTATAATTTTCCACCTAGAATGCACTGCCCTGAAAAAAGATAATTAAGAGGAAATAGGGTCGGTCCCCCTCTTCATGATTTTTTACCACAAAATAAATAACAACTAGTTCTATGCCCCTATGTTTATCGTTTTGATGATACATTATCTGAAGAAGCACTAGAACCCTCAGAAAATGTTAAAAATTGCCTGTTTAGACCGCTGTCATCAGAGGCCTATTGTACAAATTTGACAACTATTAATGAAAAAAGAAAAACAGGGGCACAGTAAATATCCTTCATAATCAATTTATAAAATATCTTTCAAATTGGTCCAATATTGGAGGAGGAAATAGACGAGAGCCGAACCTCGAATTATGACTTTTTATATGGAGATAAAAACTATTTACAAAAAAAAAAAAACAACCGACTTCCAAAAACAACATTAAAAAAATGTGAAAAATAACTTTAATTTGGGAAGTCGGTGCGTTTGCTTTTCGTTTTTTGCCACCGACTTCCGAAATTAAAGCTATTTTTCACTTTTTAGTGTTTTTTTTAAAGTCGGTTGTTTTTTTTTTGTAAAAAGTTTTTGTTTTTCACTTTTTAGTTGTGGTAACTACCCCACACAAATTCGAATATCACTACCTGCGATATAAAGAACAGTGACGGATCAATTAATATATCGTCCAAGTAGGAAAAATACGTACTTATTGAAGCTAACTCAAAAACTACGCAAGCGAACTTTATAAAATTTATATGAAACTACCTCTGAAGCATGACCTACCGAACAAAAAAAGAATCATCAAAATCGATTCATAATTGGCGGAGTAAGCGCGTAAAATACATACAAAAAAACAATGGATTGAGAACCTCCTCCTTTTTGAAGAAGTCGGTTAAAAAGACCCTATTTCCTCTTTACCCTCGGTAAAGTCCACAACACACAAACACAAAGTAAGTTTGTGTATCTAACACAAAGTAAGGGATCAAATTGACGTCTTCGCTACGTTTCGTAAATTCATAACAGGTATTTGTATTATTTAATTTTTGTATTATGTATACACTTCTTACAATGTGTTGTAAAATACAGTATTTTAACTGTATATTTCTGTGGCCCTAGTGAACAGGGATCTAAGTCAAAAAATGCAACTTTACAGGAGACGCAAAAAACACTCCGCGCGCTTCAAATTGCGTGTTTGACCTCGTGTGACATTTAAACCGCTACCAATGGAAATACATGTGATGTTTTTAATAGGTCAACAATTTATGCTCTTTATTATTATTGAGTTATTTTTATTTAATGTTATTAATTTTTAAGATAGTGACTTATACTAACCACAAAATGAATTCCTTTAGGGTATAATATAAGTTATACCCCTTCTCCCATAATGTTAAATGCTAATTCATACAAGTGAAAATGAATACGCATTTGGAATGATTATGTTCATTTTTTTCCCTTTATTATATATTATGTCTAATAATATCACATTACTCACGAAACCATTTTTAAGAACCAGGTGTTGTTGTATTGATAAACACTAACCAAATAAAAACGTGGGTAATTTATGTTAATTTAGATTAAAAAACACAAAATATATTTAAAAAAATCCGTTTAAATGAATACAAAAGTACTTGAAACCGGCTTTTGTAGTTTTATTTGGTGTCAGTTGGACCCTTTTACACAAGGTAACTTCTTTATTTTTAGAGATAGCTTAGATCCGTTTACACCAAACGATAGAGCATTTTTCTCTGATCACTTCTGTATACTTAACTCATTTTCCACAAAATATACCCCTTTTCACTAGGGCCACAGATTTTACGTCTGCAAAATCACGTAAAGTTAGCAAAATCGCAAAATTTCGTAAAAAATTATACATAAATATATACATTTCAGCAAAATATGTCTTACTAGTTTCAGGAATATTGGCTTCAGCTCTCAATATTAAAAAAACTAAACATATAACTAGAGTAAACATTTTTATGTATTTTAGTTGACAGTCAAAATTAATTAATTGTAATTAATACGTTATGTAAGTATTGCAATAACAAAGGACTTCACAGGAATGATTTACTTCTGAAATACAGTGACCATAATTTAAATATTTTTAGAACAGATTATGTCATTCTAATAAATAATTATGTTCTGATGTCCATGATTCGTTCTGCCTGGATTTTCCCGTACAAACGAACGCAACAAAATCTCACCATTTTTCCTTAAAAGTTTGCTTATTACCTACCCGAGAGTTCAAGCTATCTATACTCCATTTGAAATAAGATTAGACATTGAAACAAACCTTTATACAGTCCGTTCAACCGATTTTGACTTCTATACCGTAGGCATAAGGACGGCATTAAAAGCAAAAAAGGTTACACAATACCAACTGTCTATTGTCATGCGACCAACGCAATAGAAGTCAAAATCGGTTGAACGGACTGTAAAAAAGGTTTATTTAAACGTCTAATCTTATTTCAAATGGAGTATAGGTATCTCTGTTATCGAAATCAGTTCTTCAGTTTAGTCGGAAAAGATAAACTTTTGCATTTACTCGATGAGGGGAGCTCGTGGCTAAGTAATAACAGCCGCTCGGGTCGATCCATCAGGTTAAGCTACGCTTGCCGGGGTTGGTCCGTGGATGGGTGACCATTTTCACATATCGAGACTCCTCCGCGCCTCGGATAGCACGTTAAGCCGTTGGTCCCGGCTGTCATTTGTGGATCTTTGACAGTCGTTACGAGTCGTCAGAAGCACGAAAGTCTGACAACCAGCCTAACCAAGGGGTATCGTATATTACCCAGTTACTGGGTTGTGGAGGTCAGATATGCAGTCGCTCCATGTAAAATACTGGTATTTAGCTGCATCCGGTTAGACTGGAAGCCGATCCCAACATAGTTGGGAAAAGGATAGGCAGATTGATTTTGATTTACTCGATGAGAGGGTACGGACGCTACGTTATTAAGAACGTTTACCTCAGAAACGTTATTTCTAACGTTTATTTCTCCAATTTATTGTTTTATGCATGTGGTGTTTACCTATAAGTAACTGATGCACTGTTATTTTTACCGACTTCAAAAAAGGAGGAGGTACTACGTTCGGATGAATGTTTTTTTAATTTTTTTTATGTATTTTCACCGATTACTCCGCCGTTTGTGAACCGATTTTAAAAATTCTTTTCTAGTTCGAAAGGGTATACTCCCGAGATGGTCCCATATAAATTTTATTAAGTTTGCTTGTGTAGTTTTTGAGCCAGCTTCAATATTACGTATTTTTCCCACAGTCTATGTAGACGATATAATTATTAGACTCCTTCACTGTTATTTACATAGCAGATAGTAACTTGTGTGGGGTAGGTACCACCACTAAAAAGTGAAAAATAAAAACTTTTTACAAAAAAAAACAACCGTCGGTTGTTTTACTACTTAACCACGAGTTCCTCCTCATTTGGATTATTTATAACAGGCTGAATAACAAAACCTTGCAATACCCATGACCTTCTATAGGCGGACAATAGCAATAAAAAACCTGACCTTTGAATTAATTACTGCAATAATTATAGATGCAGCTATTAATGCGTGATTGAGACGTATGATTTGTGGTATAGCAGATTTTATAATTAAGGATTCGCCCGCGTGGATGTCGGTTATTATACATAAAAATCTTCCTCGAGAACCTCTCTGTCCATTGCTGAAAACAGCATGAAAATCGGTACAGTAGTTTTTGAGTTTATCGCGAACAGGACGACAGACAGACGCGGCGGAGGACTTTGTTTTTTATTATGTAAGGATAAGGATTTCTAATTAGCAGTTTTTTTTTTAATAGTCTATAATGTGTCCCACTGCTGGGCAATGGCTTCCCCTTTTTCATTTCAAATCTCTCTTATTGTGTGCGATTTCGGGCCACGTAGGCCAGAATGTAGATGACAGTAGAATGACTTTTACTATCAATCATTGTCGAAACCAGTATACTTAAAATAATAACGACAAAATATAATTTTTGTCCTAACCTGTATTATATCTCAGAAGGTGCACGTTTGGCGCACCATGTGTCTTAGCAGTAAATGTAGGTTTTGCTATGCATAATACTATAGTAAAGCCCACAACTTGAAACGAGGCCGGAATCAGACGGCAGAGAGCTCGATACAGTCATTTTCATAGTAAAATTTCACATTTTCTCAATTAACTTCCGAAATACGAGAGATAGAAAGTTTGTCAGCACAAGTATTGAAGGCATTTGATAAATAAATACGATGGTATTATTCGTTTTTCAAAATTAGACTTTTTTTCTCGGAAGTGCCTAAGTCAAACCTCTCCCATACATTCGTTCCACTGTGCGACGGCAATGTCCTCCTTCAGGCGTCCAGTGAGTGACGATCCTTGACCATCTATCCGTGTGCATTCGTGTGACGTGGCCGGCCCACTCGCTCTTCAGCCTGGCTGTTTTTTCTCCAACATCCACTACTTGAGTTATGGAGCGCAGGATGGTGTTTTATTAGCATTTATCAATAATTATTTATGCAACTGTTATATAATTCCTAATTATATACAGTTGCATACAAGATTTTATCTACACTCATGACATGAATCTTCTATTAAAGTTTCTTTGCAATACCAATATCGAACAAAAATGGCGCGGTACGACGTGAATTCGAATTTTTCGAATTCGAATGTGTTTTGTTTTTAAATTACGGTGCTTTGTTAGTGAAACGCTCGTGAATGATAGTGTTTTTTTTAAAATGAGTTGCGGGTGATACCCGTTTGGATGATATTATGGTTGTTTTAATGTTGGCAATAAGCTAACTGTTTCAGAAACTTGTATAAAGGATTTATAGCATGGGTGTAGATAAAAGTCAACTAAAGTATGTTTACTACGGTATCTAAAGTAATTATAATTTATAATTTTTAGTGTGCGTGCATGTAGCGGCCAACAGTTGGACGCTATTTTTTTCGACGAGTTCTCAGCTTTGATTGTCTATCTAGACATATCTAGAATATCTTTGCAATTTACATTGCCGCGGAACGGAATGTAAGCAAGTTTTTATGTACAAAGCATAATGAACTTTATGTCAATAGTGTAACGCACAAACTGGATATGAGCCAAATAACAGATCACAAAATGGTGAAGGAAAAACATCGTGAGGAAACCGGCATGTGCTACAACCAAAAATTCGAAGACATGTGACATCTACCAACCCGCACTGGGCCCGCGTGGTAGATTACCCGCTCCCACTCACAGAGAGGAGGCCTGTGTCCTAGCAGTGGGATCATTATAGGCTGATTATGTATGTATGTTATGTAACAGATCACGCGTCTTCTGGAGAATACTCGCGCATTCTCGGGAATTCCTGCAGTAACAAGCTCGAATCTTGTTAGGGAATTGACATAAAGTTCATTTTGCTACGTACAATATCGTTACAAAAACTCACTTCTACTCCGTTCTGCGTTCCAACTGTCAAAGACCTAAACTGCGTTCGCTATTTATTTCCCAAACATGTAAACAAACACGAGTTTTACGAAAAACAACTGTAATGCCTACACATAAGGTTCAGTTTGCGCTACAACTTCATGTTTTTTATGACTTTTTCAACAGTACTAGTCAGTCTTAAATCAACTCAAAGTCAAAGTCTTAAAGTTTATCTACACTGCCATAAAGTTGATGTTTAAGTGATATTAATATAATTGGAAACAAGGATTTAAATAGACCTTAGCTATGATAGAGAGTCTTCCAATGCTGCGGTCCGACGGCCTGCTTTCTCACAGGCCAGGCCGTGGGAACCGTCAATCCGATGAGACCGGTTTGACGCAGAATGTGCACTTCGTAAAATATGCACTTAACGCAAAATGTGCATTTCTCAAAATAGCACTTCTCAAAATATGCACTTAACGCAAAATGTGCATTTCTCAAAATAGCACTTCTCAAAATAGCACTTCTCAAAATAGCACTTCTCAAAATGTACATTTCTCGAAATAGCACTTCTCAAAATGAGCACTTCTCAAAATAGCACTTCACAAACTGTGCAATTCTCAAAATAGCACTTCTCAAAATAGCACGTCTCAAAATAGCACTTCTCAAAATGAGCACTACTCAAAATAGCACTTCACAAATTGTGCAATTCTCAAAATAGAACTTCTCAAATAGCACGTCTCAAAATGAGCACTTCTCAATCAATCAATCTGTTTATTTGTGAAACATAGGTGTTTACATGAATAGGGGGTGCGCTATGTTTTGTCATAATTTAAGACATACAAATTTATTAGTGACACATTAGGTGTCATTAAATTATTGTTATATAAATAAATAATATTTATATCACTATATTCTCAAAATAGGACTTCTCAAAATAGCACTTCTCAAAATGTGCACTTCTCAAAATGTGCACTTCTCAAAATAGCACTTCTCAAAAAAGCACTTCCCAAAACAGCACTTCTCAAAATAGCAATTCTCAAAATAGCATTTCTCAAAATAGCACTTCTCAAAATAGCATTTCTCAAAATAGAACTTCTCAAAACTAATGAGAATTCTATCACAATAAAAACCGTTTGCTTACAACATTTTTGTTTATTATTTTGACGATTTTTAGCACGATAACAGTTGTTTCTTTCTAAAAAGTAATCTGCACTCGGCACGGACCGCAACAGGCCTCGACAGGCGTGGCGGCGCGACAGGCCGCGACAAACCGTGAGACCGCGGCTCTAGATACAGCTCTAATGCTACGGCTAAACTTCGCGTTATGGCGATCTTTTCTTCGTGCGCTCTCTCTCGCACACCCCTCGATTACTCGCTGAGCAACAGAGAGCGCACGAAGAAAAGTTCGCGATAACGCGAAGTGTAGCCGTAGTATAAAATATCTTTTGAAGGTGTTTATTTTGACCTTACAATACACGGACGACGCGCAACGGTGCAATGGAAGGTCAAGAACACATCTACATGTTATATTATATTTCCAATTTTCAATTCCAAACATTTATAAATTGTATACTACTTGTAATAGCAAATGAATTACGTAGTCGGCATTTCAATAAACTGCTGATTAATATTTAAGGGGAAGCGCTTATTGTATTGTATCATTTATATTATTTAGTTCTAAAAATAATGACTGTCGCTTTTCTGTAATTTAAACAGTAGTAGTGCTTGTTTGAACAAAATTGTAGAAATACAGTGTTTTTAACTCAAAAAGGAGGAGGTTCTCAATTCGTCTGTATGTTTTTTAACCGACTTCTTCAAAAAGAAGGAGGTTCTAAATTCGTATGTATTTTTTTAATTTTTTTGTATCTTTGTTACGCTATTACTCCGCCAATTATGAATCAATTTTGATGATTCTGATGATGACAAATTAGTCGTAATCGATTACGAAAATGGATTACGCAATTAGATAGCTGATTGCGTAACACACTATCAATCACAACCGGTTTCATTTTGACAGTTCAACAACATTCATTGAGTTATTTACATTATTGAGCTGACAAATATTTCGAACATTTTTTAACCAAATGGATAGCAATATGCTTCAGATAATGATTGATCGTATGTTACGCAATCAAGGTGCAGTTTGTATTACGTAACTCGCTGCGCCCCGCGGTTTCACCCGCATAAGTCTCGATCCCGTGAGAATATCAGGATAAAAAGTATCCAATGTGTTAATCTAGATTATAAACTATCTGTTTGCCAAATTTCATCCAAATCCATTCAGTAGATTTTACGTGAAAGAGTAACAAACATCCATCCATCCATCCATACTTCCAAACTTTCGCGTTTATAATATTAGTTAGATAGTTAGATCATGAGCCTCCCAATATCAGTGAATTTTCTTCCTTATCAATTATATTCGGAGATTTTCGAATATACTACGGATACTGATTTTATTTTTCGGATTAAAAAGGTCCAAGAAGGCCTATGAAATCTGAAAAGTCTGTAGCTTTTGAGAAATCGCCATAATCCAACATTCATAGATTGTTAAAAACTACGGGACGACTATAGAACCTGCTTTTTTGAAGTCGGTAAATCGTTTTAAGATTACACGCGGGCGGAGCCGCGATCACAGCTAGTTTTACAAATTAATTAATTCGCCTTAACGAACTATAGTAGTCATCAAGGTATCGTTTTACTAAAGTCGACGTTTCAACTCCGGCGCATAACATTGCATCTATTATCTTTCTTGCGTTCTTGGCTGAAATAAATCTAAAATCAACATTTTAAATAAGGAATTTTAAATCGTTTTCGAATTTTGGAACAGTTCGGGATTAACAGTTGACGTTGGCAGTGTTTGAAATTGGAAGTATTGGAACACAATTTAAATTTTTAAACTGTAGTGTAATACATATTTAAAAGTTTTAGTTAATTATATAAGATAGTGCCAAAATGGGTTTCTTAGAGGATAGAGACTTAAGTGGTGTCCCAAGTATACCTGAATTTTACAAAGGAAAAACTATTTTCATTACTGGCGGTTCTGGTAAGTTCTACAAATCAAATATCTTAGTGACGTCACTAACAACGTGAATACTGTCAAGAAACATGCAATGAGTGCATGTTTTTTTTTAGGAGCTTGTTACTATGTACCTAATACAAATTATGTTGGGGTCGGCTTCCAGTCTAACCAGATGTAGCTGAATACCAGTATTTTACATGGAGCGACTGCCTATCTGACCTCCACAACCCAGTAACTGGGTAATACGATACCCCTTGGTAAGACTGGTTGTCACATTTTCGGGCTTCTGACGACCCGTAACGACTGTCAAAGATCTAGGAGTGACAGCCGGGACCAACGGATTAACGTGCTTTCCGAGTCACGGAGGAGTTTCAGTATGTAAAGATGGTTACCCACCCACGGATCCACCCCGGCAAGCGTAGCTTAACCTGATGAATCGACCCGTGCGGCTGCTATTACTTGGCCACGAGCTCCTCACTAATATTTTTTTTTAATTTTTTTTTTTAAATTAATATTAATATACCACTAAATTAACTGGCAGAGGTAACGCTGCAGCCTAGTTTTGTGATAAGAAGGTGGTCCCAGGTGCTCCATCAGTCCCTACCAAGAGTAGTTAATAAGCAAAGGGCTAATATAAAGTAGGTATAGTACGACACAACTTAGATGTAGCATAGATTTGAATTCATTTCAATTTTACGAATGTATTTGGTTATATGACTTTACAAGTAATTACGTTTGCGTAAAGATCATTTTCACCTAAAGCAGTAATAAAGATCGGCGATTTTGAAGGCGATCGGTTTTACGAATTTTGCCGATGCTACATTGTGTCGTACTGTACCTATCTACAAATCTAAAAGAGAGCAATTTACAGCATTTTGAGGAGCTATTCTGCTCTTCGCGCTGAAGATCCTCATCAGATCTTCACTTGTTATGAGACCAATTTAAAGTTACTACCTTTCAAATAAAAAATAACCATCAAAATAGGATCTCGTAAGGCGGAGATATCCAGTAGCCCCCTTTTTGCCCCATTTTGGAAGAAGTACCCCCCTCCAATCAAAAATCTTCGACGCCAAAAAAAATCATTAAAGTCGTAAAACCTGTTTACCTAGTTTTATCCAGATCAGGGGCCCTATTATGAACTCTTATTTCCAGGCAGTTTACGGCGTAAAAAGAACTGCCTTGCAATTTCGTATTATGAATCGTTAAAACCAGCCAGTCAGCGGTCACGTGACACCCTGGCCGCCTTCTGCCCGAATATTGCCTCGCAATACCGTACTACGAACGTTCGTTTGACATTTCTTGACATATTAAAACTGTTAATAAGTAACCTCTCAATCCATTCAATATAAGCTCCTCTGAAGCAGCTTTTATTGAATGGATTGTGAATTGTTTTAGATTTATTTGTTGAAATTAGGTATTCGAGCGTTATCCAGTTAACATAAAAAAATATCAGGTGTGACGAATATGTACCGTTTGAGTTTCTGGAAACTCTAGAAAGTAGCACTTCTGACTGATAAAAACATCGAAAAAAACTCCCACAACTTTTCCAACAGAACATAAGTTAGGCGCCGACGAGGGCGAAAACTCTCATCCACTGAACTATGTATAATAATTACAACTGCCTTTTAATATCTCGTTTATTATTTTCATGCATATTTAAACATTTTTAAATATTTTGTAAAAGTCATTAAAACATCATTTGAAAATATATAAATAGGTCCGCCGTTATCGGGAGCAGGGTCCAAGCAGTGGTTAGGGTTGCAGACTTGCAGAGACAGGAACCTCCTCACAATGCGAACCTTATCTGCCTTCTGAATCATGCCCTTGATCCAACTGCCTAACGAGAGCCTCCAGTGCTGCTGGCCGAGGCTTTCGGCCATCAGCCAGGCCATTGGCCGTTCCGACAATCGGCACAATGCAATGATAGCCGAGCTCATATTCCACATGTCAACAACTGCCTCTATTAATAATATTATCATCTATTATCATGATGAAAACTGATTTGAAAACTGATTGACTTACACCACATGGTTGTGTGGTGTAAGTATATTCATCCACCACCATATCCATCCCTAGCCATATTTTTGTTTATACTTCGAATCTAGTAAGTAGGTACTTAAAATTAAATAAAAATATTTTTTTTGTGCATCAATGACAACAAAAAACGTCGATGAAATTGTCAAATTCCCAGCTGAATTTCACGTTCGGAAACTTAATCTCGCGTTACAATTTGCAAACACACAAAATTATTAAAAGAATAAGTAGCACAATATACATTGCGTTCATATTTTCACTTACTTTTAGTAACTAGAATTATTTTTATTTATTATTTTTCATAAAATACGTGATTTAAAGAAAATCGTAACTTACCGATAAATTATGTCATTGTGTTTCCGAATGAAACGGCAGAGAATTACAAGCCAGCCATAGACAAACTACCCAGCGTGAAGTCGGTCAGAATTATGAATGTCATAATACGAAATTTAACCATGCAGGGATATGAATTGCCTGGAACTTGCCAGGTTTTTTTAAAGTTCGTAATAGGCCCCCTGTTGTAAAATATGACCTGCAGCGGAGTACCAACAAACTGTCAAAGGAAATCATTATATTGCCAGACTCTTGAATGTGCCCTGGCGGCTAGGAATATGTCATGCTCACTCAGATGTCTCGCTAATGGTGGCGCGTGTGTTGGATCATTTAGCTTCTTTCAAAATGGTTGAGCTGAACGGTGCTGATCCATGCGTCATGTTCTTGAATGGGCGCCGTCAGTTGTGACTGGTCATTTCTTAGCTGCCATGGCTTATTTTAATTTTTGATGTATAATGATGTATAATTTCAATATGAATGATGTAACCAATTTTTGCATGAAATTCGAGCATTATTTTGACAACCTTCTTAGAGATAAATCGAAATTGTCGTACTGTTAAAAACAAATGACGATGCGGCCGCAAAGTAAGTATGAAAATACATATCTGTCGTGTTTAGCGGCCAAATAAATTACTATGAAATCTGTTGTGTTATTTAATAAAAACTTTTTACAAAAAAAAAAACAACCGACTTCCAAAAAAAAGTGAAAAATAACTTTAATTTCGGAAGTCGGTGTCTTTGCTTTTCAATTTTCGTTTTTTGCCACCGACTTCCGAAATTAAAGTTATTTTTCACTTTTTTTTGGAAGTCGGTTGTTTTTTTTTTTGTAAAAAGTTTTTATTTTTCACTTTTTAGTTGTGGTAACTACCCCACACAAATTCGTATACCGTTGTCTGCTATGTGACGGAGTCAATTAACATGTCATCAACATCGCAAAGTGGGAAAACTACGTAATTATTGAAGCTAACTCAAAAACTACGCAAGCAAAATTAATAAAATTTATATGGGACCACCTCTGAAGCATGACCTACCAAACAAAAAAAGAATCATCAAAATCGATTCATAATTGGCGGAGTAATCGGGTAACATACACACAAAAAAAAAAAAAAAAAAAAAAAAAAACATACAGACGAATTGAGAACCTCCTCCTTTTTGAAGAAGTCGGTTAAAAATGGAACGAACTTTTTACTTCAGCGCATCAAAGATTTTATTTGAATTTCGATCTGGCTTGCAAATAGAGCTGTTTAAATTATAGAAAAAACAAATGAACATTATTGGCGCGCGAAAAATTATCGTTGTTCGTCATTGATTCTGGAAATTATAATTAATTTACTTAGTTTGAATTTCCGTGCATTGTTTGAGAAAAGTACTATACAAGCCTTGGCTGCAACCAGCTATTGATGGACGCCGCAACCAGCTATTCACGATCGTCCATCAATAGTCCAGTTGCAGGCCGCGACAGTAATGTACTATTTTGTATATTTTTTTTATTTAAAGAGTGTCCGTGGAGTTTCTTGCCCGTTCTTCTCCATAGGTACCTACTATGCTTTGGAATGGGCAACTAGCTTATTTCTAACTGACCGACTCCTTGACAATTCAAAAGTGCCTGTAAATGGTTTAATTGAAATAAATACTTTGAGTTTGAGTTTGAGAGACGCTTCAGTCCCTCCCTCTGTGTATTAAAGTTCTCTATTCGATTTTTCAAGTATATTATCTCCATCTTTTCCAGGATTCATGGGAAAAGTCCTGATAGAGAAGCTGCTTTACTCCTGCCCAGATCTGGACAGAATCTATCTTCTTCTGAGGAACAAGAAGGGAGTGAAGTCAGAAGACAGATTAGCTCAGTTGTTTTCTTCAGAAGTAAGTATTCATTATGTTGACCCATATCGGAATCGCATGTAGCTGAGATGAGAATGCTGAGAGGGATGCGTGGTGTTACACGAATGGATAGAATCTTTTTCTTTTCGTGTCGTTAGTGACTAACATTTTTTAATTTTTTTTGATGTTGGGAAATCATCCATTGACTTCTCCTGCTCTGGGCGGAGCGGAAGGACGTGTCAGACTTTTACTGACTAAAACCCACCCGTTTTCCTTCAGTTGCCTGTTGTCAAGGTACCGGTATCCCTTTCGGACTTTCCCGCAACCCTGGCAGGCATCGGTCCTAGGGGACCCCGCCAATTGTGCTGACATCTCTTTGAGGCACGCGTGGAACACGACGTGCCATCGACCCGTGCCTGGTCCTTATCGGACGGCGAGCTATCCATTGCTCGCCGCCCGCAAGTCCGTGCCTATGTTGGCCGGGAATCCGCCTGGGATTCCCGACGCCCAGGGTGTCTCCACCGGCGGCGGTTAGGGGCGTGAGGGCGCAAACTTTGCCTCTCCCTCACGCGTTCCGCCTCCTCCTTCGCAAGCATTACTGCTTCGCAGAAGGAGGGTTAGTGAGGTGGAGTGGCCGCATGCCGGACAAACTGTGGGCCCAAATAGCGCAGAACTGGTGCCCTGAGACAGTGAGACGGGGTCGCGGCAGACCACGTAGGAGATGGCGGGACGAGCTGGATAGGTTCCATCAAAACTGGAAAGAGGACGCGCGGGCTCGCGAAAGATGGAAGGAGTGGAGGGAGGCCTTTGCCCAGGAGTAGGACAGCGTAGGATAGGGAAAAAAAAAAAAATTGTCGGCAAAAAATTTCCTATCTGACTATTCTGAATAGAAAGGCCTAAACAAACTCGGAGGTGACAGTCTCTTTTAAAGTCCAGACATAATCTTTGTCAGGCCATATGAGGACCATGTATGTAGATTAGCGTTTGAAATGGTCTTTTGGGGAAAGAATCACACAGATTTGAGTGGACCTGTCCGGTCAGTGCAAGCATTTGTCAGTAATAGTGGAGCTCAACTCAGAACATAAGGAGCTCAACCACTCGACGAACAATACCAAAGAAAGGACATTTGGGTAGGCCGCATAAAGTACTAAAATTGCCAGACCATCGTTAAAACTAACTGCCAACGAAAAAAAAAAAAACAAAAATTAAAATCCACATAGTCCTCACATTCACAATAATTAAAATAATACAATACTTTACAAAGTAATCATGTCATTTTGTGTGTAATATTCAATAATGTCAATTTGTTTATAAAACTGGTGATTAAAGCTCCCCAAGGACCTCAGAGGGCCTAGACAAGTGACAATCGCTTCGAAAGCGTTTCGTATTTCTACAACGACTTTCAACAGAATTGACATTTTCGATTGCTTTTCGATGGCAGTCCTATACATTTTTGCCTTTTACATCATCGTTATCGCTGATAGAATGTCACTTTGTCTAGGGCCTCTGAATAGATAAAATAAGAAATGAGTAGATATACAAGAGGACGTCTGAAACTGGCACCGGTGACTGAAAAGTCGTTAAATCGTTAACTTTTTCTCTGTGGAAACTCGAGGAGCTCGTGGCTAAGTAATACCAGCCGCACGAGTCGATCTATAAGGTTAAGCGTCGCTTGCCAGGGTTGGTCCGTGGATGGGTGACCATCTTTACAAACCGACACGCCTCCGTGCCTCAGAAAGCACGTTAAGCCGTTGGTCCCGGCTGTCATTCGTGGATCTTTGACAGTCGTTACGGGTCGTCAGAAGCCCGAAAGTTTGACAACCAGTCTTACCAAGGGGTATCGTACTACCCAGTTACTGGGTTGTGGAGGTCAGATAGGCAGTCGCTGCATGTAAAATACTGGTATCCAGCAGCATCCGGTTAGAATGGAAGCCGACCCCAACATAGTTGGGAAAAGGCTGGGCAGATTGATTTTTATTTGTGTAAATGGTTAACGATATTTAAACACGATCAAATAATAAAAAAACAGATTTTCTCAACTAATGCTTCAATTAACAACACAAGTGGTCATTGACCCCAAGTCCCCAACAATAATTTATTTTTGTTTTATTTATACTGGGTGATATTTAATTCATTAGTATCCTCTTAAGGGGTCATTGTACTCATCATCATTATGGACAACTTTCACTATGGTATCGGACCAAACATGTAATCGCGAAAAAAAGAACATTCTTGCTTTTCCCTTTTTTACGAACTATGCGAATAAATAATCATCAAAATCAATTCATAATTGGCGGAGTAATCGAGTAACAATTAAACAAAAAAAAAACGCATTCCAATTTAGAGTCTCCACCTTTTAGAAGTTGTTTAAAAACAAATGAGTTCGCTTTCGAATTGTGTGCGCTCACTTGAGTGGGGTGGGATTTTGTACATTCGCCACAAAGTAAATTCGCCACGGAAAAAAGTATGTGTAAATTGACCACAACTCTATTTTCATGAAGTAAATTCGGATAATTAGTGAAATGACAACCTGAATTTTTAAAAAAAGAAGGCGAATGACTTTTTCGTGCCTATGTACCATTTAAATTGTTTAAATAAATATTTATAATATATTCTTTCGAAGTAGATGTCAAATGTCAAAGTTGGTCTATTGTTTCCTTTACATTATGTTCCAAAAGATTTGTTAGTCGATGACAAATGAACGATGATATGTCGAAAGAAGGTTGTCTAGTGCAAGTTAAATTAAATTAAAAATTTAAAAAAACCCCGACAATAACGAAGCATCTAATAAACGATTTTTCTTTATACATCTAAGAACACTCTCGATCAAGTTACCTTTCAAACATAACCGAAAAAATCAAAATCGGTTCAGCCGTTTGGCAGCTACGATGGCGCAGACAGACACACAGACACACACGTTAAACCTATAACACCCCTCTTTTTCCGTCGGGGGTTAAAAATCAGGGGCCTATAAACAAAAACGAATCGTTTGGTAACTTTTTTAGTGTCAAGTGAGCATTTGTTGCACATTACTGTCGTGACCTGCAACTGGCGCATTGATAGACGATCGTGAAAATGTGGGCCGAGGTAAAGCCGAGGCACACAAACGTGAGTCCATCAATGTCTGGTTGCGGCCAAGGCTTGTATAGTACATTTCTCAAATAATGCGCGGAAATTCAAACTGAGTAAAAAAATAACAGTTAACATAAAAATTCTCAATCAATCAGCCTAGCCTTTTCCCATCTATAATGGGGTCGGCTTCCAGTCTGACCGGATGCAGCTGAATACCATTATTTTACATGGAGCGAGGCAGTCGCTCCATATAAAATAATGGTATTCAGCCAGTATTTTACATGAAGTGACTGTCTATCTGACCTCCACAACCCAGTAACTGGGTAATACGATACCCCTTGGTAAGACTGGTTGTCAGACTTCGGGCTTCTGACGACCGGTAACGACTGTCAAAGATCCACAAATGACAGCCGGGACCAACGGATTAACGTGCTTTCCGAGGCACGGAGGCGTTTCGGAATGTAAAGATGATCACCCACCTACACGGACCAACCCCGGCAAGCGTAGCATAACCTGATGGATCGACCCGTGCGGATGTAACTACTTCGTACTTCGAACGTAAAATCAAATTAAGAAGTACCGTAAAAATAATGAATGTTAGTAACGGTCCCTCATGACGGGAACCTCGTGAAGGCCGAGAAAGATAAATAAATTAAGTATCTTGACTTGGCTCACGAGGTTGTCGACATATGGGATGTGGACTCTGCGATCATTGTGCCGATAGTCGTATCAGCCAATGGCTTAATTGCTAAGAGCCTCGACGAACACCTAAGGAGGCTCTCGTTGGGCAGCTGGATTAAGGGCTTGATTCAGAAAGCGGTTATCCTGGACACGGCTCGCATTTTTAGAAGGTTCCTCTCTCTGGAGCCCTGACCGCCGGTACCTTGGACCCTGTTCCCGATACCGGTGGGCTACTATTTTTTATATTTTTTAATGTTTTTATATTTTTTTTTATTCTAATATTTAAAAATATAGTTTAAGTGTATATAAAATGAAACAAATAATAAAAGAAAATGCCGTTCGAGACTGTACTTAAAACAGAACGAATGGGACGTGCACATTATGCTAGAAAGAGAACGCCGCGAGAGAATTCTGCTCGGGATGCGCGCGCATAGAATCGTAGGGCGCGCGTTAGTTCTGTTTTCAAATAGTTTATAATGTTGATTAGGACAGGCAAAGGTCTCGAAAACATTCTGCCTTTCGTATAACCAAAAGTATTTCTTTTAATTAAACATCCTAACAGATTGTTATTACAATGTAATAATTATAATAAACCGGTAGCTTGGACCCTGCTCCCGACCCCGCGGACCTCTATTTGTTTTATATTTTTAAATGAAAATAGATAAGAAAGAAAATAAACAAACGAAATTAAAATAATAAATAAATAGCCTTCCCTCCATGCCTCGGAAAGCACGTTAAGCCATAATTAGTAACTAATTATTCAACTTCTTCTGCCTAGCCTTTTCCCAACTATGTTGGGGTCGGCTTCCAGTCTAACCGGATGCAGCTGAATACCAGTATTTTACATGGAGCGACTGCCTATCTGACCTCCACAACCCAGTTACTGGGTAATACGATACCCTTTGGTTAGACTGGTTGTCAGACTTTCGTGCTTCTGACGAATCGTAACGACTGCCAACGATCCACAAATGTGCTTTAACGTGCTTTCCGAGGCACGGAGGAGTCTCGATATGTGAAAATGGTCACCCATCCACGGGCCAACCCTGGAAAGCGTAGCTTAACCTGATGGATCGACCCGAGCGGCTGTTATTACTTAGCCACGAGCTCCTCCTAACTAATTATTCAACTATTTTTCAATAATTGGATTTCTACTTTTATTGTTTTACGTAAGTCAAGAGGGTTAGATTGCTTACATACTCTTTGAATGCCAATGACATATGACATCACTTGCGTGAAAAAAAAAAACTATGTATGGATAAAATGGGAAATCGAAATAAAAACTAATAGTTTTATGATGATTTTTATGCGGAGAATTTAAAGATTCGCATCACTAGATAAAATCATTATATTTTAAAACATGAATTATCAACATTCAAAACCTAAGTCACAGCCGAAAAAATAGCGATACGGGGTCCGGTCATTCTCCTTTATGTCGAGTTTATGAAGCGTAAAATATATTTGAAGTGAGATTCACATAATTATATTGATGACTTATTTTCTCGCCCATTATTTACAAAAGTGAATAAAATTAGTAGATTATTTTCATCAAAGAATGGTTGCCTTTTGTTATTGTATTTCTTTGTAATACTTAATTAGTCAATTAATTTCATATTTTCTATTTCCAGTGTTTCGACAGACTTCGCAAGGAGAGACCTGACTTCCTATCAAAAGTGTTTGTCATCGCTGGAGATGTTCTAGAAATTGGTTTAGGTAAGTTTGTAACGTTGAATGAATCAATCTGCCTAGCCTTTTACCAACTATGTTGGGGTCGGCTTCCAGTCTAACCGGATGCAGCTTATACCAGTTGTCAGACTTTCGGGCTTCTGACGACCCGTAACGACTGTCAAAGATCCACGAATGACAGCCGGGACCAAC
The DNA here is from genome assembly GCA_947363905.1 of Lithophane semibrunnea. Classification (NCBI taxonomy): domain Eukaryota; kingdom Metazoa; phylum Arthropoda; class Insecta; order Lepidoptera; family Noctuidae; genus Lithophane; species Lithophane semibrunnea. The sequence goes on along the minus strand of OX376213.1, from coordinate 4,158,503 downwards.
GGCTTACCCGTTTTTTTTGAGGAGTTTGTGGCTAAGTATTAAAACCCGCACAGGTCGATCCATCAGGTTAATTTACGCCTGCCGGGGTTAGTCCGTGGATGGGTGACCATCTTTAAATACTGAGACTCCTTCGTGCTTCAGAAAACACGTTAAGACGTTGGTCCCGACTGTCATTCCTGGATTTTTAACACTCGTTACGGGTCGTCACTAGCCCGAAATTATGACAACCAGTCTTACCAAGGGGTATCGTATTACCCAGTTACTGGGTTGTGGAGTTCAGACTGAAGCCGACCCGAACGAAGTTGGGAAAAGGCCAAACAGATTGTTCGATTTGTTTTATTTCTACTAATTATTATTGTACCTTTTCAGGATTATCTCAGGAAGATCGTGCTTTGATTATCAACCGTGTGAACATCGTTTTCCACGTAGCTGCTAGTGTGAGGTACCTATAATTTGCCTTACCTTCTTATGAACAGAAAAGAAAGAAAGAAAGAAAATACATTTATTTAGCAAAGACTAAAAGGCACACAACGGCACTTTTGCTGAACTGGGCCTTTCGGCGCAGCCGTGAGCCACACTTTCCTGCTAATTTATTTTTTTCTTAAAAGATATTTTTATCTTTTAAGAATATAAAAAGACAAAAAGATAAAATAATTTATTTGTGCGTCACGAGTGTCGTTTGTGTGTCTTACACTTTTTGTTTGTTTTTTCCTTCAAAATCCTTCGAATTGTGAAAGGAAATGTGTTAAATATGTGTGAGAAAAACTAACAGAAACAAATGCTTGTATTTACAGATTTGACGATCCTTTGGAATATGCGGTGCGAATGAATCTCCGAGGAACGAAACAGATGGTGGAACTGGCTACAGACATCAGGAATTTAAATGTAAGTTACGATCCTCAATATCCATAACCTAACTCAATCTGCCTAGCCTTTTCCCAACTATTTTGGAGTCGGCTTCCAGTCTAACCGGATGCAGCTGAATACCAGTATTTTACATGGAGCGACTGCCTATCTGACCTCCACAACCCAGTAACTGGGTACCTAATTCGAGCTTCTGACGACTCGTAACGACTATCAAAGATCAACGAATGACAGCCGGGACCAATCGGCATAATGTGTTTTCCGAGGCACGGAGGAGTCTCGATATGTAAAGATGGTCACCCATCCACAGACCAACCTCGGCAAGCGTAGCTTAACCTGACGGATCGACCCGTGCGCCTGTTATTACTTAGCCACGAGCTCCTCTATCCCCCTAAGTAATGATTCTTCTAATTTCAGGTATTCATCCACGTATCAACATGTTACTCCAACACGAACAGAGATCTTATAGAGGAGGTGCTGTACCCACCTCATGCTGACTGGAGGGACACCTTGGAAGTCTGCGACAATATTGATCCTCATACTTTAAAGGTGTTGACTTCTAAGTAAGTACCTAATACCTGACCTTTTATGTCACTGAGCTGCCTAAATGATATTTTAGAAATAAAAGTTTACTTAGCTTAAAACTTTTTCCAAAAAAAAAATACTCTAGACAGTGAAAAATTACAAGAACTCGCTGGAAAAAAATCTGCTGGTCCATAATTATGTTCGCATAGCTCGTCAAAATGTAAGGAACAGCAGTTTTTTCTCTCGTTACACTCGCTGAATTGACCCGACAAGACCGGCCCGCCGCGTACCTACTTATAGCTTTATATCTAATACCAAAATCCTACGACCCGCGATTTTGCGGACGGACTCCGACGAGCCCGGACGACGGACCGTGGGAAGGTGTACGTGCAGGTATCGCAGACATCGGAAGTTCCCCGGTGCGCGGTGCGTGGCGGTCTGTGTTCGTCTGCCGTGCGTGTCCGTCTGCAATATTACCTATCGTCGTATTCCACCTTATGATACAGAGTGAACCATTTGTATTCATTTGTGGTTAAAATAATGTTATGTTGTTGGTTTGCTGTGCGCTTTGGTTTTTACTGTAAGTGCAGCAAGCAATTCAACAGGGTGTAAGGGTAAACACCGTTGTCATTCAAACCATGGGCAGTTGACTTAAATATTAAAATAAATGACCGAGTAACAACAAAAAAACGTTATTTTCACTAAAAGATTTAAAAAAGTTTCTTTCCGACACCGTGCTCGCTAGCGAAACAGCAGACTGACTGAGGGAGGGGTCGCGCTCGCGGCCGGTCAGGTCACGTCCCGCGCCACCCACCCGTGTTGAGACGCAAGGTCGTTGCCCTAGCACCCTAGGGTGAAAGGGTGAAATACTCTTGTGGGAAAATGTAGATTATCTTTTTAAAAAAAGTTGTTTTTTTCATTGATTTAACGTTCTATAAATGAAACCAAACCACTGGTTTCAAGGATAACGGTGTTTACCCCAACATTCTGTATAAACAAATAAATAACACCCAAGGGTGGTCGAGGAGTTGCCATTTTTCTGGTTATTTATTACGCATTTAGAGTTAAAGGGAACAGAGGGCCTAGTGCGAGTTTCATTTTACCATCTCGATCAAACGCATCGACCGCGTTTGGCGCTCCGATTGGAAGCCGGCCGGCCTTCACCGGTGAAGGGCCAATCGGAACGTCGAACGCGCTCGATGCGTTTGATCGAGATGGTAAAATGAAACTCACACTAAGCCCTCTGGGTGTAAAGTTCACTCATCCTCTCTCATCAACGCTGCTTGCGCGATGCAGGATTTCGCGAGACGTTAGGGTGATGCGTGCGTTCACAATGTGGTGTTGTAGATGCCGCCACACACAGATTATGAAATTAAAAACTGTGATGAGTTGGTTTTTTATTTTATCTACACCCATGCTATAAAACCTCTATAAAAGTTCCTGAAATAGTTAGCTTATTGCCAACATTAAAACAACCAGTTTCATAGTACCCATAATATCATCCAAACGGGTGTTATAATGTTGTACTGAATTTCATAATGCAACGCATTTCAAAAAAAGAACATTGTCATGCAGGCGCGTTTCACGAACAAAGCACCGTAATTTAAAAGAAAAAACAAATGATTTTCGAATTCAAAAAATTCGAATTCACGTGCGTCCCTCATTTTTCCCTCATAAATCCCTCCATTTTTCTTCAATATTAGTCAACCTTTTAGCAAACCTTTTATAGACGATTCATATCATGGGTGTAGACATAGATATCCGTGGGTGTAGATAAAGTCTTGTATGCAACTGTAAATAATTAGGTATTAAAACACTATTGATAAATACGAATGTGGGATTCGTGTTTTATTATTATATAACAGTTCATAAACTTGAAAACATTACTTCCCATTAGCTACTCATTTTAATCACGGGGTCCATCCGTTGTAGCTATTTTCAACGAAGTAGTGATTTATTGCTGATTGAATTTCAGGTACTTAGGAGAGCTGCCAAATACATACACGTTTTCAAAGCAGCTGGCTGAGAACGTTGTAGCAGAGTATAAGGGAATACTGCCGATTGTAATCATTAGGCCTTCTATAGGTAAGATTTATTAAAAACCTCGTTCTTTGCACTAACGTCATTCAATGCACTTACCTACATGAACTTAGAGAGCTGTTGTATTGCTGATTCTAATGTTTATAATTCTGTAAATCCATATTTGTTACGAGCGCTAATAATATTTAGATCAACATACAACCTGATACTGACCTGCAAATTGCAAAAAAAACGTAAGAAAATTTGAATTTCGCGGGCCACCCTAGCGCATCAACCTTAAGGGCTCATTTTCATTGGATGTGAGTCTCCGCGCACTATTACCGACCGATGAATTTCATTGCTCGATACGCCACATGAGGGGATTCCCCGCAGACGTTGTACTGACCGCGTTATCGACTTTTGACCTTCATTAGTCATTTTCCGCTTGCGGGTCCCCGCATGCTGTTTATCGACAGAGTTATCGACTTATGTAATTATTGTAACAATATTTTGATTTAAAAGAGTGTCCGTGGAGTTTCTTGCCCGTTCTTCTCCATAGGTACATAATACGCTTTGGAATGGGCAACTAGCTTCATATTTCTGACTGACTCCTTGACAATTCAAAAGTAAATGGTTTAATTGAAATAAATGCTTTGAGTTTTGTGTTTGAGTTATGATAAAACCCAACTACGACAAAAAAGCCAACTAAAAAGGTATAAACAAGAAATCCGGAGTCACACGTGTTAGCATAAATGAAACAGATAACGTGTGACTCCGGGATTTTTAATTTGTGTCTGAGATTTCTTGTTTATACCTTTTTAGTTGACTTTTTGTCGAACCTAGGTTTTAGTTTTATACTGCCGTCATAAGAAAGAAGGCCGTAACTACGTTAACGTTGATTCCGAGATAATTGATGTTTTATCTAAAATGATGGCCCAGGATTTACTGAATGGTTTTAGTTAGTGATTCTTGTTTTATACTAAATAATTCAGCTAATATTATGTTATGTTAAATAATTCAGCTAATAATTTGGTATCAAATATTGACATTGTTAATAATTTAAATTAGAAATTCAGACAACAGAGACAACCTCTAGCAATAGTATACAGAATTGCAAAATAAAATCAAATAAAAGTTTAAAATCAGTAAATAATATTAACCTGGTGCATCAAAATATTCAAGGATTTATGAACAAAGATTTAGAAGTAGAATTATTTATGAATTTTAACAATATTGATATTCTTTGTATAACAGAACATTGGCTTAAAAGCACCCAGTTCTTGTTCAATTTTGATATTCACCGGGTTGGTAGTTCGTTCAGCAGAGTAAATGCTATACATGGTGGCTCATTAATTTTAGTAAGTAACCAGCTGAAATTTAAAGACCGTAAGGATATTGTGAGCCTATCTGTTGAACGGACAGTTGAAATAGCCTGTATAGAATTGGAGCAGTTTATTGTATTAAGTGTGTACAGACCCCCTTCAGGATTGTATGACTGTTTTGAAAAGGTAATGGATGAAGTGTTACACAAGATTTGCAACTCCAATAAGTCTATTATCACTTGCGGTGATTTTAATGTTAATTTGTTAGAAAATTCAGGTTCTTGTAGTAAAATAATAAGTTTGTTTCAGTCCTACAATCTTATAAACCTATTTTTGGAGCCCACTCGAATAACCCCTACAAGTGCCACATGCCTAGATAATATTTATACAGATATTATACCAAGCCACAAAGAAATTATAAATCTACTAGATTCTGATCATTGCGGGCAAAGGGTTACTATCCCTATCAAAAACAACAAAGTGGCTAAAAAGGATATAACATTTAACCCCAAAACTGCAAGTCGCTTGGAGGTTTTTAAAGAAAAACTTATTAATACATTACCAGTTTTGTCAAATCATACTGATCCTAGTCATCTATATGATGATTTTTTTAATTTATACTGTAAACAATTTAATTCCACCTTTATTCCCAAGACTATCTCGGTTAATAGTAATGTATCTTTCAGTGATTGGGCTACCATTGGTATTCATAAAAGTAGAACACGGCTTTATGAGCTGTACAGTGAAAGGTCCTATGTAAACACTGTTGAATTTAATTTATATGTTAAAAATTATTCAAAATTATTTAAAAAAGTTTGTTGTATGGCCAAGTCACGTTATTTGAGTTCGAAGATTAAAAACAGTAGTAATGTAATTAAAACGACTTGGAATATTATTAATAGTGAAACGGGAAGGTCTAGTAACCGAAATACTGACTACAGCCTGTCTATTAATGACAACATAATAAAATCAGACTCACAAGTCGCCGAGGCCTTTGAGAATTTCTTTTCAGATATTCCCGTTTCTACTACTAAATCCCTAAACTCATCACCTTCTGTTGCTGAGTCTTTGCTTAAGGAAAATGTTAATGTTTGCGAATCGGAATTTCTTTTTGAACATATTACCTGTAGAGACATAATTAAAAGCTTTCACACTTTAAATGTAAAAAAGACTGCAGATCTGTGGGGTAATTCTGTAGAAGTTGCTAAGTCTATTATTGACATTGTAGCACCTACTTTAGCTCTTATCTTTAATAATTGTATCGACTGTGGGGAGTTTCCTGACCTTATGAAAAATAGTAAAATAATACCTTTGTTTAAATCAGGTAGTACATCAGACCCCACAAATTATAGACCTATTTCAGTACTACCTACCTTTAGTAAAATATTTGAGAAGCTAATTTTAGAGCAATTGCAAAGATTTTTTAATAGACATAGATTGTTACATAACAAGCAGTTCGGTTTCACAAGGGGTCGTTCAACAACTGATGCCGGTGTTGAACTCTTAGGACATATTTATAATGCATGGGAAGATAAATGCGATGCCTTGGGCATCTTTTGTGATTTGTCTAAGGCATTCGATTGCGTTCTTCATGAAACATTAATCAGGAAACTCCGCCACTACGGAATCCGGAACACCGCTCTGGATCTTCTTACTTCATACTTGAGTAATAGGATTCAGAGCGTTGACGTTAATGGGAAAAGATCTCCCGGATCTATAGTAACAATGGGTGTCCCACAGGGCTCAATTCTTGGTCCTTTCTTGTTTCTTATTTATATTAATGACTTGCCTTACCTCATAAAGGATAATCATGAGATAGTGTTGTTTGCGGATGACACTTCGCTTTTGTTTAAACTTAAACGTCAGCAGCTGGTTACTGACGATGTAAATAGCGCGATCGCAAAAGTAGTTCACTGGTTTAATGTTAATAATTTACTTCTTAATGAAAAAAAAACCAAATGCATTAAGTTTACGCTACCTCACGTTAGGCAGGTGAAAACTAATGTGTTGATAAAGGGTGAAGAATTGAATCCCGAAGATAAAACAGTATTCTTGGGCTTAACTTTAGATGCTAAGCTTCAGTGGGGCCCACATATAGATAAATTGTCAAAAAAACTAAGCTCCGCAGCATATGCTGTTAGAAAAATTCGTAATTTAACTGACATAGAGACAGCCCGTTTAGTGTACTTTAGTTATTTTCATAGTGTAATGTCGTACGGTATTCTGTTGTGGGGAAATGCCCCTGACATTCAGACTATCTTTGTTTTGCAGAAAAGAGCTGTTCGATCAATTTATAAACTAAGTCCGAGACACTCTCTCAGAGAGAAATTTAAGGAGATAAATGTAATGACTGTGCCTTCACAGTATATTTTTGAAAATCTTTTATACGCACATAAAAATATAAAATTGTTTAAAAAATACAGTGATATCCATAATATAAATACTAGGAACAAACACAAATTTGTTGTACCTACAACGAGGCTCAAGAAAATAGGTGGCTCGTTCAGATGTCAATGTATACGCTTTTACAATAAGCTTCCAAGCCACGTACAAGATCTAAGCCTTAATAAATTCAAAACATTCATTAAACGTAAGTTGTGCCAAAAAGCGTTTTATACCATTAAAGATTACATTGAGGACAAAATGGCTTGGGATTGAGCTGCTCCAATTTGTACATTTATTTTTTTTATTTTTGGTTTTAAATTACTTACTTACGAGTTTTGTTATTTTTGGTAACTTTTTATTTTATTATATACCTACACAGTGACATGAATATTTACTTTGTGAAGTATAATATTATTATTATTTTAATTATTGTGAATTTGAGGACTATGTGGATCATATTTTTTATTTATCTGGCAGTTTGAGTACTATAGGCGGCCTACCCAAATGTCCTTTCTTTGGTATTGTTCGTCGAGTCGTTGAGCTCCTTAAGTTCTGAGTTGAGCTACACGATTACTGACAAATGCGTGCACTGACTGGACAGGTCCACTCAAATCTGTATGGTTCTTTCCTCAAAAGACCATTTCAGACACAAATCTACATGGTCCTCAAATGATCTGACCAAGATTATTTCCGGATTTTTATATTTATATTTACATTGACATGAATATTTACTTTGTAAAGTATTATATTATTTTTAATTATTGTGAATGTGAAGATTATGTGGATCTTTCTTTTCTTTTTTATTATTTATTTTTTCTTAATTTTAATTAATCATAGTCTGGCAGTTTGAGTAATTTATGCGGCCTAACCAAATGTCCTTTCTTTGGTATTGTTCGTCAAATCGTTGAGCTCCTTAAATTCTGAGTTGAGCTGCACGATTATTGACAATTGCGTGCACTGACTGGACAGGTCCACTCAATCTGTGTGGTTCTTTCCTCAAAAGACCATTTCAGACACCAATCTACATGGTCTTCACATAATCTGACCAAGATTATGTCTGGACTTTAAAAGAGACTGTGACCTCTGAGTTTGTTTCGGCCTTTCTTCTCAGAGTAGTCAGATAGGAAACGCCGACCTCATCTAGTTTTAAAAAATCTGATTGACGTGTAAAAGTGTTTGTACAAACCTACTTACAGAAATAAAATCATTTATCATTTATCATTATAAGATGTCAAAAAATATAGGCTTTATTTTGAACCATAATTTATGTAAATTCATAAACGCGTATTGTTTTTATTTTAATTTTTCCTTTTTGTTTTAGCAGAAATATAATAATAAATTGTGAAATACTTATCTGAAAGGGCGTAATAGCGTAGAATGTAATTGCGGCTTTTCATAGAAGGAACTCGATCTTCCTAAAGCCGAAATCCTTGCATATAAAGCCTTAAATGTGCAGTTGCGCCTTTTTTTGATAGTAAACTAAGTTACGAATCGTTTTCAAAGCAGGCATTGCAGCATAGGTATTTTGTCTAAAGGAAATAAAAGCCTTCGTCAGTGGATTGTAAACAAGACTTATTAAAATGAAACCAAAACTATTTACTAAAATACGTACTTTATTATTATGAGTCAGTCTCTTATGTTCTATTTTCAGTCAAACTTAAAATAATACGTAAGACACAAGTAGGTACATAACTAACACCAGTTACCTTATTACTATGAAGCGTTTTGAAGTAACCAATTCTTGCTAGTAATAATAAACAAATAATTTTTGAAGGAACATCTTTATTAATCACATTTTTCTCATTATGTATCTAAACAAAATCAACAAAACATATTATATACTCATAAAACAAAAATATATCTCTTGACAATAAAATAACACGCAACACAACCAATAATCATCTTAAACTCTTTCTTTCTGCAATGCTGGTTTCATGTATTTTTCTTATGCGTATAGTTCCTCTTTTAGTCAACTGATTCTGTTTTGGAGTTGGCGATTCTGGTATGATGATGTTTTGTGAGTTCGGAATAATAGAATCAGAATCAGAATCACTGTCATTTTGACCAACTGAACTTAAATTGTGATTTTGTGTCGGTGATTTCGGAAGAACGGCAGGATGTGAATCTGGTATTATGTCTGAATCTGAATCATTGTCACTGTGTTCAACGGGATATGCGTTTGGGGGTATATATGTTTTATCTTGCACAGAATCATCTGAATCAAAGTCCACGTCATCGCTGCTGCAGCTCTTATATGGGTACGGATGTAAAACAGAACTTGTCGACGCTTGTTGCATTTGATGACCATCGTTGTTACCGTTGTTGGTTTTTAATAATTCTATCATTTGAAAACCCCTCGCACTCTTCTTCATGGTCCTAAAAATAATACATAATTAATTATTTGCATTTAAAATACTCCATCTTATCAATCTTCAAATAATCTTTAATCGATTTAATCAAAAATATGTTTAACAGATAACACCGAGAATCAGACGAACGACACCTAGCTTTACACACTGTACATAGTCTGTAACCTGCCCTGTAAACTTCGCAACAAGTCACACATAAACTCACTAACTCGTCCATGCAAAAGTCACCCTTATATACTTAAGCTTATAGATCATAATCGCTTCGCTCCAACTCTTGCTTTACACACTCGCACGTAGCCGTCAATAATAAGTTTGTATTTTTTGTTTTGGATTTGGTCCCATAGTAAAATTAGTTCAAAATGATATTGTGATGTAAATCGTCGTTCATCCGAACACTCAGTTTAAACATAATGCCACGTCAGACAACGAATTGAACAAAAAATGAGTTAATCAACGAATTTATCTACGTAATTTTATATTATTTCACAGTTAGTTACTATTCACGAATTATAATGTAAATAAACATTACTTACCAAGATATCAATATTATTTCAAAAGAAAAAACGGCTGCCGCGTCGTCCCGTCACCGCACACGCACACTGCACTTCGCGTGGCCTCTTAGCTAGCAACTGAGCGACGTGCAGATTCAAAATGCTCTCCCCGCGCCCACTTCCGCACGCGTGTCCCTTCAAAAAACTTATACGAAAAGCCCTTATTGCGAAGTTAGGGCTTTTTACCGTAGTAAATTGAGAGGTTTTGCTTATTTAAAAAGCCCTAATTGGTAATTGCGGCCTTCCAGACTAGCAATACGAAAATACTAACAAAAAAAAATCTGAAAAGCCTTTCATTCATTGTGTAATGAAGGCTTTTCAGATTCAAAAAACAGAATTTATGTCGTAGTTAAGCCTAAAATCCTTATGATATCTCTAATCTCATACGAGTTAGAGCTTTGTGAGTAAGTCCATAAGATAGCATTTTCTTTGGTGATTCCGAATATGTTAATAACACATTTTTGACAAAATTGTCAGTTACGGCCTTTTTTCATATGACGGCAGTATAACAATTTTTTTTTTTTTTTGGTGTTATACCCAACATGGCCACGTATATTTTTTCTTTTTTTAATTTCGCGACTTTATGTCCTCTTGAGGGCGCCATATTCAATTTAATGTGACGTCATAATAGCCTATAACTAGCGGACGGTCAAGAAGCTTCCAACGATACCTCATTTGTCAAATTTTGATGAGTAGTTTAGAAGTTATGACGGAACACATGAATACGCATACCGGGCAAAATCATAATCCTCCTTATTGCTTCGTCGTAGTCGGGTAAAAATGAACCATCATGTTCCGAGCCCCTATAAAGTCTACATCGGGCTGTACTTCAAATATTTTCTTCATTATTTTCAGTGATATCAAGCGTCGAAGAGCCAGCTCCAGGATGGATAGAAAACTTCAACGGTCCTGTTGGTTTACTGGTTGCTAGTGGAAAAGGTTTGTTCCTTCGATTTGTTATGAAAATTGTCAGTTCAGGTTGCGGGAAAGTCCGAAAGGGATACCGGGACCTTGGCAACTGGGCAACTGAAGGAACACGGGTGGGTTTTAGTCAGTAAAAGTCTGACACGCCCTTCCACTCCGCCCAGAGCGGGAGAAGTCAATGGAAGATTTCCCACCCCCCAAAAAAAAAGAAACAAAAGGTCAGTCCATGAACGTATGTTGTACAAAATTGGCTCTTTATCCAACGAACTCTAGAGGGGGGAAGCTAAGTGATCCATCAGATTAAACTACGTTTGCCGGGATTAGTCCATGGATGGGTCCCCATCACCCATCCACGGACCAACCTCGGCCGGATGGGTGATGGGTGTTTAACTATAATTGGACCAAAAGATAATAATATATTATAAAATCAACATAAACAAAATTCATGTACCTATCTTAGTCTGTAAACGGGAAATTGGAACAAAAAAATAATCAGCAACCCTCCTACATGACCGTCACCATCGCGTGTTATCGAAACTGCAATCGCAGTAAAGAACTTTCCTAACAACGAACTTCGCGATGGTAAACTTTCGCAGTAACGTACATCGCAGTAAAGAACTTTCCTAACAACGTACGTCGCAATGGTAAACTTTCGCAGTAACGTACATCGCAGTAAAGAACTTTCCTAACAACGTACGTCGCAATGGTAAACTTTCGCAGTAACGTACATCGCAGTAAAGAACTTTCCTAACAACGTACGTCGCAATGGTAAACTTTCGCAGTAAAGAACTTTCCTAACAACGTACGTCGCAATGGTAAACTTTCGCAGTAACGTACATCGCAGTAAAGAACTTTCCTAACAACGTACGTCGCAATGGTAAACTTTCGCAGTAACGTACATCGCGGTAATGAACTTCGCAACTATGATTTAGAGTGTAAATCATAGTTGCGAAGTTCATTACCGCGAGGAGGAGCTCGTTGCTAAGTACTATAAGCCGCACTGGTCGATCCGTCAGGTTAAGCTACGCTTGCCGGGGTTGGTCCGTGGATGGGTGACCATCTTTACATATCGACACTCCTCCATGCTTCGGAAATCACGTTAAACTGTTGGTCCCGACTGTCATTCGTGGATCTTTGACAGACGTTATGGGTCGTCAGAAGCCCGAAAATCTGACAACCAGTCTTACCAAGGGGTATCGTATTACCCAGTTACTGGGTTGTGGAGGTCAGATAGGCAGTCGCTCCATGTAAAACACTGGTATTCAGCTGCATCCGGTTAGACTGGAAGCCGAGTCCAATATAGTTGGGAAAAGGCTAGGTAGATTGATTGAACTATGATTTACATTCGGGCAGGAGTATAATGAATTATTATAATTGATTTCAGGTATCATGCGCAGTTTATATACTGATCCAGATCTGATAGCAGACTATATGCCAGTAGATGTATCTATCAAGAGCTTCATAGTGGCATCCTGGTTACGAGGAACTAAGGAGTAAGTATTTGTTACATCGCGCATCGTCACCTATACAGGGTCACAGTATAATAATGTAGCAGTATTATTTCTCGGCAGTGACTTTGAAATAATAAGATACCTGCAGCCGCTCACATTTTGTCGCTGCGATGTGGTGTGATTGTGGTACATTGTGATAGGGCCCTGAGGTCTGAATTCCTCTTAAGCTGATGTCGGTCGCGTACGTCGGTCTCGCGTGCGTATACAACATTACTTTTTGTTTATGCTTAACCCGAAAAGGGGTCATTGTACTCATCATTTTGAACGACTTTTTCTATGGGACAAACTTTGAAATCGCGAAAAAAAAAAGTCTGCGGTTCCATACATTTTGTCGATTTAAGTGAACACCAATGTATGGAATAGCAGATTTTTTTTTATTTTTAAGAATTCAGGCCTTAGGTTCTTAATTCAGAAACTGGCTCGGTAGTTTAAACTATTTCTAAAGAAAAATCTGATTTGTAATAAGATACATCACGCCTGTATTCCCCGATGGGCTAGACAGAGGTGTAGCTATAGTAAACCCACATTTCGCCAGTTATGTTTAAGTCCCATGTATTTGGGAGCGAGCTTATTGCCATCAACCCGGCACAAATCCAGACTCCTGGCTGCGCAATTCCAGATGGAAAAACTCAATAACACTTTGGCCGACCCGGGAATCGGACCCAGGACCTCACGCTCGGCAGTAGCGTTTGCGACCACTGGACCAACGAGGCAGTTTCTTTCCAACTTTTTATAAACTACGTAACAACTCTGTGCCTCCTGTGATAAGTGATACAGCTAAAAAATTAACACTTTACAAGAGAACAAAAGCAAGATTTAAAAAATTCTGGTTCGTGAACTAAATGGGCTAGGTTACACATAACTACCTTCTTTTGAAGTTATAAACATTCACTTTCAATGTGCATTTTAATTTGTATGGTAAATAACATTATTTACCATACAAAAAAGGTACATCTTACAGGTTTTTCATGAATAACTTTAAGAAATAATGTAGTCTTAAAGTTATTCATGAAAAACCTGTAAGATGTACCTTTTTTATTTCCAATATGTGTTAAAATGACGTGATACAATGATACAAGTACAGTTAAATTATGTTGCATCTATAAGTTGTCTTTGTGTAAACTGATATACTTACAAGAAGTAAAAAATCTAATAACTCATTAGAATAATTATGTTCCTTTTACCTGAATTATCAGTTTGTTAGTGTGCTGTGTGATATAACTTTAGTTATATCAATATTCACGATAAATATACTGAAAAATAAAAATGTGAAAAGTAATATAATCACTCTTATACCTACCACAAAGCACGAAAAACAATGTGTGGAGCAATTACTTTAAGGGGTTACAACTCTATAATCACGATTTTTTTGCCAAAATCCTGGCAGATATATCACTTTGCACCAAACTATAGCAGATAGAAGAACGTGAGTTAGACCAAAAAAACCGCATTTTTTTTACTGATAATTTATATGTAAAAATCACAAAAAGGGTACAACTCGACTTAAATCACTGATCACAGGAGGCACAGAACTTTTCTCAGCCGTCTTTTGTTCAACAGACTTGCCCCAACAGACGACGTCCCTATCTACAACTGCTGTGCTGGCAAGTTGAATAACATAACTATGGGCGATCTCGTTGCTATAGGGAAGCAGATCGCCACTTCTGTGCCCCTCAATGACAGCTTATGGAATGTTGGTGGAGACATTACCACTTGGAAGACTGTGCATTATATTAAGGTAATGGAAATGTTATAATTATTTTTATTTTTATTTCTTTGGGACAACATACAATAGGGAATATGCATGTATTTTTTTAATATTTTTATTCGATAGTTTACATCGTCAAATAATAGTAAAAAAAACAACGACGGCAGAAAAGCAATTTAAAGTTGTTAAAAAAATGTTTAAAAATATCCAACCGATCCGGGCTATTTAAACGCCCTCCATTTGGCGCGTTTGGTGTGGTGACGTCACCGTCTGTGAAAACAGACAAGCAACTGTCAAGTCAACGTCAAACACTCCTTTTTCTATGAGCGTTTGACATTGACTTGACACTTGTTGATTGACTTGACATTGACATTTTGATTGTTATCCCGGATTGTTACGTCACATCCGCTCTTAGCCTTTTCAAGTATTTGAATTACCCACAGTTATTTGGGACTTTTTAAAAATTAATTTCTCGCTCAAAAAGAAATTTTATTCAAAAATATTGATGGAGGCATAATTCTGAAGTAACATAGTTTATAAAAAAAAATATTTGACCCATATTTGAATCACATGCATATTCCCTATTGCGTAATAATGCTTAATACTACTACATAGATTATTGAACATTTAGGTAATAACGCAACCAGCACCGTTATCCACAAAATAATAAATAATAATAATTATTATTAATAATTATTATTATTTATTTATTTAATAATAATAATAATTATTATTTATTTAATAATAATAATTATTATTATTATTTATTTAATAATAATAATAATTATTATTATTTATTTATTTAATAATAATTCGCCTTCCAAACGTCCGGGACCCCAAGGTCCCGAGATATATAGACATATAAATATAATAAATAATAATAATTATTATTTATTTATTTAATACTTTAGGGCCATAAGGGCCTACCCTACCTCACATTGCTCAGCATGATCCTCCGTTATGCCGAAAATACTGCAGCATTAATTTTGAAATAAAAAGTTAAAGTTGAGGATTGATGTTAGGTCCTATGTTTGACGAAAACACGAGGTAAATAAAAAAATCTCTATAGAAAAAAATCTAAAGTTACCTCTAAACCGAACTATAAACCGCTGGTATTCAAAAAATACTTCAAATTAGATCATGAAACTTTGCATTATAACTGAACTAACTATAAAGCAGGTATTAATCTACCACGCGGGCCCAGTGCGGATTGGTGGATGTCACATGTCTTCGAATTGTGGTTCTAGGTCATGCCGGTTTCCTCACGATGTTTCTCTTCACCATAGTCTTTACGTTACTTTACCCACAACTCATAACTCGCGGCTGTTACCTCTGGGCCACCACTGCTCTGTACTGCAGACTGCAGCTATTGAATCATCAAAAATATTACATTTTCACTAACCTGTGGCGTCATCTACATCGCCACATACAAACTACGCATCAAAGACCTGACGTCACACAAAATTCTGCATCGCACTATTAGAGTTTACCGCGCGATCAACCTATACACAAGTTTCCAACATCAATTTGTTGTTGGAAACTTGTGTCTTGGGCAGTTGTCCGCCAGACACAACACCCGTCTGGTCGGAGGTTCCTCCATTTTCTATAGAGGATGGGTGATCATTACACCCTGTTCCTCATACCTTTAAAAACCTAACCTGTCTTTGTTTTTAGGTCATACTCCTACATTTACTGCCTGCAATCTTAGTGGACACGATTCTCTGGGCGTTGGGCAGAAAACCTATGTATGTAAAAACTTTTGTTATATATTTTTTTCTTTTAAATCTAGTTATTTATTCTCAAACAAGACAATATTTACATAATATTTATATAAGCTTGCAACTAATAACTATAATTATGTAAGTAAATGTATTTTTTTAAAGAGGGGTAAAAATAATAGGTCATCAAAAAATTCGCATCGCTGTCAGCCGGAAAAATGTTTGGCGATGTTGATTCTTTGGCTAAATATTGGACAGCCCCTCTGGTCATGTGAAGAGGTGACCAAACGCTTGGCGATGTCTCGAAAAATAAGCGAAAATGCCGCAGCAGCCGCCAGAATTATTATGCTACGGCTACACTTCGCGTTATCGCGAACTTTTCTTCGTGCGCTCTCTGTTGCTCAACGAGTAATCGAGGGGTGTGCGATAGAGAGCGCACGAAGAAAAGTTCGCGATAACGCGAAGTGTAGCCGTAGCATTAGAAGTTCACCAAAACAGGAACAATCAATAGATTATAATAATATTATTATGAGCGCAAAATGAAAATTAGATTAGAGGTCCGATTACATAGGTACATGCCATTATAATAAGGAATATCCATGTGATTCAAATAAGCTCAAGTATTTTTTTTATAAACTATATTACTTCAGAATTATGCCTCCATCAATATTTTTGATTAATATTTATTTTTGAGCGAGAAATTATTTTTTTTAAAGTGCCAAAATTCCGTTGGAAATTCAAATACTTGAAAAGCGACGCTATTTGTTAGGGCGATGACGTAACAGTCTATGACAACAATCAAAATGTCAATGTGTTTTGTAGGAGTGTTTAACATTAACTTGAAACCATGTTTGTTTGTTGTCTTAGACTGTCACGTCATCACACCAAGTGCGCCAAATGGAGGGCGTTTAGGATATTTTTAACCTTTTTTGGCGTCGATTTTTTTAAAACTATTATTTGGCGATGCAAAATAACGAATAAAAAAAATAAAAAAATACATGCATATACCCTATTGAGTCTATGATGCTTGAATGTTGATTATTATTATTATTTCCAGGCTGGTCAAAATCCAACGCCGCATCTACATAGCGAATCTCGCCCTTCAGTACTACATCACAACACAATGGACATTCGACAATAAAAACTTCGTGTTGCTCCGCTCCCGAATCTTAGAAGTTGACAGAAAACAATTCTACTATGACATGGAGAATGTTGATAAATACCAGTATTTCGTAAACTCAATTATTGGAGGAAGGAAGTATTTACTTAAGGAAAAAGATGAAGATATTCCGAAGGCTAGGATTCATTATAAAAGGTTAGCTAATTATGTATTTGCATACTGGACGGTGTTAGGACGGAAGTGACGGAACGTGGTGTTATGAAAACACGGACGGGTGTTATGCAACTGTTATATAATTAAGGGTATTAAAAAAGCCGAGTGTGATAATATTATCACATGAGTGTTTTAATACCTAATTATATACAGTTCAATACAAAATTTTATCTACACCCATGTGAAGAATCTTCTATAAAAGTTACTTTGTAATACCAATATCGAACAAAAAT
The DNA here is from genome assembly GCA_947363905.1 of Lithophane semibrunnea. Taxonomy (NCBI): domain Eukaryota; kingdom Metazoa; phylum Arthropoda; class Insecta; order Lepidoptera; family Noctuidae; genus Lithophane; species Lithophane semibrunnea. Next base: position 4,141,041 of record OX376213.1, on the reverse strand, counting down.
GGCGTGGTACGACGTGAATTCGAATTTTTCGAATTCGAATGTGTTTTGTTTTTCAATTACGGTGCTTTGTTAGTGAAACGCGCGTGAATGACAATGTTCTTTTTTTGAAATGAGTTGCATTATGAAATTCAGTACAACATTATAACACCCGTTTGGATGATGTTATGGTTACTATGACACTGGATGTTTTAATGTTGGCTATAAGCTAACTGTTTCTGAAACTTTTATAGAGGATTTATAGCATTAGTGTAGATAAAATACTATACCTTATGTTGCACCTGCCATGTTTCCTCCCTGGATCGCCCTAACCTTAGCCCGTGCTGATTCTCAGATCGCATACTAATTAAAAGCTATCGACGCGCGAATACGCGCTAGTCGCGTTCTTAAAATGTCACTTTTTGTTCGGAAAACCGGAAAGCGCCCTCAGTCACCGCAAACACGCGTTCAGAGGGCCTAGACAAGTGACAATCACTTCGAAAGCGTTTCGTATCTCTACAACGACTTTCAACGGGATTGACATAAGCTTTTCGATAGCTTATGTCAGTCCTATACATTTTTGCCTTTTCCATCATCGTTATCGCTGATAGAATGTCACTTTGTCTAGGGCCTCAGTAGCCCTGTTGAAAGTCAATCCTGTTGAAAGTCGTTGTAGAAATACGAAACGCTTTCGAAGCGATTGTCACTTGTCTACGCCCTCTGGTTCATCGAACGAAAACGCCACGGTCGCGTATTCGCGCGACAGTCGCATATAAACAGGGCGTGGTCTGAGAATCAGCACTTTTTGAACGTCAAAATGACATAAGACAGTCCGCCTTTCACCACTTTCTAATGCACCATTTCTTCTTCCAAAGAAAAAGTGGCTCGTAAGAAAAAGTGGCGTAACAAACTCCCCACTGGATGTAGCTGAAAAAAAACCTTCTAAGTACGTGTCGAACCACGCAGAATAAAGGGTTCCGTAGTTGTGATGAATTTATCCCAAGAATAAACTTAACATTTTAGTTGAAAAACTTGTTCTCCCAATCGCGGGCGCGGGGTTAGCCTAATTTGATTATAGTAATACTAGCACCCCGCGGTTTCACCCGCGTAAGTCTTGATCCCGCGGGATTATCGGGATAAAAAGTATCCTATGACCTATTCCAGGTCATGGTCTACCTCTGTGCCAAATTTCATCCAAATCCCTTCAGCCGTTTTAGCGTGAAAGCGCTAACAAACTCCCTTTCGCATTTATATATAATTAGTTAGGATGATTTTTGATTTAGATTTTTTTTTTCTTTCTAGGATGCTGATCATCGATACGGTGGTACGAATGGTCTTCTACAGTTACGTTTTCTGGTGGTTCCTAAACCTGAGTTTCATGCAGAACATTATTTCCTCAATTCCTACTATATTCTAAGTATATTTTGTGTTATTCGACATAATTCTGTTCATGAAAAAGGTTTCAATAAATAAGGTTTTAACTAAGTTTGCTGTTTTATTTTATCCAGTACATCCATACTACTCAAATAACAGGGTAAGGCATGAGTAAACATATAAGGCGGTGTCCTAATTGGGAGCGATCGTACGATGGCGCGATGCGTTTTTCATCTCACGATCAAAGTGGTCGTGCGATGACCTAACAGGTGTTCTAATAGATCGCACGATGTCCATCGTGTGATGCCCCACAATGGAACGAATGTATGGGAGAGGTTGGACTTAAGCACTTCCGAGAAAAAAAAGTCTAATTTTGAAAAACGAATAATGCCATCGTATTCAATTATCAAATGCCTTCAATACTTGTGCTGACAAATTTCTTTCTATCTCTCGTATTTCGGGAGTTAATTGAGAAAATGAGAAATTTCACTATGAAAATGACTGTATCGACCTCTCTGCCATCTGATTCCGGCCTTGTTTCAAGTTGTGGGCTTTACTATTGTATTACGCATAGCAAAAGCTACATTTACTGCTAAGACACATGGTGCGCCAAACGTGCACCTTCTGACATATAGGGTGATCTATTTTTTAACTGAATCGATTTTTCTACCTCCTAAATCTGATTCTATTTTAAGTTGTAGTCTTTACTATCATAATACACATACCAAGAACTGCATTTAGTGTTAAGACATCTGGTGCGCCAAACGTACACCTTTTGACTTATAGGGTGATGTATTATTTTACAGAATCAAGCTTTCTGCCTCCTAAATCTGGTCCTGTTTCAAGTTGTGGTCCTCACTATCATAATACACATACCAAGAGATGCATTTAGTGCTAAGACACATGATGCGCCAAACGTGCACCTTCTGTCTTATAGGGTGATGTATTATTTTACAGAATCAAGCTTTCTGCCTCCTAAATCTGGTCCTGTTTCAAGTTGTGGTCCTCACTATCATAATACACATACCAAGACATGTATTTAGTGCTAAGACACATGATGCGCCAAACGTGCACCTTCTGAGATACAGGTTGATTTATATATTTTTTAACAAAAATTATATTTGTTTGTTATTATTTTAAGTATACTGGTTTCGACAATGGTTGATAGTAAAAGTCATTCTATTGTATCTGATACAGCAGCTTTAGTGTATGACATATGCAAGGTTAGTCTTAAAGAAATGAATAATTTGGAGTTGGTAAAAGGGAAACCAGTAAACGAGGACATGCGCAAATACGGCTTAAGCTCTCTTAACGCTTGGATTCGGTCAATGGAATGTTTTCTACACATTTCCTATAAATTAGACTTAAAGTCGTGGCAAGCAAGGGATGATTTAAGAACATTTCAAAATCAAATTTTAATCATCCTCCTCATCATCATCTTTGTCATCAATATTCGATTCAGATTCGGAATTATATTTGCTAAATCATTGACATAACCAAATTCGAGAAGAAGAAGACAAATTCGGGGTCATTATTTTCGGAACCCGTTAGGTCATACAATTTAGTAAAAGAAGAATTGTCGAACGAATGCTTGTATGTCTGGCTCGTGTATACCTAGTTTATTAAGAGAAGAAGGCAATACCATGGGAACAAATCTGCGTAAAGTTTAGCAGTGTCAAAGCAGAAATCTCTGAATCTAATGTCATTTGTCTTCCACCCTGATGAAATACACTCAAGATCACTCGGAAAGTTCAGCTGATTTAGCGTAGTTTATAAAAAATCGCCTTGCTTACTGTTGCCATTGTTGGTAGATCCACTACCTTGTTTCACAACATCGAGAAGTAAGCCCGTTTCTCTTCTTACAGCCTCTTGGATACTTCTTTTCCTCTCATCAACTTCCATTTTTGCCAAATCACTCTTTGCTTGCCACACTTTTAAGTCTAATTTATAGGAAATATGTAGAAAACATTCCACTGACCAAATCCAAGAGTTAAGAGAGCTTAAGTCGTATTTGCGCATGTCCTCGTTTAATGGTCTCCCTTTTACCAACTCCAAATTATTCATTTTTTTAGGACTAACCTTGCATATGTCATACACTAAAGCTGCTGTATCAGATACAATAGAATGACTTTTATTATCAATCATTGTCGAAACCAGTATACTTAAAATAATAACGAAAAAATATATTTTTTGTTAAAAAATATATAAATCAACCTGTATTTCAGAAGGTGCGCGTTTGGCGCATCATGTGTCTTAGCACTAAATGCAGCTCTTGGTATGTGTATTATGATAGTAAGGATCACAACTTAAAACAGGACCAAATTTAGGAGGCAGAAAGCTCGATTCAGTAAAATAATGCATCACCCTATAAGTCAGAAGGTGTATGTTTGGTGCACCAGATGTCTTAGCACTAAATGCAGCTCTTGGTATGTGTATTATGATAGTAAAGACTACAACTTAAAATAGGATTAGATTTAGGAGGTAGAAAGCTCGATTCAGTTAAAAATTAAATCACCCTATATGTCAGAAAGTGCACGTTTGGCGCACCATGTGTCTTAGCAGTAAATGTAGCTTTTGCTATGCGTAATACAATAGTAAAGCCCACAACTTGAAACGAGGCCGGAATTAGACGGCAGAGAGCTCGATACAGTCATTTTCATAGTAAAATTTCACATTTTCTCAATTAACTCCCGAAATACGAGAGATAGAAAGAAATTTGTCAGCACAAGTATTGAAGGCATTTGATAATTGAATACGATGGCATTATTCGTTTTTCAAAATTAGACTTTTTTTTCTCGGAAGTGCTTAAGTCCAACCTCTCCCATACATTCGTACCACTGTGTGCCCTCGCGCGTCGACGCATCGCGTAGGTAACCGATTAGGACACTCAAAAGAGATCTGTTGCTTTGATTACATGATCGCACGATCAAACGAATCGTACGATCGTTATTAAGCATTTCATATGCTAGCACGATGACTTGCGAGGTTCAAATAGGACACTCTGATGAAATCTGTATGTTTGAACTCATCGCACGACGAGAACGCATCGTGTCATCGTGCCATCTTCGCCAAATAGGACGACGCCTAATAAGGGTCAGCTCAGACGAAGCGATGCGACGCTGCGCGCACTTTTTAACAATTATCGAACTTATTTTCTTGACAAAAAGGTATAATTTCAGTGCGAGGTTTTACACGTGTTAAAGTACGCTGAGATGGGCGGGGCAGCGCGTGTACCTTATTGTGTAGTAAGTAAATTCATAAAATTGCATCGGATCATAAAAAAGTGCGCGTCACCTAACGTCTCGGTGTGAACTGACCCTAAAATAAATTCAACAACGTTAGTAAATTATTTTAATTCGTTATTTAGAAATCACAGTAGGGAATTTATTTAAGCTAAGATCCGTTATCATTTATTCACACTTTTCGTGTGAAAATTAACAATCACTAATTACAACATAATACATAATTGATTAATTACTCATACATAATTATTACTCATAATACGTTAACTCGTCCTACATGCCTACGGCCCATCTAAAACGACTTGCAGAAAATCAAAAGAACTTCCTAAATGGGCCGTAGGCATGTAGGACGAGTTGACGAATTACTCATATAATAATATTCAGACCGTATTTTCGGCCACGGCGGCCAATCTCAACGGAGACTAGCTTTCGGCGCGGGAGATATTATAGTGCACAAGTGTTTGCGCAGACACAAGTGCACTCTCTCTTAACGTGGTTTCCGAGACACGGGGGTATCACACCGCCAACTTCCAAACTCCGGGCTGTTACTACGAAATTCCTAATGGAAAAATCCAATAACACTTAGCTCAACCCGGGAATCGAACCCAGGACCCCACGCTCTGCAGTCGCGCTTGCGACCACGAGACCAACGGGGCAGTCAAAAAATACTCATAAACAAAAAAAGATACTCATATACATATGAACTACCGTCATTCTAATAGTTTTAATAGGTACAATATAAATCAAAAGATTAGGTATACTTATCGGGTTTTCATTATCAGCACAAACAGCAATATAAAAATGGAATCGGATAATAAATTGACAGAGGTTCGACCTGTTCAGTTGTCCGTGTGGAAAAAGGGCCGATAAATGAAGATATCGTGACGTTCCCGTCAGAGGACGTGGCGAGCGGGGTCGAGGCTCCGCCGCTCGCCCGCGGATGCTATACGCGGTGGCCCACCATTGCGGGCTCTTCACTATATTTGCCTATAGCGGCTTGATTTGAAGTGATTCCAATATCCTATTTACAGAATAAACAATTTCATTTCATTTCATTTGAGGCAACGTCGGCCGCGGTTTTTAATAACGCGTCCGTGTAATTGGTTGCAATGAGTTTTCCTGTAGGCGCGACACGACGCTAAATCCTATAGCGACGTTTTCTTCACGAGATGTCGACGAGAAGTCTCACCTGGCGGTCTGTCACCGCCAGGTGAGACTCCTGGGAGAGGCCCAGCCGGTGACGACCAGCGACGGAGATGCCGGACTCGACGCTCCTACAGGTTAAGGGACTAGTTTCCCCTCGCCCCGGTCCCAGATCTAAAGTCGAATTATTAATTCACTGGAGTAAAATGACGGGTGCTAGCTGTCACCTAGTAACATAATAAGGTCCTATTTCTATTGTAATATTAGTATCACAAACGTTGAATTAACGAACAAGTTAGTTTAATCTAAGTAAGTTAAGTTTAATAAATAATAAGTGTACAATCTAGAACACAATATTCTCATAAAATATTTTAAAAGTGACAGCTAGCACCTGTAATTTTACTCCAGTGAATTAATAATTCGACTTTAGGGCCGAGAGAGATGGTCGTCGCGACGCGACGCCGCCGTCAGGTGGCATGGCGAGCGGGGTTGGGGCTTCGCCACTCGCCCGCGGAGGCTATACAGTGGCCCGTTAATACGGGCCCCTGCTCATTATGCGCATTAGATGTCATAAAATGAATTAAAATTCAAATCAAATCAAATCATTTATTTCGCCAGAGATATGGTACAATGGGTGTTACAAGAAAATAGTCCTTTACACATCTCACCTTTAGGAGGCATGCGAAAATTCACTATAATTATGACACAGTAAAAAAAGTTTCATACAAAAATTCACAAATACAATAGATCACAAACATATACTTAGTTCAATATAGGGATTAAGTCTTACAGTTAAAAAAATCATATAGGGTATAAAAACAGTTATCTACTAACCATGATTTAACCTGCTTTTTGAATTTATACGAAGGAAGTTCTCTCAATGGACGTGGAATATGGTTGTAGATTTTGATGGACATCATATAACTGTTCTTTTTATACAGGGCGCTTTTACAAGAAGTATGAATATGTAATTTAGTGGGGTCTCTTGGCTTATATTTACGATTTTCATTATTGTCCACAAATATTTTTTTTTGGTTTCTAATAAACATCGCAATTTCCATTATGTACAGTCACGGACTTTAATTGATGAGCCACCATCAAACTTTTCAATTTTGCAGTTTCAAACATTCACGAGATTACACGATTAAACACGAACTCAAAACACAAGCTCGTAAACAAGATGACAAATAAATTACTTTTAATCGGAAATATCCATAGAGGTTGACTAATAAGTTCTCAATCATAGAATTAAATACAATGTTGCATTAAGTTTATCCAATCTATTTGATACCGACCTCCTTTGAATCATATCTCATTAACTCGATAATTATGAAAACTTAGCTGAAGACAGTGACAGTTGAAATATCAAGATGACAAATAAATTACTTTTAATCGGAAATAGTCTTATCCATAGAGGTTGACTAATAAGTTCTTAATGATAAAAATAAATAGAATGTTGCATTAAGTTTATCCAATCTATTTGATACTGACCTCCTTTGAATCATAGCTCATTAACTCAATAATTCTGAAAATTTAACTGAAGACAGTGACAGTTGAAATATCGATGTCAGAGAATTTCTCCGTACGCTAACGTTACTATCGCAACGGTAACCTAGCAACAATTGTTTATCGTTGCTAGGTTACTGTTGCTAGACCTGCAATTGGTTGACTTTGAGTAGTCACTCTGCTGTCAAGTTTGTAGTTCTGGCTCTCAGGTTAGCCAACCGGTAAAGATATGAAATATAATTTTCTTCTTCTAATACGAAGACATATGACTTTGCGTGTCAGGAACCGAATAAACCCGATTTGCATTACACGGCTAAAATACGAACAGTGCCAGGTGGCTCATCAATTAAAGTCCGTGACTGTACATAGATACAAGAGTAAGTACTCCTAGTTTTTTGAAAAGCGGCCTGCATGTTTCAAAAGGCCCGACGTTACTTATTGCTCGGATACATTTTTTTCTGTATAAGGAAAGCTCTACCAATGTGTGGCGAGTTGCCCCATAACAATAGCCCATACCTTAAGATGGAGCTTACGTGGCCGTGATAAGCAGTAAGAGCTGCTGTCTCACTAACCGTTTTCCTTAACTGTCTTAAAGCGTAAACAAATCGACTGCGTTTCTTGCATACTGTTTTTATATGTAATTTCCAATTGCAATGTTCATCTAAGGTAATACCAAGAAATCTAATATTATCATCTCTATTTATTTTTTCTTCTTCGAATGTAATGTTGAAGTTATGTTTTTTAATTTGATTGTAGTTGCTAAAATGTACATATTTTGTTTTAGATAAATTTACTCTAAGGTCATTTAACGTTAACCAACCAACTATGTCATTCATTGTCTCGTGTACTTCTTTTTCATGGTTTTGAGTATTATTATTGCTAGGTATAATCGCTGAGACATCGTCGGCAAACAGCACGCATTTATGATTGGTGGCATTCGGTAAATCGTTTATGTACAGGAGGAATAGCGGAGGTCCTAAAATGCTGCCTTGTGGTACTCCTGACCGATTGCCCTTAACGTGAGATCTGTAGGTTGTTGATATCATTTTTTTGTTTAAATGAGTTACTTCTACGCACTGTGTCCGACCGCAGAGATAGCTTCGGAGCCAATCTAGTGCCGGACCCCGAATGCCATAGCGCTCGCATTTATGCAAAAGCTTGTCGTAATTTACCAAATCAAACGCTTTACTCATGTCAAGGAAAACAACAGTTACAGGTTGTTTTTTATCAATATTTTCTGTAATAGATCTAACAAGAGAGAAGGCTGCAAGTGTTGTTGACTTGCCTTTTTGAAAGCCGTTTTGCCCTTCTTTTATTATTTTATTTTTGTTCAAGAACTCACGTAGTCTATGATACATGACTTTTTCATAAATTTTAGAAAGTATGGGTATAACAGTGATTGGTCTATAATTATTAATATCCAGTGTGCAGTCTTTTTTATGTAGGGGTTTAACTATAGACATTTTTAGTCTATCAGGGAAGACACCGTTTGCTAATGATGTATTTATTAAATTACATAGAATGGGAGAGAGTGACTTTGCACATGATTTTATCACAATTGTAGAGATCTCATCATAACCTACTGATTTTTTATTATTTAGAGAATTAATTATTCTTATGATTTCAGACTCTGTGCATTCAAACCAACACCTCAACTTCAGTTGCAAAACAGTACTGTATCTTTTTGTCTTTTGCTTATATTATCTCGGAAATGGTGTGTCCTATCGCAAAAATAATGAAAATTTCGGCCCCCTTTAGAAAACCCTTAAACCGCTGAGGCTCAACATAAGGGAATACAAGACACGGGGTAGGGAAAACAAGTACCAAGTGGAGGTGCGATTGTCAAATTCGATTTTAGTGGGTGCCAGCTGTGTTAGAACCCAACGGCTTGACACGCGACGATGGGAAGAGGCCAGACGGAATGACCATAATGTCCTGGAAGTTGGGTAGACCTTTGGTGTGGGACGCAACCTGTGTCGACACCCTCGCGCCATTCCATCTTCCTAGCACGGCGGGCTGTGCTGGGACAGCTGCTTCAGGAGCAGAAAACCTCAAACGGCGCAAATATAACAACCTTATTGGGAGCTATATGTTTGAGCCGTTTGGGGTTGAAACACTAGGGCCGTGGGGTCCGAGTGCTCATCGAGTATTTCGGGACATCGCTAAGCGATTGGTCGACTCTTCACGTGACCAGAGGGCTGGCATATTTTTAGCCCAAAGAATCAGCATTGCCATTCAACGTGGCAATGCTGCCAGCCTTTTGGGCCACCTTTCCCATTGACAGCGATGCGGACGAATTCTTTGATGCTCAATGAGCCCCTCCCCTTTATTTTTTCTTTTTAATTTTGTTATATATGTAATTGTTTTTTAGTTAATTTAGTATAATAAATGTAATGTAATTTAAATGTTGATTTTAGTTGTGTCAAAAAAAAATTTAAATTTAGAGATTTTTTTTGACAGAATAGCGTTAAGATTCTCATAGCCAAAAGTAAGGAATTTTAGTGATAGTTTAGTTCGGTGTACACACGGCTACACATCAAGCTATACATTTCCGGTTTATACTGATCTCGCATTGTATAGAATTTCCTTACATGCGAGGTCAGCTTATGCTGGAAATGTATAGCTTGATGTGTAGCCGTGTGTACAAGTGAATCGGCACCATTGCCGCGAGTGTAGTTAGGATGTTCGTCAACCTCTACAACGGATCCTCAATTCGTGCTCATTAATATACAAGCAGACACGTTTTACCGTTGATTAAAACGTTAATTAATCATATTAAGGCGACATGCTATTCTCAGTTCGTGATACATTCTTGATAGTTGGTTTTGCAATGAGAAACTTTCTTTAATAGAAACTCAAATAATTCCCACTTTGATTTCCTAAAAAAAATATTGAACAGATAGTTAATTGATTCAAGCGTGACTTTGCGGAAATCTATTATAAAATACAATAGACGTAGATATAATTATTTAGTAACTATTCTTCAAGAGTCATAAAAACCCTGTAAAAAACTTGGTGTGGCAACACGTCGTGTTCTGGTTTGCGACTGGTCAATCGTCATCCTGAGGATGCCTCGTTGAAAGGTGAAACACAACATGTCGATTTCTTGGGGATTGGATTTTTATTGCAATAAAATGAAATAAAAACATCCATTTGCTAATTACTGTCGACTGTAATTGTATTTGATTATGATTATAATCGCTTTTTCAATGGATAAGTTATTTCCATAAACCGTGTGATCAAGGTTATGTTCAACAAATAGCTTTTAACTCACCTCAAATGAGTTGAGTTGAGATGTGAGCTTCGCCTTAACTCCTAACTGCCCATAATATTCAAGAAACCTTATTTCCATTAAATCACGACATTTGAACCTTAGTCACAATGCTTGCCTTTCCCTCATTTGCAATTCAAAACGTTGGTACCGTAATTAACCTTTTTGTCCAGAAAACGTAAATTATGTGCACTCGTGCGTAAAACTCGATCGCTGAAGTGTTCGAATTTTGATTTTGGATCTGGTTTTTTTTTTTTAAGTGAACCTCGGATTTCAATTGTTTTTAATAATATAGTTGTTATTTTTTATGTGAGTTTTAAAAAGTTATTTATTTTTGTTTTTTTTATTTACTTATTTAATTAAGTAATTTATGATAGTTATTCGTGTTAATAATAACACTATGGACTCATGTCTGAAATAAAGAATTTTAATTTTAATTTGAAATAACAAAATTTGAAATGAAAAAAAACAAAAAAATAATAATAAATATTTAAATAATAAAAGTTCTGAAATATTAAAAAACGCAAGATTGTTTGTTACAGAATTTAAATAGAAAGACTACTTATTTCAGTTAGAACAAAAATAAAAACGTTTTGTTTATTATTATTTATTTTATTGGAAATTATCGTTTATTTTTTATTACTACTTATTTTATTGGACATTCGTTATTTTTTGTAATACCTACTATTTTCATGTTTTTTTCGTATAACATAACTATTCGCAATATGTGCCAAATTAAATGACTATAATAATACCTAATCATAATATTTTTTTTACATTTTTAAATGTTTTTTTTAATATTATTATCTTTTTCGTAAAAATAATATTACTTAAAAATGTAATTAAGAAAGATAATAAATAAACGACATCATAATTATTATTTTAGTCAATTATTATTATTAATTATTCCCGGGGGAAGTCTTGTACCCTTAAATTTAAAAAGGGTTCATCATTAGAAGTTCAATAATTTTTGATGGATCAATTTAAAAAAAATCCCCAATAATAATGTTTGTAATTATTCGTACGAAACGCTTGCTCTCATTCGTTTAGGAACATTACATGCATAAGAATAAGGTTCATATTCATATGAAACGCTTACTTACAAAGTACCTACCTAAAGTCAGAGTACGATCTGTGAATCTTGCCGTTATTTATCTCTTCACCCGGATGACGGTACATCAAAGGGCGCTAATTAGCGTGTCGCGTGGTCGTTGGTTCATTTCGACTGCGTATACGCTCTTGGAAATAATGGAGAGCTTTTTTGGATTATTGCACGATGAAACCGCTTTTTTTTTTGTGGGTGCGAAATCATCCAATGACTTCTCCCGCTCTGGGTGGAGCGGAATGCTGTGCACGGGCACGCGGCGCATTTTAGCTGCGTGTATTAATTTGTTTGACAACGTGGGTCTACGTTTCCCCTGGAGTACACGAATATGACCCACGACTATGTATAGCGTGGCACGGGTCACTGAGAGGGTACACACGTGCCATTGCAATCCACCGACACGGGCTTCACTGCGGGAGGTGAGTAAGTAGTGAGATAGGTGAGCTGTACATAGTCGTGGGTCATATTCGTGGTCTCCAGTGGAAACGTAGACCCACGTCGACAGCGTTGAGCTATTTAACCGCCTATTCGAGCAAGCCACGCATGTATCAGTGACGTCAATTCATGCGTAGCCTCTCCGTGGGTTGCAGTGGACACAACCACATATATTTTCTTACAAAGCGAAGCTTAATACACTTGCGTAGCCTCTCCGTGCACCGCGGTGGGCCCGCGCCTTTACTGACTAAAACCCACCCGTGTTCCTTCAGTTGGCTGTTGCCAAGGTCCCGGTATCCCTTTCGGACTAACCCGCAACCCTGACAGGATTATGAAACCGCTAATGTGACGATAGACGCAGGTGCGGCCCCAGTCTTACAGTTATTGATATAGGTTGTGTGGTACCCCCGTGACTCGGAAAGCACGTAAAGCCCCAACGGCTTTACATGCTTTCCTGCGCCTGATCTCTCTCCGGACGCGTCGGATTGCCGTCCTATCGGACTCGGAGAGTAAGTGCTCGGCGACACGACGCCGTCACCGCGCCGCCATGCGCCACCGCTCCTCTAAGGGCCGCTGCACACCTGGTAAGGCGCAGCTCGACGCGGTTGTCACTGTTAAACAAATAAAGTTGAGAATAGATAACCTGAGTCGCGCGCCTCTTTCCGCTTACGGCGCGCTCTCGAGCTGATGGAAGTTTATTTATTATCAACTTTATTTCAAGTATTACAAGGTAGATATTTGTTTGGCAGTGACGAATGCGCTTCGCTGCGCCTTGCCAAATGTCGCCGGCCCAAAGCTGTGTACTACACCGCCGCCGCGCCGACGACGCGCCACCACCGCACCGACGCCGCGCCGCCACCGCGCTCTCGCCGTGCCACACGCCGCTATTATTGTTTAAACTGTTTTTTTATTGCATCGCCGGCTGTTTGATAAAGTGCACGCGGTTTATAAGCGGTGGCACGGCGGCGGTGCGGCGGCGGGACGGCGCGGTAGCGGTGCGCCAGCGGCGTCGTGTCGTCGAGCATTTAAGGAACAGAGAGTGCATCTTGTGTCTGCGCACACACAATGTGCACTTTAATTATCTCCTGCGTATACCAGGCTATTCTCTGTTGAGAATGGCATCTATGACCGCTATTCCGTCGGGAGAATATTATTTTTGTTTACATGAGAGAGGACTTTTTTTTAAATAATTTATTTACCTACTTACAGATAAATAAGAGAGAATATTGACATAAACCATGGGTTTTCTTGAAGAAAGAGATATGTCGGATGTACCAACCATACCGGAGTTTTATAAAGGAAAAACTATATTCATAACAGGAGGTTCAGGTAAGATTTATCTATTTTATATTGCTTACGAACCTAGACTCCAGACAGGCGCTTCATAATCAGGCAAAAATGTTCCCACTGCTGGGACACAGGCCTCCTCTCGGTGAGAGGGAGCGGGCCGTAATCCACCACGCGCCCAGTGCGGGTTGGTAGATGTCACGTGTCTTCGAATTTTTGGTTCTAGGGCATACCGGTTTCCTCACGATGTTTTCCTTCACCGTTTTGAGAGCAGTGGCGATGAAATAATTTTCACAAAGTAAAGCGCCTGTCAGGGTTCGAACCTACAACCTACCACTCGTAAGTCGCGACCGTTACCACTGGGCCACCACTGCTCCAGGTGCTTTACTTTGTGTAAATAATTTCATCACCACTGCTCTCAAAACGGTGAAGGAAAACATCGTGAGTAAACCGGCATGTCCTAGAACCAAAAATTAGAAGACATGCGACATCTACTAAATCGCACTGGGCCCGCGTGGTAGATTACAGCCCACTCCCTCTCACAGAGAGGAGGCCTGTGTCCCAGCAGTGGGAACATTATAGGCTGATTATGCTAATATTGAGCTCTATTGCTTAAAGGCTCTTACATACTGGCGCGATTCGCCGCGCGACGCGAATTTTAACAAAACAATTTCTGAGGAAACTTCACGGCGAACAAAGCGGCGGAGCCGGCGTCGCGTCCCGGGACGAATCGCCCCAGTATGTAAGAGCCTTAATGGTTTCTCAGGAAGTAAATAGGTACTTTTAATTCTAAAAGAAATTACCTATACAATACGGTTAATACCAATACAATACAATAGGGTTATTTACGGATATGCTAATAGTTAATGCAAATAAAATACATAATGGAATTGTATTTTTGTTTTTGTAGATTGCGTTTCGATTTCCAGCGAATTACATACCTACATACATTAACTCAAGCCTTCTTCCCGTGGGGGTAGGTAGAAACTACAGACCGCCACCTGCTACGATCCCTACATACGAAATATCCTGACAAAATAATACTATAAAATTAAAAAATAAAATTATTTTAATTATAATCCTAACCTTTTTCATCATTCATTCATTGGGTGCTCATTCATCATTCCTTTTAGCTATTATCATAGAGTTAAAATATTACATAGAGTGCGCGTATTGCACAAATTGCTTAGTGCGCATCGTAGACAAGTGAGCTATAGATTAGTGTTGGGTAGGACTTACAAGAGGCACTTCAAATGCCCCATACAAAATGATTGAATGTCGTTAATTGATTCAGGCGTGACTTTGCGGAAATCCATTATAAAATACAATAGACGCTGATATATTTAGTAACCTATTCCGCTTGACTCTTCTTCAAGAGTCATAAAAACCCTGTAAGAAATCGACACGTGTTTCACTTCTCAACAAGGCATCTTCAGGATGACGATTGACCAATTGCAAACCAGAACGCGACGTGTTACCACACCGAGCGCTGGACGCAGCGCTCGGTGTGGTTACTAAATATATCAGCGTCTATTGTATTTTTTTGATTGAATGTTCCAACACCTCAAAATAACATTTTGTACCGCTTCACTGTGACATACAAATGAATGAATCTCGAACTGACAAGTGATTGAGTGTGGTGAGGCACGTCGTGTTGTTCAAACCCGTATCTACTGTTCATAGTTTGTTACGGACACTCTAGCATTACCATTTCCAAAATTACAAAACCTCTATTCATCACTTATTTTATTTTTCATGTTGACTGTACTCTTTAAAATTTCGAGCAGACGATGTTTTCAGATTTTTTTTTTAATTTTTCAGGCTTCATCGGCAAAGTCCTGATAGAGAAGCTGCTGTACTCCTGCACAGGTTTAGACAGAATATACCTACTGATGAGGAACAAGAAAGGGGTCAAGTCTGAAGACCGACTGGCTCAACTGTACGCTACACCTGTAAGTACTGTAACGCCTGAAGGGCGTTAACTAGATGTGTGGGGGTGTGTGAGGAGGGAATTCCAAAGAGGAGTAGGCTTTCCAAGGGTTTATTAACTAGAAGACACGTTTATACATGTTAAGGGTTCAGGCGGATCTCTCCGACTCCACATAAAAACCTATCTGTCAATATTTAAACAATGACTGCTGGAGCGTTCGCAAGTCAAGGCTGCGGTTCTACCAGCCAGCCTAACGTGAGGTTGCATATCGCATAAAACCTCTACAGTACTGACATAGGTACAGTCAGCCTCATTAATATGTATACTACTATACTCGTGAATCTCCATAGAAAACTGTAAAACAGATGAATTATTTCGTAATAATGAATCGCACGCAGATCATAATTATTATGAACTAGCTGACCCAACAGACGTTGTCCTGTAAATTTTCTAATTTTCCGCGCAATTTTCTTAAT
This sequence comes from Lithophane semibrunnea, assembly GCA_947363905.1. NCBI lineage: Eukaryota > Metazoa > Arthropoda > Insecta > Lepidoptera > Noctuidae > Lithophane > Lithophane semibrunnea. Next base: position 4,125,296 of record OX376213.1, on the reverse strand, counting down.
TTTTTCTTTCATAAGAAACTTCTCCTGACGATAACAAACACAACAGAAAAAGAATTAGCGAAATCGGTCTAGCCGTTCACGCGTTATGGCGTGACCAAGGGAAATAGGGATTTATTGTTATATACCTATATCGATTGTCAGTTTGTGACATTTTATGATGATTCATAATATTTTCCTATTATGACTCTGCCAAAGTGACTGTTTCAAGCCCCGAGTTCTGATGCTAATTGAAAGCATTTATTCCAGTGTTTTGACCGACTTAGAAGAGAGCGACCCAAAGCGTTCGAGTCGAAGATCTTCGTAGTTTCAGGAGATATTCTGGAACCTGGACTTGGTAAGTGTCTTCCATCATAAATAAATTAAAAAAAAAACAATGTAAAATGTAATTCAGCTATGCAAAACTACATTTATATCTGTATTTTTTATGGTGTACATAATAAAGAGTTATTCTATTCTATAAATCTAGTGACCGATTGATGGCAAAATGAAGGTATGAAGAACAGGGTGTAAAGTTCTCTCACCCTCTATAAAAAAGGGAGGATCTTCAGATCAGATGGGTGTTTTGTCTAGTGGGCGACTTCCCGAAGATTAATGTTGGTATATGCTGATCGCGCGGTAAAATCTGCTTGCGCGATGCAGGATTTTGCATGACGTCATTGTGATACGTAGTTCGTATGTGGCGATGTAGATGCCGCCACAGGCTCCCCTTTTACATTGGATTTAAACATAACTGGTTAAATATGGGTGTATCATAGGTATACCTGAAAGAAAAAAAGAAAATACGTATATTTGCGTCAACCATGAGGCTAATGACAAATACACGAAAAACAACAAATAGGGGGAAAATAATGCGTCACATTCACGCGAAACGGCCATCACTCAGCGTAATGCTGCGACCTCTGCTTAACCCTTCGGGGAAACACAGACGTGATGTTATGCAGTTCTTTTTTAATTATTTCCAGGTTTGTCACAAGAAGACCGAGCCCTTCTCGTCAATCGAGTGAACATCATATTTCATGTAGCCGCTAGTGTCAGGTAAGGGTAGAATGTCTGTAAATATACTTCTAACTATGGTAGAATTACAATAACCTCCACTATCCTATGCGTACATGGTCGGTGGAGCAGACGAGTCATAGAAAGTCCGCGTATCGGCAAGTAGAGTGGGACGACCCCCCAGCTGGATGGACCGAAGGTGGCTGGGTCAGACTGGATGCGAAAGGTGGGGAACGGGTGTTGTTGCGCAGCCTGGGATGTTTTCCACCATCCACACGGGCGATGCCGCAAGAAAAAGCTAGTAACTATTAAAAAAACGTAAAAGACTACCATCGACACGATAAAAAGAAGAAGCCTGGACCAAAATTATAACTTACTAGGCGCGCCCCGCGGCTTCGCCCGCATGGTATGTCGATAAAAAGCCTATGTCCTTCCCCGGGATACCATCTATCTCCATGCCAAATTTTATCAAAATTCGTTCAGTGGTTTAGGCGTGAAAAGGTAACATACAGACAGACAGACAGAAAGAGTTACTTTCGAATTTATAATATAAGTATGGACCAGGCGCGCCCCGCGGTTTTACCCGCATAGGTCACGATCTGAATAAAAAGTATCCTATTTGTTTTTCTAGGTCATGGTCTACCCATGAGCCAAATTTCATCTAAATCCGTTCCGTTATTTTAGCGTGAAGGAGTAACAAACAAACAAACTCACTTTAGCATGTGTAATATTAGTTAGGATAAGAATTTTGTAAAGATAAGAAGGCAGGCCCGGGTCGACGGCACGTTGTGTTCCACGCGCGCCTCAAAGAGATGTCAGCACAGTTGGCGGAGTCCGCTAGGACCGATGACTGCCAGGGTTGCGGGTTAGTCCGAAAGGGATACCGGGACCTTGGCAACAGGCAACTGAAGGAACACGGGTGGGCTTTAGTCAGTAAAAGTCTGAAACGACCTCCCGCTCCGCTCAGAGCGGGAGAAGTTACTCCCACTCCGCCCAGGGAGCGGGAGAAGTTATTTGATGACTACCCACCCTCAAAAAAAAAAGGCAGTCCATCCTGTTTAACACATGAACTATTTTCAGGTTCGATGACACGTTAAAATTTTCAGCACAAATAAACTTAAGAGGAACCGTGGAAGTCATGGAGCTGGCCAAAGATGTTCGGGAGTTATCTGTAAGTGAATCTAAACGTAGAACCATACCCTTCTCATCTTCATCATCATCATTTCAGCCGAAAGACGTCCACTGCTGGACATAGGCCTCCCCCAATCACCGCCATTTCGACCGGTTCTGTGCTTCTCGCATCCAACGTATTCCCGCGGCCTTTAACAGTTATCGGTCCACCTTGTGAGGGGCCTTCCAACGCATCTATTATACAGGGTGTAAGCCCTCCGCAGACTGATGGGATGAATTCAGTCATCTGCCTAGCCTTTTCCCAACGATGTTGGGGTCGGCTTCCAGTCTAACCGGATGCAGCTGAATACTAGTATTTTACATGGAACGACTGATGGGATGGGATGAATATATGATGATGATGATGGAATGATATCATACTAAAACGACTGGTACATGAAATTATTTCAGGAACGGTATGGGAATCCAATAAACCTGATTTGTTTTATTTACTCACACGCTATGTATCGTAACCGTGGCAAAACGCACGTAGCCGCACTCTCCGTTGCGGGGCGCGCGCTCGCGCCACGTCATTTATCAATGTAAATTCTGAGCTCCACGCGTCGTTCGCTATAGTATTTCAACAGCCATTGCTGATTTTTTTAATTTAGCTGTTTTATTTACTTTAAGGAGTCCTGCGTACAGAGAATGTAATTTTACATTAAAATAAAGGAATAGTAACAGAACAAACAACAAAAAAAAGAAAAAAGTCCTGAAAATATTTCCGATGGAATATGATTCAAATTATGAAGCTGAATGTCCGTGTTGGTTTGCGGAGGGCTGTCCCTTACACCCTGTATACTATACTGCTTCTCTTCACAGTCGCTGGTCCACGTTTCGACATCATACTCCAACACGAACAGGGATCCCATAGAGGAGGTCCTGTACCCTCCGCTGGCTGACTGGAGAGAGACGCTGAAGGTCTGCGAGACAGCTGATGAGCATACCCTGAGGGTGCTTACTCCTAAGTAAGTTTAACATCCGGATTCTAAGTCCAAACGTTCAAGTATATCGAATCGAGTACATCTTTGACACAACTATCTATTTAAGTTCACTCATCCTCTATAGAAAAGGGAAGTTCCTCCGAACAGACGTTTGTCGTGTCTGGCGGGCCACTGCCCAGCGATTGATGTTGGGATCTTGTAAGTCTTCAAAGACAGAGAGGTGGATAATTCTTAAAATAAGGCAACAAAAAAAAACCCATTTTCTCGATCTGGTCAGGTAAAAACATTTCCAAAAATTCATAACTCGAAAAATGGGGGTGATTCCGATACCTACACGAGGGACCAATCAATCTGCCTAGCCTTTTCCAAACAATATTGGAGTCGGCTTCCCACGACACGAGGGACGAAAATTTTGGACTTCAATGTTTCGCCCACCTTGTGTAAGTTGTCGACCTCGTGGTAAACTCTAATTGCGCGATGCAGGATTTTTGTGTGACGTCAGGGGGCCAAGTCTACTAATTTACAAACGTGTCAGTGGTCTCACAATTATCAGTTTTAGACAGATAAGAATCTGTCAAAAAATCATCATTGCGAGACGACTGACACGTTTGTAAATTAGTAGACTTGCCCCCAAGTCGTTGATTCGTAGTTCATATTTTATGTGGCGATGTAGATGCCGCCACACCTACATTTATAACTCTTTAAGAATTCATCGTAGTTTACTTATCTTATTTCTAAGTTCATAATCTTCCCCAGGTACTTAGGAGAGATACCCAACACTTATACCTTCATGAAGCAGCTAGCAGAGCATGTCGTGTACGAGTACAAAGGACAGCTGCCCGTTATCATTATTAGGCCTTCTATAGGTAAACACTGCACTAATTTACTCTCCAGCTTATAAAATAATAAGGTGAATAAGGTGATGCAAAACATCGTGAGGTTACCCTGTAACCTATTTCTCCGCATGTACACTAATGTACAAAAAAAATACTCTATGGAGGCAAGCATACTACTAATTTAATTATTATTTAATAAAAATACATTATAACATAAAATTAATACAATTACAATTCAATAAAGCACTACCATTATGTAAAGTATGCGAGGGACTCCTCTATTTCAACAATCTACCTGCCTTTTCTCAACAATGTTGGGGTCAGCTTCCAGTCTAACCAAATGCAGCTGAATACCAGTATTTTACATGGAGCGATTGCAGAATTGACCTCCACAACCCAATAACTGGGTAATACGATACCCCTTGGTATGGCTGGTTGTCAGACTTTCGAGCTTCTGACCACCGGTAACGACCGTCAAAGATCCACGAATGACAGCCGGGACCAACGGCTTAATGAGCTTTCCGAGGCACGGAGGAGTCTTGGTATGTAAAGATGGTCACCCATACATGTACCAACCCCAGATCGTAGCTTAACCTGATGGATCAACCCGTGCGGCTGATATTACTTAGGCACGAGTTGTCTCCCCTCTATTCCATTGTCAGTTTTTAATTAGTTCTTAAATACGTCATATTGTTGACAAATTAATATTGTTTATAATTCGGCGTAGGAAATATACTTAGCACACTAGTGTGTGCGTAGACACCGGTGACACCTTCCTTCACTCTCATAGTCCGAAAACATGTAAATAGATACTCACCTACCACAACTTGCAGGTAGGTAAATTCAGGAAATTATGTCGTGTTTCTGAGAAAGCCGATAAAATATGAATGAATATTAAATTTTTCAGCTAACACTAAAATAAGTATATAAATTATGTATAAGTCTGTCCTACAAGTCAGTATAATAAGGAAAAAACCTTTAGGAAGAGCTCATTTGGCATCAAAAAATTCGTCCGCATCACTGTCAGTGGAAGAAGTAAAGTTAAATGGAAACTTTTGAACCAAAATAAAATAATTTCCCCCATTTTTCAGTAATATCAAGTGCTGAAGAGCCAATACCAGGTTGGATTGAGAGTTTCAACGGTCCTGTAGGAATATTTGTTGCTTGTGGCAAAGGTAAGATCTCGAACATTTTCTTTTGGTTTTAATATTTCAACAAAGTACCACACCATACAATTAATTCATGAAAGATCAAATTTTTTGATGCAATGGTCATTTTTACAAGCTTTTTTTTAATGAATGATTTAAAGACAACGCTTTGTACAATAATTGACTAAAAAGTTATAAAGTTAATGTAAGTACATTTGTGCGCGATAGATGGCGCTGATCTCAATATGTATAAACTTTTTGGAAGAGTGAAAATTTTATGGAGAGTTCAATATTGGAAATATTGTGCATTATTACTATAGGTAACTGAAAATTGTTATTTAGTTTGTATAAATTAATCAGATTTAAAAAGCTTTAGAAAATCTTTCTACGACGCGTTCAATTGCTGTATAACCGTCCTAGATGGCGCTGTTTTCAGCTTAGTTGTTTGTAACCTACGTACTGTGATTATTCATTTGTGAGTCGTACTTGTGAAAATTTGCGCATTAGCAAATCTATTACATTTGTCCTAACATAAATAACGACTATTAATAAAAAATCTGGTGAAAAGTTACGGCTTATCAAATAAATGCATATTTTGACAATCAAAAGTAAGTCTTCGGTAGTATAGTGGTAAGTATCCCCGCCTGTCACGCGGGAGACCGGGGTTCGATTCCCCGCCGGAGAGAATCTTTTTGCATTTTTTGTTTTTATTACTTTGTTCTTTTAAATACTTTTTCATGCATTTTTACGTATTTCTACTACTTTTACCTTTATCTTGACCATATAAGTAAGATTTTTTGTAAATCCGAGACGGCTTTCCTCCTTACCTAATGTTACTATGTATTTATCTTTTTAGGAATAATGAGAACTATTCATACGAAACCTGACATTATATGTGACTTCATCCCCGTGGATATGTGCGTTAAAAACATAATTGCTGGCTCATGGGTCCGAGGCACCAAGAAGTAAGTATGCTTACTAGCTGCGCCCCGCGGTTTCACCCGCATAAGTCTTGATCCCGTGGGAATAACGGGGTATCCTATGTGTTAATGCAGGTTATAAACTATCTGTTTGCCAAATTTCATCCGAATCGGTTCAGTTTTTTCGTGAAAGGGTAACAAACATCCATCCATCCATCCATTCTCACAAACTTTAACATTTATATTATTAGTAGGATGTAAATCCTACTTATCTCATAATAGTGCTGTGAATTTTACATATACAGGGTGATTGGAAGCTGGGTGCAAAGCCTTAACGGGGTGACAGTTGACACCCTTTGGAGCATTTTGAGCATGTTTTAAAAAGGTTTGAAAGATTGCGGCTATTTTATTTACAAAAAAATTTACCTAATCTACGCAAATTGTTCACATTTTCTGAGTGTTCTACGACTTTAAAAGTGTCTAGTATTTTTTTTCAACTTTAACTGGGGCACTCTTGGTCAGAAATTGGGATATTTTATTGATATAAAAAAAAAGTTATACTTACGTAAAAAAAAAAAGAAAACTTACCTACTTCGTCTTAGACAAGTATGGTTCAAAATGCTCCAAATACTGTCAACTATCACCCCCTTAAGACTTTGCACCTAGCTTCCAATCACCCTGTATTTCTCATACCTCTATGCATTAAGATATAATTATAGCTTCCAATCACCCTGTATTTCTCATACCTCTATGCATTAAGATATAATTATAGCTTCCAATCACCCTGTATTTCTCATACCTCTATGCATTAAGATATAATTATAGCTTCCAATCACCCTGTATTTCTCATACCTCTATGCATTAAGATATAATTATAGCTTCCAATCACCCTGTATTTCTCATACCTCTATGCATTAAGATATAATTATAGTATAGAGTGCGCGCAAAAAAACTATGAACAGTAGACACGGGTTTGAACAACACGACGTTGCTCACCACACTCACTCAGTTGTCAGCTCGAGATTCATTCATTTGAGTGAAGCAGTACAAAATGTTATTTTGAGGTGTTGGGACATTCAATCATTTTGTATGGGACTTTTGAAGTGCCTCTTGTATATCCTACCCACCATTAATCTATAGCTCACTTGTCTACGATGCGCACTAAGCGATTTGTGCAATACGCGCACTCTATGTAATATTATAACTCTATGCCTCTATGGTATGAGCAAGATATTTATGTATGTTTATGATCTAATTTGAACTATTTTTTGAATAACAGCAGTTTATAGTTCGTTTTAGAGGTAACTTTAATTTTTGTTTTCGAGAAACATAGTATAAACTCAACTAACATGTTTATTTCAAAGTTAATGCTGCAGTATTTTCAACATAACGGAGGATTAAGAATTAAGCAATTTATGCGGCCTACCCAAATGTCCTTTCTTTGGTATTGTTCGTCGAGTCGTTGAGCTGCTTAGGTTCTGAGTTGAGGTTGAGCTACACGATGACTGACAAATGCGGGCACTGACTGGACAGGTCCACTCAAATCTGTGTGGTTCTTTCCTTGAGACACCAATTCATTTCAGACACCAATCTACATGGTCTTCATAATGATCTGACCAAAATTATGTCTGGACTTTAAAAAGAGACTGCGACCTCTGAGTTTGTTTCGGCCTTTTTTCTCAGAGTAGTCAGATAGGAAACGCCGACCTAATCTAGTTTTAAAAATGTGATATTTGTACAAACCTACTAGAAATGAAATCATTTATCATTTATCAATTTGAGGTTGTATAGGCTCTAAATTCTTTTGTTTTACTTCTAGAACAGAACCAACAGACGACATTCCAATCTACAACTGTTGTTCGGGCTCTCTGAACAACATGTTCATGGGCGACCTAGTGGAGATGTCCAAACATGTTAGCAAGGAGATCCCACTGGATAACATGTTGTGGCACACTGGAGGGACTATCACTACAAATGCCCGGTATCATTATATTAAGGTAAGAAGGTCAAAGGTTAAATTAAGCTACGTTTGCCGAGGTCAGTCCGTGGATGGGTGCCTTACAAAGCACTGTAAGCAGTTGGTCTTGGCTGTGGTTTGAATATCTTTGACAGTTATAACGGGTAGTCAGAAGCCCGAAAGTCTGACAACCTTAAAGGGTTGATAGACGTGCGAGCAAGTACGCGTACTAATGGCTCGGCGAGCTTACTCGCCCGTTTGTCATCGCCGCGAGCCGCGAGCCAATTTGACAATTAAATTTTGAGCAAGCTTCACGTGTGTCACCGACGGCGAGCCGAGTAAGGTCGCGGACTTATAGACCGCGTACTTTAAGTACCCACATCTATCACCACTTTACTAAGTATTATTATTACCTATCGTCTAGAGGTCGCAAGCACTCCTGGGTTCGATTCCCAACGCAGACAAAGTGTTATTGGGTTTTCCCATCTGAAATTTCTCATTATCAGCCCGGACGGAGACTGGAACTTGTGTCCGATTGACGGCAATAGGCTCGCCTCCTATAAAGGCCAACGCAGACCGGGACGGGATGGCAAAGGATTTTGCCGTCAGTCAGCGCACACTAGCCGCTTAGATAACGCGGCATTCCAGCGCCTTGCCACGGCGCGCGCGCCCCGCTGTATGTCACTACCAGCGCCGGCGTCCGCGGCATGCCGTTGCCTACCGCAGTACGTCATGGCATCCAGCCGCGGGAGCCCGTGGCGTGTCTTTCAATGCCGTGCAATGAAATCCCTGTTGATGCCACGGCATCATTTTAAAGCATAGCAATTTATGCCCTATTTCTATATTGATACGTTTAAATGTTCATTGGTAAAACATTAAATCCCTTGCCATTCCGTCCCGGTCTGCGTAGGCCTTTACATGGGACTGAAACGTATCTGGCGAAATGTGGGTGTACTATAAGTACACTTCAGCCTAACCCTTCGAGGATTATACAGGCGTGATGTTATGTTATATGTTATATTTTTCAGGTTTTAATTCAGCATTTGCTGCCAGCTATGCTGATTGATTCATTGCTCTGGCTATTTGGCAAAAAAACAATGTAAGTAGGTTTACTTAAAAAAAAATAGTTGTTTATTTTGTTCCTGTTCTAAAAGCGTGGCTATGTAATACAGTCGCACGGGTCTATTCATCAGGTTAAGCTACACTTTCCGGGGTTTGTCTGGGGATGGGTGATCCTCTTTTATATTATCGAGACCTCTCCGTACCTCATGACAGCCGGGACCTACTGCTTAACGTGTTTTCCGAGCCACGGAGGAGTCTCGGTATGTAAAGATGGTCACCCATCCACGGACCAACCTCGGCAAGCGTAGCTTAACCTGATGAATCAACCCGTGGGGCTGTTATTACTTAGTCGAGCATTTCGCTAATTCTCTGCCAGATTAAAAGACGACTCGACTTACCTGCTTTTCAACGACAATTAACCCCCCGCAGGCTAGTCAAAATCCAACGCCGCATCTACATAGCGGACCTCGCTCTTAGCTACTACACAACCCAGCAATGGACCTTCGACAACAAAAACTTCACGGCACTGCGCTCAGTACTCAAGAATACCGATAAGAAACAGTTTTACTATGATCTTGAGAAGATGGACATCATTGCGTTCTTCACTAAATGCTGTTTGGGGGGCAGAAAGTTTCTGCTGAAGGAAAAAGATGAGGATATTCCAAAAGCTAGGGCGCATTGTAAAAGGTATTGTCATTTTGAGATATCATAAGATTTCTTTATTTGTTTAAACAAAATCAAAATCAAAATATTTTATTTCACATAAACCTACATGGGCACTTATGAAACGTCAGAAGCTAGGTGCACGGTTCCAATTGGTCGTTTCCTATGGAGAAGAGCCGGCAAGAAACTCCATGGTTACTCTTTTAAAGATAAAATTGGCTGTTACAATATTTTCGAATTACAGTGTTATTAGTTATGGGAAACATACAAGATTATGCAAGTTATTTATATCGTTTGAGGTCCACGTACGTATCGGCGTACAAATATTTCCATTTCATTGAAAAGAATTAACAATAAGAAAAATCGAAAAAGTACTAGAATATGCACATAATTTACTAGCTGCCGCCAGCGGCTTCGCCCGCGTGTAATCTTTATAAATTATAGCCTATGTTACTCAAGGTGAATGTAGCTTTCTCATGGTGAAAGAATTTTTCAAATCGGTTCAGTAGTTTCGGAGCCTATTCAATGCAAACAAACAAACAATCAAATCTTTCCTCTTTATAATATTAGTATAGATAAACTTTTTTTATGAAAAATATTTTATAAAATGTCAAAATTCAAGATAAAACTATAATGTCAAAGTTACTAAATGTAGGTATGTCAAGTTACTAAAATTGGCAATTTTTTATTGTTGTAATGCGCGTTTTGTTTGTGCAGAATAACGATTTTTCTTTCCTTCTTTTTCTATCTTTTAAAAAACTTTTTATCGAAGGCGGTTGTATTTTTTTTTTATAAAAAAAAAATCTGTTACTAAAAAACCTTTGTTTTCCATTTCCAGAATGTTGATTCTAGATCAGACTGTCCAGGTTGTATTCAACGCCTTCATCTGCTGGTGGGTCTGCATCAAACTGGTGCACTACTTTGGTCTCCATAGTAATTTATTTTAATTTAAGTAGCATTTTTTTATTGTATGATAGTGTATGAAGTATAGAATAATCCTGATAACTGAAAAAATATTGGGCCCAGTCCTATTTAAAAGCAATTGTCGCGCAAATACGGGTTTGTTCGGAAAATCGGAGAGCGCCCTCTGTCGGCGCGACCACGCGTTCAAGTTCACCGAGCAATGAACGCAAGTTCGAACGATCTTGTATTCGCGCGACGATCGCTTTTATATAGTGACGTGGAGTTAAACTGATGCAAATCTCGTGTGGGATGCCTGATGCGGGACGAAACTTTCTCGCGCAGGTTTTACTGGTCAGGGGGCCTAGACAAAATCCCTTTTCTGTAAGCGTTAACGCCAACGGAAAGATCAAAATGTATGGAGTTGACAGCAGCAGTCATGTGACATCTCTAAAGCTAATGTCAACTCCATACAAATTGATCTTTCCGTTGGCGTTAACGCTTACAGAAAAGGGATTTTGTCTATAGCCTCAGGAACTTGATCAAGTAATCAGAAACTGGGATTATATTTTACAATGCATGTGCTCGAAAAGAGCGTTTCCTAAGCATTCAAATCGTGCGGAAAGTGCCTTTTTTTCGCACATGTGAGTTTTACTTTTCAGTTTTTTTTTTAATTCTTAAGTACTTCATTAAATTCGTTAATAATTATGTGCTCTAGATTTAGATTTTGATCAAAATATTAATTGTTCAATTTTTTTTTTCTTCGCTCAATTCATAGTAAAACGTTATGGTACACGTGCGTAAGATGATTTCCGACTCGTGTCGGCTGATACAATCGCTGGCTTCGCTCGCTCGTGAATCAAAATGCCACTCGTCGAAAATTGCGTACTTTCCGCACTTATATCATAAATAACTATTGTAGTGCGTACGAGCCTTAAATAATACCTACAGTTCACCTTACTTAATTAATGGTAATCTGTCTGTTGGGCTACATAACCTATTACTTACTTATGTTATTTGTTTGTTTGTTTTTCTGTTTGTATTATTGCATAATGTAACAGCTATTTGTTGTTGCTAGTTAATAAAATAGTAATTGTATAAAAAAAATTAAGTTTTATTTTATTATTTGTGTTTATAATAAATCATTGTATTACGAAGTATTACTTTGAATTCATTATTCTTTTATGATTTTATTTTTCCCTTAGTTTTACCTTTATTTCAATTCTGAAACTATGTAATAATTTTCGGTAGGTATTTTTTTCCCTTGAAATCAGAAATTTCAAAGAAGAAAATAAAAGACTTATTTTTCAAAATATATTTGTACTTATATTTTCAATAATTAATAGATAACTATTTACAAAACAGTAGACCAAGTACCAAACGTAGAGAAATTACTTTTTCTACTTATAATTATTGAAAATGATAATTATAATTATTACAATTTATAATTATTCTACTCATTATTTTGCTGAATAACAAATTAGCAACTAAGTACTATTGAAACATAAAAATGTAATATTATTACTTATTAAGTAGGTATTTTATTATTCAGCAAAAAATAACTTTAACATAACATTAAGTTCGATTAATTAATTATAAATACAATAATTATTTTAAAAATATCACAACATGAGTTGGTAATTCTTCAGGCCTTGGCGTCTCTAGACCCATACGATATTTGGCCTTAAGGGGGATGCGATAAGGTAGCCCGCAAAATTCAAATTTTCTTACGTTTGTTTGGTATTTGCAAGTCAGTGTCAGGTTGTATCTTATTAAAATATGATAAATATGGCTTTATAGAAATATAACCATTAGAATCAGCATTTAATAATAATAAAGTAATAATAAAGTTTATTCATCAGAAGTAACAATACAATGTAACATAATCGGTGAGCCACAAACTAAGCGTCGCTTGTATCTTGTGGAATTTATAACTTCTTAAGTTATAATTGGCTTCAGATGTCATGATTTCATGAAATACTCATTCAAATGCAAGTAATGTGAATTTAGAGAGCTGTATTGATGATTTTAATGATTTTTATTCTGTAAATAAATATTTGTTTCAGTCGCAAATCATACTGTGATCAATATACAAACTGAAACTGACCTTGAAATAGCAAAAAACGTAAGAAAATTTGAATTTTGCGGGCTAACCAGGCCCTTTCGCCTTAAATGCTAAGACTTAACTTGTACCTTTAATTCTTACCAATACATGACCTTAATAAGGCCTACTAAACTTAATTTACTTACACAACATAATTTTTAAGGCCATTTTAATCTAGGCGTGGCCTAGGCTAAGGCACTGTTCCATCACTTATTAAAAATATAAATAGTTAAGATAATTATTGTGGAAGAAATAAAATGGAATTTGGACTCAATCTTTGGCATGCTAGAGAGTAGTGGTGGCCCAGTGGTAACGCTCTCGACTTACGAGTTGTAGGTCATGGGTTCGAACCCAGACAGGGCGCTTTACTTTGTGTAAATAATTCCATCACCACTGCTCTCAAAACGGTGAGGAAGCCGGCATGTCCTAGAACCAAAAATTCGAAGACATGTGACATCTACCGACCTAACTGGGCCCGCGTGGGAGATTACCTACAGCCAACACCCTCTCGAAGAGAGGAGGCCTGTGTCCCAGCAGTGGGAACACTATAGGCTGATTATCCTTTGTCGTCTGACCGTAACATAGAAGAGTCCATATTCTAGATTTTAAACAATTTGTATAGTCTTTTCATTACACTATTAAAATTTAAAAAATATATTAATTGATAATAAACATTTTTTATGGTTGTTACAGATTCCACAATTTATTAACGATGAAACAAGCACATACATTTACTAATTCTATAATAATTATTTTATTTCGACCCTAAACTAGCTGTCTATAAAGAGTAACAGGTAGATATGGTTCTATTCATGCATATAAAGGAATTTACTTGAGCAATACTTTAACTTATGTACAGTAATTGGAATTGAAAAGGCCCCAGCAGCATTAATTTAATATTACATATTTAAAGAGATGGAGATATATGTCCTGTATAGTTCCATCTCTTTCTCACACTGAAGTATTATTAAAATAATAATCTATAGGGTAAGTAACAGATTAGATACTATTTACAATAAAAGTGAATAAGTTCTTATATCTAAAAAAGAAATGCTAGTGATACTGTGAATTCGAAAACGTGGCTTCAGATCGAAAATTTAGACCTAGAACACTTAGTTGGTATACCGTTCGAGGCCTAAGTTTTGTACCCTGAGGCCTATTTGTATTGTGCATGGTTTAAGTCTTTCAAAGCAAAATTTAATGCTTATACTTTAAAAAGCACTTTTTTACAGAGAGATCCGAGCACTGACCCTGTTTTTTCTTAAAATATAATGTCATATTGGTCAAGGAAAAATTTTAAAATAATTTTATATAAAATAATAATAATATGGAATGTAGATTAATTTTCATTATCTTATGTCTTTTTAAGAGCTGAATTAAATTTCGAATTAAACTTCACTGGCTTAAAAACATTTTCCGAAATATAAAAAAAATATTGAGCTAAGCGGAAAATAACAAATCATTCCGAAAAAAATGAGCAAGATGGAAAAAGTTCAACTTTCAAAAATGTCTTTCCTCAGTTATAATTGTTTTTTTTGCAATTACAATGGTAAAATATTTTAGACGGATTAATGTAAGTAAGAAGACATTTTATATGAGATAATTTCACATTAAAATTTATTAATTTATTAATAATTAATTTATTATTAATAACTACATTGTACATACCATTAAAAATTTCAGAAATGCATTAGATTTTATAATAATTATTATTGAGCAAAGAGCACTCATTCTTCTTTATAGGATTATAAGATTTATAAGTCAAATAAAATTTTGTTTTTCATTTTTAAATCTTCAGCAATCAAAGGGTTTAAAAGATATTGAAATATGGACTAATAGCGGCAAGTTACTTATTACATATTCTTAAACAAACAATTTAAATAATCCAGTCCCAGCAAAATAACATTAGAACAATATTTACAAATTATGAGTTTAAACTCGACCCCACCCTTTATTATTTCATGTATTATTATTAATAGAAAAAGATAAGCTTGCATTATTTATTTCAAGTAAAATAGAAAAGATAAGCTTGCATTATTATTTCAAGTAAATTTTTCTAAATTTGGAAATTCTGAGCAATGCGGAAAAGTTGAGATAAAACGAAAAAAAAATCTCCGATTTATATGCAGCTAAAAATTATCAGTCGTAAATCATGGCAAGATCTAATCTTCACACCCTATCTTAGTTGGTATAAAGATCTTCAGAACTTCAATTGAAGTTATATAACTTCAAACTTAAACACTTAAGCTTCCAAGTTTGTTCATTTATCTCCTATCATCCGAATCTAAATCCTTTAATTTCTCAGATCTTTCTGTTTCATATTTCGTTGTAACTAAATCAGATCCATCATCTAGTATTTCCAAATATTTATAGTCATCTTCAGAATCACTCTGTTTTATAGCTGAATATTCAGTATCATTTTTAAAATCATGACTTACTTCATGTCCGATATTCTTTGATCCTCTCCTTTCAAAAACGTTCTTGACATGATTCAATTCTTCGACAACTTTATCTTTTACACTGCCTACAGTATCATACATTCTATCACTTAGCTTAGTACTTAAATCCTTTAGTTTTTCTGAATGATTTTTTAGTACGGAATGTTTGTTATCAGATTCTGTGTCAGTATCACGGAGAGGTATTTCACAGGGAGCATAGATATCTTTTTCCTTCCAGTGGTCGAAAGCCTGTTGTTTCCTGAACATGACTTTGAACGTGAGGATGTAAACGGTGGACAGGATGAAGATGGCGCCGGTGATGAAGAGCAGATACATGGCTCCTTGTTCTACGACTGGGAGGATGTTGAGGTAGAGGTTGAACCGTTGTTTTAGAGAGGGAGGGAGGGCGTACATTCTCTGTGGACAAATAAAGAGGTGTAATTAGTATTTGGAAGGTAAGTAATGTATTTGCTTTCAGAATATACTTTGTAGTGCAGCACAGGACTAAAAAATAAAACTCATAAACATTATCAGTTATGTTTAAGTCCCATGTAATAGGGGGCGAGCCTATTGCCATCAACCGGACACAAATTCAGACTCCGGGCTGCTACTGAGAAATTCCAGATGGAAAAACTCGACAACTCTTTGCCCGACCTAGGAATCTAACCAGGACCTGAGTACTCATCAGTAGTGCTTGTGATAAATATACCAAATGAGGCAGAAGAAAAAAAAAAACTAATACGTCATGAAATCTCGACGGTTGCTGATACTTATTCTATTTTAGAATTCCATAATTTTCTCGAGAAATATCAAACCACTTTTATTTGCCTTATTATTAAACCTTGGAATTTATGCAAAAACTTGGGATAATATCATCATCATCCTCTAGCAATTTACTACTGGAAATATGAATCAATCTGCCCAGCCTTTTCCCAACTATGTCTGGGTCGGCTTCCAGTTTACCCGGATGCAGCTGAATACCAGTAGTTTACATGGAATTACTGCATATCTAACCTCCACAACCCAGTTACTGGGTAAGACCACCCCTTGGTAAGACTGGTTGTCAAACTTCTGACGACCCGTAACGACTGTCAAAGATTCAAAAATGACAGCCGTGTCCAAC
This sequence comes from Lithophane semibrunnea, assembly GCA_947363905.1. Classification (NCBI taxonomy): domain Eukaryota; kingdom Metazoa; phylum Arthropoda; class Insecta; order Lepidoptera; family Noctuidae; genus Lithophane; species Lithophane semibrunnea. Next base: position 4,109,038 of record OX376213.1, on the reverse strand, counting down.
GGCTTAACGTGCTTTCCGAGGCACGGAGGATTCTAAGGTTGTAAATATGATCACCCACGGACCCACCCCGGCAAGCGTTGCTTAACCTGATGGATCGACCCGTGCGGCTGTTGTTACTTAGCCACGAGCTCCTACAACTGGAAACATCACGGTAAGAATTATCTTATGAATGATACTCACAATATCGAACCACAACAGCGGGAGGTATAGGTTGGAGAAACGCTCAGCATTCTTGATTGAGGATATATCGCCTAAAGCCATGTTGATCTGGAACTTGGAGCTGACATCTAGGGGTAGTCCTGAATAGGGCTCGATCCAGAAACTGCAAGGAAACACAAGCACTTTGGTTAAGGTACTAGAATTCTTGCCAACAGTGAATTCTGCCGAGCTATAATGCAAAAATATCTCCCTGACAACTTAGGTGAAGGGAGCTGTCAATAGTGCCAATTCCTGTCATGCTATTCTGTACACTCCTACCAACTTATCTGTGAAATGGCGAAAATTGGAACTATGGCCATCATGTTGAAAGTCATTCGATTGGTAGTGTCTACTACATTCAGTGCACAGAAAAATATTATTATTTTTAGAATGTTAGAATTAATTTGTGTAATCAATCAATTAGCAACACTAAATCGACGGTGGCGTCCTCTTTCAGTTAACAGATAAGTTGGTAGGACTGTAACCAGCTCACCGTGAAAACTTAGAAGTGAAGTGAGCGTGGAGTGAGCTGTCATTGTCATCGATACTTACTGATGCTAAGGCAGTGACAGTTCACTCCAAGCTCACTTCACCTAAGTTACCTACTTAGGTGAAGGGAGCTGTCAATAGTGCCAATTCCTGTCATGCTATTATCATGCTATGTCATGGCATCAATCAGAGAGTTGATTCCCGTATTTTTTAAGAACGTTGGCATTCGCATCTCATTCTGTCAAAAATGCAATCAATTTACCAGCATTTTTAACCAGTTTGACAGGTACGACTTGAATCAATCTGCCTAGCTTTTTCCCAACTATATTGGGGTCGGCTTCCAGTCTAACCGGATGCAGCTGAATACCAGTATTTTACATGGAGCTATTGCATCTGACCTCCAAAGCCCAGTAATTAAATTAAAAATACCTACAATAAAGGGTTTGGCGTTTTTTGGGACTTGTTTTTTTTTATCGTGAAAAAAATACAGTTTTTTAAACTGATATTTTAAATGTCTTGAAAATCGGCGTTAGACGACCCCAAAAAAAAAATCATCAATATTTTTTTTTTCTTTTTTTTCAACTTTAATTATGCATACCCGTAACGTCTGCGGAGTTATCCTGTAGAAGTGCGCGTGATGAGCTATCATATACATAATAACTCGTGCCTACATGACATAAGAAATTAAAAAGTAAATACTTACGCAGTCGAATGCTGTTCCTCATTAGGGGTAAGACCCTCAACTTTGCTGAAGAGGATATCATCACCTTTCCAAAAGTGAGGGTATGAGAGTGCGATGGGGAAGCCGTAGTAGCAGTCGGTAACATCGACCAGGCCTGGTGGTAGACATTTACCTGTAAAAGGAGGTTGGAGTTATTACCCGACTGCGGCGAAGCCAAAAAAGGAGGGTTATGTGTTTGACATGTATATATGTATGTACTAGCTGCGCCCCGCAGTTTCACACGCATAAGTTTCGATCCCGTGGTAATATCGGGATTTAAAGTATCCTATGTGTTAATCCAGGTTATAAACTATCTGTGTCCCAAATTTCATCAAAATCTGTTAAGTAGTTTTTGCGTGAAAGAGTAAAAAAACATCCATCCATCTTCACAAACTTTCATGTTTATAATAGTAGTAGGAAGCCGGATGTGTCCGTCTTTATTTACCTTCGTAACTACTAAACGGCTGAACCGATTTTGATGAACCATATTATGTCGTTAGTATGGCAATTAAAATTAATAACACGTATAATTCAGTTCGTATAATTGAAACGACTAATTGCTATAACAATGATAAATTGACAGTTATACGTTTTTTTTATCAGTGGACGGTGGTAATTAATGCCTACAGGTTAATTTCTGAATACAATGGGTTGTAAATAATATACTTAAAAAACAGTTTCAGACGACAGGAGGCTTCTTTTTTAATATTCTTGCAGAATTTATTACATTAAAAAAAAACTTTGAAAGTTTTCGTAATTTGTATTCACATAATTATGCCTAATGTATGATAATTATTTTTATTATTATCATCTAGCTGTCCCGACAGACGTTACCAATAAAAAAAATAAAAAATATATAAGTAGTTTAATAATTCACAAAAATATTAAATTGATAAAAAAAATCTTTTTTTTATGGTAATATTTTTTTACCGTGTATACACGCTATAATAATGCAGGTTAACGGGAACGCCCTTCATTAGATAACATACTGTATAACGTGTCTATTCAAATACTTCATGCTGTATATAACTGATTGTTTATCTAGTTTAGGTTGTTTTTCATAGTTTTACCTAAAGCCGTGCACGTTACAAAAAAATGCACCCCAAAGCGATTTCATTCATCGATTGTACTTTATAGACATAGCACAGTATAAATATGTACAGTATGGAAACTAGGCCTATTTGTTGAATAATAAAAATAATGGAGGGTACAACAGATCGCGGCGACCACTCGTCTCGACACGGCACACGCAACTGACATTAGGCTTAGACATGGGTTGTAACAGGTTAAACACGATATCTGTTATCACTGTTACTGTGACAAAAAAATAACAGATCCTAATATCTGTTATTAAATAACAGGCTGTTATATTTGTACGGATGATAAATACGTATTTAAATCTCAATTGAATATCTTCTTTATTTCTTTTCGCTAAAGTCGAAAATCGTATCCGAAGCTTTAACAGTAACAGTCTTGAGGATTTGTTATTTTAAGTAACAGATACGTTTTATCGTTAGGAACAGTTGCTATCTGCTTTTTTTGATATCTGTTATATCTATCTGTGACGATAAATACGCCTCACTCCTACTTAGGGTTTCATCAATAGCGCGTCTGTGTGAGTGTGCTGATTCGAACGTTTACTACGTAGTTTGTGTACTCTCCATATTTATACTGTGGTTATAGTATGTATGTACTCACCAAATCTACAGAAGCACTCATTCTCCTTGATATGTTTACCGTTGTCCAACATGTTCTCAGGGAAGGTGTACTTGTAACCATTCAGACCACTCTTCTCACCTTCACCCACAGGAATCTGTTGGACAAAGATTATAAGGGTTAATTTTGTTTTTTTGTAAAACTTTGCACAAAGCGGTGAACAGTCACACAATGGTATAAACCATTGTGTGACTACATTGTGTGATTGTGTGACACAATGGTATATACCATTGTGTGACTGTACATAACTGACGTACGACGTACATACATAACTGTCTTATGTAATTTTGACGTTCGAAAAGTGCTGATTCTCAGCCTAGTTTGAATAAATGACTTTTTGATTTTGAGCATGCCCAATTTTTATTGACTATACATGTACAGTTAACAAAAATTACGCATGCTCAGTTATGAAAATATTTCTGCAGCAGCGCATCTAGTGACAGGCCACGCCCCTTCCCTTTCGTCATCATCTGCCTAGCCTTTTCCCAACTATGTTGGGGTCGGCTTCCAGTCTAACCGGATGCAGCTGAATACCAGTATTTTACATGGAGCGACTGCCTATCTGACCTCCACAACCCAGTAACTGGGTGATACGATACCCCTTGGTAAGACTGGTTGTCAGACTTTCGGGCTTCTGACGACCTGTAACGACTGTCAAAGATCCACAAATGACAGCCGGGACCAACGGCTTAACGTGCTTTCCGAGGCACGGAGGAGTCTCGATATGTAAAGATGGTCACCCATCCACGGACCAACCCCGGCAAGCGTAGCTTAACCTGATGGATCGACCCGTGCGGCTGTTATTACTTAGCCACGAGCTCCTCGCCCCTTCCCTTTCGTATCGATACATATAGATATCGATACCCGTCACGTATGCGGAGTTTCGCAAGCTAATTTAATTTGAACCTTATCCTTTTTATTGTTGCACCATAAAAATAAAGTCTGACATACCAAAGGAGCAGCTCTGCACAGACTCTTCCTATAGAACAGAATGCTCTCGTTCCTCGTAACGCCTCCCCTGAACTTGGTACCATCGGAGGCGTACTGCACGTTGGAGCAGTGCTTGCCGTTCCACTGGGGTAGATCAGTGGACCCGCGGTAGGTGTCGAGCAGACCCGCGTTTCTGACGTCATCGGCGCCCGTGAAGACTGTCTCGAAATCACCTTCGAAGTCGTACATCTGGGAGAGAAGAGTTAGATTAGTCAGGGAAAGATTTGAGTGTTTTGCGTGGATGATGATATTATTGTAATGACCAAGAGATTGCGACAGTCTCCAATCAAGCTGCCTTATGATTTCAATAAGAAACTTAAGTATTACCACTATTATCAGGTAGATTCAATAGCATCTATTCTAGCTGTTTTCATACAGCAATTTGGTTATAAAATTTCTTTCCTCTCGCTTTCCTGCAATCTGTAGGAGTGATTTCGTGAAAAGGGACGGAAGTGTGTAACAGGAAGCCTTAGCTGTAGCACTACAGACTTCCATCCCTTCCCTGTCTTCGTCGTCTTCCTAGCTGGGGAAGCGTGTGCTATTTATTTTAACCAATGAGCGCGCGCGGTACTAGTGTTGGCCCTCAGATGGGTACCAACTCATTTTTCGAGAGGTTGGTACTGTCAGTTATGATGTCACATGTCACACATCATATGCGACTACTGTATTCCAATTCTGATTGATCATGTATTATATTACGGTGCAGGTGCCGTATTATTAAGACCATAATGACCCATTTTTCCAGTGTGAGAGAGACGTAGCTAGACAAAGCAGATAGCACCATCCCGTTTTCGCAGTGGCATCATGATAGCATTAATATTTCATACTACCCCAGGGGGCCTACCACAACCGCTTACAGCAGTATTATTTTAGTGTAGGAAAGAGATGAAGCTCTACGGAACGTATAGCTCCATCTCTTTCCCCCAAGAAGTAAGATTAAAATAATACTGCTGTAAGATGAATTAGGACCCTTGATTTCTTTTAAAATTCATAGGTCAGTCAATATGGCATTAAACAAGTTAAGTTAAAATCTTGTAAAAAGAGACTCACTCGATCAATCAACCCTAGCTTATCGAAGTAGATCCAGCCCGGCAGGAAGGTGTTGCCCAGGGTCATCAGCTCTGACTTGTACCCCATCATGAACTCCTTAGCCGTCATCTTGGCGAGAGGCTTTGAGTTCGTCATGGTGATCAGGTTGTTCAGACCAAATCGAGTGAACATGTCCTTTTGGGAGACCACGTTGGCTATGCTCTGTGGAGGAATTGGTTATGGTTAGTTTTGGTCATTTATATACATGATGACGGAATTCTGTAAAGGGATAGAGAAAGATGTACAGAGAGCCTAGACAAGTGACAATCGCTTCGAAAGCGTTTCCTATTTCTACAACAACTTTCAACAGGATTGACACAAGCTTTTCGATAGCTTATGTCAGTACTATATATTTTTGCCTTTTCCATTATCGTTATCGCTGATAGAATGTCACTTTGTTTAGGGTCTCAGAACACCCATATTTTGCTAATCGCGTGGTAAATTCTGCTTGTGCGATGCAGGATTTTACGTGACATCAGTGTGTGTGACGCGTAATTCCCATGAGGCGATGTAGATGCCGCCACAGTACTTCAAGAAGAACACGTTTTGCGCTGACTCTAAGTAACATGGGACAAGGGCGGGAAGATGATGAGAGACTTCGGAAGAGCTCATTAACAAACAGTTTAGTCCTATTTTTTTAACTGTCTTCAAAAAGGAAGAGGTTCCCATTCGACTGAATGTTCATTTTTTTTGTGTGTTTTTACGCGATTACTCCGCCAATTATGAATTGATTTTGTTTTCATTTTTCCAGGAAGGCAGGAAGCCTATAAGGATTATGTTTTAAGTTTCCCAGAATTTCCCAGAATTTGGGTGACGAAGATACCACGGGTAAAAAGTGAAAATAAAAACTTTTTACAAAAAAAAAACCAAAAAGTTAAAAATAACTTTAATTTGTGAAGTCGGTGGCAAAAAACGAGAATTCAAAACCAGTCACAAACTTCCAAAATTAAAGTTAAATTTCATTTGTTTTTTTTTCGAGAAGGTGGTATTTTTTGTAAAAAAAAAATATAGAGGTGAGATCGCTGCGACCTCTGAGCATTCCAGTACCCTAATATAATTGTGTAACACACGCGATCACAATCTTTCTTCATCAATTATTTTGAAGGATATCGCTAATCCATTGCTTCATAAGTTCGAAAAAGTGTCTGCTCAACAACGTAAATACCACAATGAATGTTGTTGAACTGTCAAAATGAAACAAATTGTAATTCATCGTGTGTTACGCAAGCAGATTTGAAAATTCATAGTATTTCAACGTACGAGTATTTATTTTACCTTATGTATTTACTAAATAAATACCTAACATTTAAACAGTATTGACAGCTTATATAAATATTATTTGTATGTAATTTGTATACAAGTCAATATTGAGATGCGCTTGACATGAATATCGGATTCGTGTATGCAATATCTGCGATTGTCCTTTTTAACCGACTTCAAAAAAGGAGGAGGTCCTATGTTCATCTGTATGTTTTTTTTTTGAACGTTTATATTTTATAAATTGTATTATCATTGGGTAGTTCTTGAATTAGCTTCGATAATACGTATTTACACCTAAAACGGTTACAAATAAAGTGTTATAATTGCAATTCATTATTCATATTTTACTTCACTATAATCGCGATATTTCATAATTATTTCCATATATTTCCAATATTAACAAAATAATAAAAACAGGTAAATATTTGCCAGCTAATGTATTGATGTATGAATCGTTATCGTAACCTAATCTGTTCGATGTGCCCTAACACGTGTGACTCCAGAATTTTTAGTTTGTCTGTCTGTGGTGTCTTGTTTATACCTTTTTAGTCGTAGTTGGTTATTAGTTTTTATTACTTTAATTTTTTTCTGATTAAGAAGTGGTGAAGCACCGGCGTTTTGAGGAACTGTCATAAGTAATTATGCCGCTCAAAAGTGCTGATTTTCAGACTAATTCGAATAAAAAATGACTTTGATTTTGAAGATGGATTGACAAAACAATAAACAATAGACGTAGATATATTCAGTAACCGGTATAAAGCGCCGGACTTTTTTTAATAGATTTGCGCAAAGTCTCAAAAAGACTATAAAAAAAAGAATAAAAATCAAATTCAATAAATTAACTACATAGATGGATTCACTATAATACGCCATAATCTCGTCCGAAAGCAAGTAGAAGCATCCAGGAGGAAATAATCTCCAATCTATGATAATCAGCATGTAATTGTATTGATATACAGCGTGTAATAAAAACCCTGTCCGATCCGTGAGGGTGTTATTGTTAAGAATCATATTAGTTATATACTTTTTTTTAAGACAAACATATTCGCCGAATTTTTTTTAACCCAGAATTTTGCCGCGTTATTACATGGGGCGCGGGCGTCTGTCGTTAGATGGGTGTCTACAAGTCATAACTTATGACCTCTGTAGAAAATTTCCGAATTTATAATGAAATTGGGGTAATTTTGGTACTAAAAACGTGAATTATAAATTGCAATAACTTTTTATTTTCAAAAATTTTTTTTTTTTGGTAATTTTATTGTAGTACGGATACGGTACGGGTTGTGTTTCGGATCGGACAGAATTTTTGTTACACGCTGTACGTATAAATGCATTAGCAACTCGTACCCACATTTCGACACAAACAAATGCCTACCACGGTGCAATCCTTGAATGTTGCAATATGGCCCCCCGTCCTTTTCATTGAGCAACGGACTTACTAGTATTATGGAAGTGTTTACATTCTTCAAGTACTCTATCAAGCTTAAATGTCCTTCCGATTTAAAGGAAAGATTGAGTAAACATATGATTGCTAGTGGAATAGCTGGTTGGCAATATTGTAGTGTATATGTCGCAGTAAGATGGTTATAGCCGTATAATTATATGCCTAGGGATATAGGGTTAATAACTATATACGGTTCATAACTATCTTACTAGGAATATAACTATGATACGAGCACGATCTAGTAACATAACGCTTACGGCACTCCGATCTAATAGGTTAGAACTGTGACGAACTACGCGCGAGCCTAGCGAGCGAAGCGAGCGGTGCTACGGCAGCGGCAGGCGAGCGCTACATCGAAATTGGTTGCTATAAAGGTTCCTACTGATATTATTTCGTGATAAGTAGTTTTCTGGTATGTTCCACAACGAATTCTAAACCAGTTTTAGCATCCAAATGGTAAATTATTTAAATAGCTAATATATTTATAAATATAATACGAAACCCATCGGTAAACACGTCTTGATTATTATTCTCGAGTTTAGAATGAATACAAAATATGTCGCAAATCATTATGAATGAGTGTAATAAAATACAGCGCGGTTAGAGTCCGCATCATCGCAGGGGGCTTACCACCACCGATTAAAGCAGTATTACTCCTATTTTAGTATTAGTTCAGTGTAGGAAAGAGATGAAGCTCTACAGGACGTATAGCTCCATCACTTTCCCCCACTGAAGTAATATTAAAAAAAATACATGCATATTCCCTATTAAATATTAGGTTAGAGAAGAATTTCGTCAGTCGCGGTGGAGTCCGTGGAAGCGAGTGGTCATCAGGCCAAGCCGCGCCACTGCTTGCCGATGACGCGTTGATCACGCAGCCGCGCGCAAGTTATTGGGTTCGCTTCCCAACAATGTCATAGGTTCGAAAGAGTATACAGTCCACTTTTTCCTTGCTCCCCGCCCTAACACAAAAAACAACTCGTAGGTCGCGCGTTACAACTGGGCTACCACTGCTCTCAAATCAGCCGAAAAATGTCCACTGCAGAATAATAGTATTGACACACGTGGAGGCCATTTTAATCCGCCATGTTTGTATTCCAGCCTTATGTTGATTGATGGAAAATGAGCATAAAGCTTATATTACGATATGATCAAGTAACCATTTACAGTGAGCCGCTAGATGAAGCAATCATCGAAAACTCTGGAATCTATCAAGACTTGATACTACGCGATTTAGAAATGATTTCACAAGTTTGGAACGTGAAACTTGTTTTAAAGGAATTTATGTAATACACTTCTGCCCGCGGCTTCGCCCGCGTGGTATGTCGATAAAAAGTAGCCTATGTCCTTCTCCAGGGTTCAAAGTATCCCCATACCAAATTTCATTTAAATCCGTTCAGCCGTTTTAGCGTAAGCCTACCAAACAAACTCACTTTCGCATTTATATACAGTATGCAAGGGTAAACACCGTTGTCACTCAAACCATGGGTAGTTAACTTAAATATAAAAATAAATGACCCAGTAACTACAAAAAAAAAACCTTATTTTCATTAAAAGATTTTAAAAAGTAAATATCCGTCACTGTCCCGATACTCATGGATACGTGTTCGAAAGAGCTGCGAAACAGCTGACGCCCGGTCATGTAACGTCCCGCGCGCCCCGCCCGCCCCCGCCAACCGCCGACCGCGGCCGGTCGTTGCCCTTGCGTGTAGGGTGAAATATTCTTGTGGAAAAATTTAGATTTTCTTTAAAAAAAAAAGTTGTATTTTTCCATTGTTTTACGTTCTATAACTGAAACCAAACCACTGGCTTCAAGGACAACGGTGTTTACACTAACACCCTGTATTGTTAGGATTAGAATAACACCATACGCCTTTAAATATGCCCCAATGGGTTAGGCAGAGGTGTACCTATAGTACACCCACTTTTCAACAGTTATGTTTGTTTATATCCCATTTAATAGGCACAAATCCAGACTCTGGGTTACTACTGAGAAATTCCCGCTAACGAACTGTTACTAAGCCGACACCGTTTGTCTTTTAAAAAAAAAACAATAATTCTACTGGAACCACTTTAATTCACCACAGTACAAAAAACAAAGGCACACAAGTTCTTGGGTACTTATATTGTGGCAATGTCCCTCTTAATTGCTCCCTTAATTTAGGCACACTAGATTACGCGACGGCTTCCAGAATGTAACTAACTGAATTATACATTAATTCCATGCATTGGGTAAAAATGCAACATCAGTACTTTATTAAAGGAAAAGTACAGTGTTTAGAAGTAAAAGCTGACTTAGGCTTTATTGCCTTGTAATAAGGGTTATAACAGAACCCAATAACACTTTACCCGACACGGGAATTGAACCCAGGCCCGAACTCAGCTGTAGCGCTTTCGACCAAAGAGACAATATCTCCGTAACCAGAAGGATTCAAGATGGTCTTGAACAAAAAAAAATGTTAACAATGACGGGAACTAAAGTTGTTGACATAGCTCACAGAATAAGCAAGCTGAAGTAGCAATGGGCCGGTCATATTAGCCGTAGAACCGATGACCGTTAGTTGGGGTAGACGTGTTCTTGAGTGAAGACCGCGAATCGGCAAACGTAAGGTAGGACGCCCTCAGGCTAGGTGGAGCGACGATCTTCGCAGGGTGGCTGGTAGCAACTGGATGAGAGTTGCCGAGAATCGAGCTGAATGGCGTGCAATTGGAGAGGCCTATGTCCAGCAGTGGACTGCTATAGGCTGATGATGATGAATGACGGGAATAACAAGTGACTGTCGGTTTCGTTTTACACCCGTTATAACACGGTTACCGTCAGTAACTTGTGTCATAATAAGCAACATGAACGTAATACAGTAATCATCTTTTAAAATATACATGTTTCCATTGAAGACAACTTGAGTTCTTTTAATAGATCGATTGATTGATCATTCCAAAGTGATGATTGCGTATTTATTATGCAGTCATCCATCATTTTATGACTAGACTCTAATATACCAGTAATTTGTTCCTTATTATTCCATTAATGTCAGAAGTTAATTGAGAAGCTCGTGGCTAAGTAATAACAGCCGCACGGGGCGATCCGTCAGGGCGTACCCTTCCTCAAATTGCTTAGCATGATCCTCCGTTATCCCGAAAATACTGCAGCATTAATTTTGAAGTAAATATATGCTAAAGTTGAGGATTGATGCTAGATCCTATGTTTGGCGAAAACACGATTAAGTACATAAATTTTTTTCGGTACAATAAGATTCCAAAGTTACCTCTAAACAGAAATATAAACCGCTGGTATTAAAAAAATACTTCAAATTAGATCATGAAACTTTGCATTATAAAGCTAGTCATATTTTTTTAAATTTTTTTAACTACCATTATTTTCACCGTAAAAAGTAATTACCTAAACTTTTTGAGGCTTGAGAGCCGCTAGCGCCCCTCTCCGTCTCGCTATATGGTGCGAGCGAGATAAAATCGGAGGTAGGGTACAGCCTTAAGCTACGCTTGCCGGGGATCTTCACATACCCAGACTCCTCCGGGTCTCGGAAAGCACGTTAAGCCGTTGGTCCCGGCTGTCTTTCGTAGAGCTTTGACAGTCGTTACGGGTCGTCAGTAACCCGAAAGTCTGACAACCAGTCTTACCAAGAGGTATCGTATTACCCAGCTACTGGGTTGTGGACGTCAGATAAGCAGTCGCTCCATGTAAAATACTGGTATTCAGCTGCATCCGGTTAGACTGGAAGCTGACCATATAGATGGGAAAAGGCTAGGCAGATGATGAATTACGACTGACCACTAGACCAAGGAGGCAGTCACCCAAAATTAGTATTTTAATTTAAAAAATACAAAGTAAAATGCTGGTATTCAGCTGCAACCGGTTAGACTGGAAGCTGACCCCAACATAGTTGGTAAAAGGCTAGAGAGACGATGATTTAAAAAATTACAATGATCAAATGTCACTATGAAATGACATTAATTATGAAATGTCAACGACTTTATAATATAACTTAAGATATTAGTAGGACTTGTAGTGTTATTGTATAATAATATTAAAAAAATGCATTTAAAAAACAAAATAAATGATGAAACTTGATTTTTTTTTTTGCGCCAACCTAAATCCTAATCCTTACTTATAATATAAATGCAAAACTGAGTTTGTTTGTTTGTTACGTTTTCACGCTAAAACGGCTGAACGGATTTGGATGAAATTTGGCACATGTGTATACCATGACTTGGAAAAGGACATAGCATACCTTTTATTCCGACATTTCCACAGTATCGAGACTTATGCGGGTGAAACCGCGGGGCGCAGCTAGTAATATTATAAATGCGAAAGTGAGTTTGTTTGTTACGCTGTCACGCTAAAACGGCTGAACGGATTTGGATGAAATTTGTCATTATGTGTAGTCCATGCCCTGGAAAAGGACATAGGCTACTTTTCATTCTGGATCGCAGACGAAGTCGCGGGCAACAGCGAGTAGGCTGTAATAGTGAAGCCGCTGCCGGAAGCTAGTTTATCATTAAAAAAAATAGTTTTTGAAACTCACCAGCAGAGCGATGTGAGGTAGGTAGAGAGTGTCGTTCTCCTGGTTTCCTTCAGATAACTCCTCGACCCAGGACAGAGGATGCTTCGGGATAGCAGACAACGTCGCATTGTCGTTGAATTTCAGCACTTTATGTTCTAGAAACTCTCTGTAAAATAAAAAAAATATTCAAATAACGCTTGCAGGGCCGTAGCTAGGAATTCATTTCGGGAGGGGTTCGGGGTTAAGCTTGCCAACTTTTTTTCGAAGAACTATAGTATTTCTGATTTCAGAGTGGGTAAAAACCTGCCAGGGTTGCGGGACCTGCCAGGGCTGCGGGAAAGTCCGAAAGGAATACCGGGACCTTGGCAACAGGCAACTGAAGGAACACGGGTGGGTTTTCAGTAAAAGTCTGACATGCCCTTCCGCTCCACCCAGAGCGGGAGAAGACATTGGAAGATTTCCCACACTCAAAAAAAAAAGAGAGGGTAAAAAAATTTTTAGACCAGCAAATTTTGTATTTTTCGGAAATCTTAAAATCATGATAGCGAGCGAGCTCGAAAACCGACATACCTGTAAACATATGGCCCAACTTCTTTAACCTGGATTTTGTCATCTACACCAGCCATGTACTCCTCAGCATTTGTGACGTTGAATAAGAATATTTTGGTATATAGCTCAACTTCCGGTTTCCTCCACATTTCGAAGATTTCGCCGCCATCGGATAAAACCACTTTCTGAAATTGTAAATTGAATATTAGGAATTTTATCAACACTCAGTGAATCTCACATAGTGACAGTGAATTTCAAAATTAATAATGATATTAAAAACCTAGTGTAACCAAGACCAAAAACTTAGTGGGTTTTAAATTGCAGCAGGAGCAGGGCGAGGTGCCGTTCCGTATTTTCTGTCTCTTGTCTCTTTTTTTGGGCCCTTGGTAAGAAGGCAGCTTGGTGAGTTTATGTATGCATGTTTAAAATCAGCCAGTCAGAAAGCTCGATGGGTTGACAAAAATCTGTCCCAAAAACTTAGTTACTCCCGAAACTTAGTGAAGCTCAAAAACTCAGTGAAAAATAAAACAAACCTGCTTGAAAAAGAAGTCATAAGGCTTCATGAACAGTATGAAACACCCAGCTGATAGTGCGAAGAAACCCAGCATCAGCAGAATGAAAAGGCCTGAAACAAATAAAAAATATTGTTAGAAAACTCTTCTACCATCATCTGCCTTTTCCCAACTATGTCAGCTTCCAGTATAATTGGATGCAGCTGAATACTAGTATTTTACATGGAGTGACTGCCTATCTGACCTCCACAACCCATTTTAATCCAATCCAGTTACTGGGTAACACGATCTTATAAGACTGGTTGTCAGACTTTCGGGCTTCTGACGACCCGTAACGACTGCCAAAGATCCATAAATGACAGCCGGGACCAAAGGGTCAAAGTAAAATTAGGTAGCAAAACTTTTCGCTTAGCTAACGAAAACGCTTTCACAAAAACAGTACCTATTCGAGAAAATAAACGATTTGAATACCTATCCTATCTGTATATACCTATATTTTTGTAACTGTATTATTATTATACTAAAATTTCAACTCGTATTTTAACATTTTTGTTTAATAATTATTGTCTTTATTTTTTTAAAAGGTCACCTTTATTTTTTGAATTTCATTATGTTTTCTAAGTGTTTCTTGTTCATTATTTTTAAATTAAAGTTCTACTAAACTTGTATTTATGTGGTGGATTAGTTTTTTAAATAGTTTATATTTAACAAATTCGAATGGCGGAAAATAAAAAGTCGTATGCTGTCAGGAAACACCTGGTTGAATGAAAGTTCCTTTCGCTGTATATTATTATGTATTACAATCAGGCACAATGGAATAAATTAAAAACGTTTGAGAGTAACTAAATGAAAAACAAAACATTGGTATGGTCTATAAATAAACCCCTAAATATATTAAATAACAGAAGACCAGCCTTGTGTCCTATTTAAAAGCGATGGCCGTGCGAATACGCGATCATCGAGTCGAGTTTATGTCACTTTTTGTTCGGTGAACCTGAACGCTTGGTCGCGCCGACAGAGGGCGCTTTCCGATTTTACATATGTCTATAAATTAGGTACAGCTCCTGCTTTGAGAAAAACAGCATGATACTAAATTATATCGAAGACACGTTCATAATATCTTACACGTACAATAAACAAAGTAATTATTACAAGGCACTATTATATGTTATGTCATTATGTCACGTTGTTTCAATGTTTGTATAGCAAATTATGTGAAGTCAGCAATTAGTGGGTTAAGGTGAAGACTGAGAAAGCGATGCTACTACAATATAATAATTTTTTATTGACATTTTTATGCTTTAATTTATATCTATCACATAGTACAAAACAAAGTACTCCGCCGCATCTGTCTGTCGTCCTATTCGCGATAAACTCAAAAACTACTGCACCGATTTTCATGCTGTTTTCACCAATGGATAGAGTGGTTCTCGAGGAAGGTTTTAGTATATACTAGCCGACATCCACTCGGGCAAAGCCGCGGGCATCAGCTAGTAGATTATAATAGATTATCAATAATAAAGATTATTAGACTTAAACTATATACCCATAAATTTGAATTTGATGATTATTCAAACATGAATACATTTTAGTGACAGATAAATATGCTAATATAAAAAAAACAAGTTTATTTGTATATTATGATACAGGCTATTTTTGCAAGATCTGGTTCTATAATTGAATCTGTAATAGCCCAAGTTTTTATCCAGTCGATTTCTTCTAGTTATGTACCTAAATAAAAATAGCCCGGTAGACGGCAGTGAACTAGTAGTGATAGCCTAGTGGTGTGACCGTCGGACTGCCAAGTCATGGGTCTCGAGTTCGAACCTAAGCTACGCACCTCTGACTTTTCAAATTCATGTGCGTATTGTTGAATTATCACTTACACAATTATATTTTATATTCATTGTCGAAATAGAAGAATCATCTCATCTGCCTATCCTTTTCCCAACTATGTTGGGGTCGGCCAGTCTAACCGGATGCAGCTGAATACCAGTATTTTACATGGAGCGACTGCCTATTTGACCTCCACAACCCAGTAATTGGGTAATACGATACCCCTTGGGAAGACTGAAATAGAGGAATAATTATTGAATATTATTTGTATGCCCATGAGACGGTAGAATATAGAGGACTACTTTTTTAAGAAAACATCTATTTACCAATTACCCATGATTTTGAAATAAAATATTTGGCAAAATAATAAATATTTGAAATAAATTATTTGACTTTGACTTTATTCGATTTGATTTGTCTGTAAGGATTCATTAGAAAACCAGCGCTAGACAGCATCATTTGTTTGGCATTTAATGCTAAAATTAACCTTTTTGGCGCAGCCGTGAGGGACACATTATTTTTAAAACATTATTTTCTCATTTTTGTATATTGTGTTTCACGAACTGTGCCCAAATAAATGTTATTCTTTCTTTCTTTTTTCTTTATTTCAAGAGCTCTTGTCATAGTGGCGCCAACTGGCGGCGTGAATTTTCATGAAAAACCTGACCCTTGAAAATAGCACACAGCAACGCTGGCAGTACTTCCCCAGATTACGAAGAACTCTACTACTCCATAATTACGGAGGTCTATCTAATAATTAGCTTAATTACTTAATTTAGTACAAGAGAAGGCCTTTGCCCTGTACTCAGACAATTGAAGGCTCATTATTTTATAAGTATCACCTAATTGTGATCTCTTCACCTCTCACGTTATAAAAGGTATGTATTTACGCTACTCGAATCGGATTCGCGTAGCGAAACATGATGCGAGTCAGTACACACGGCTACACATCAAGCTATACATTTCCAGTATAAGCTGACCTCGCATTGTACGAAAACCCTATACAATGCGAGATCACCATAAACTGGAAATGTATAGCTTGATGTGTAGCCGTGTGTACAATAGGGAATGTGCATATTATTCAAATAAGGGTCAAGTATTTTTTTTTTATAAACTACATTACTTCAGAATTGTGCCTCCATCAATATATTTGAATAATATTTCTTGAGAGAGAAATTAATATTTTTAAAGTGCCAAAAAACTGTGGGAAATTCTAATACTTGAAAAGCGACGCTATTGGTCAGAGCGAATGTGACGCAGCTAGTAAATGATAAATGTTATCTTTTTTTTGTCAGTCCAGTATTTCGCTGTTACTAATAATTTATACATAAGACGATAATGTAAGCTTCCTGCTAATATTTATGCTAAAAAAGTATCATAACAAGGAAATTAGCAAAAAGGAATGCTTATTCTTAGGGCCTATTCAGATTATACTACGCAATACAGCGATATCGCTGTCGCGCTCGGTAGCGATACCGAATCGGTACGTGGTATCGTTGTTGCGCTCGGTAGTGATATCGAATCGGGACGCGATATCGCGATTGCGCTTTTGCGCTCGGTAACAATACCGAATCGGTACGTGATATCGCTGTTGCGCTCGGTAGCGATACTAGTCCAAAGTAACTAACCAGAACGCGAACCCCCGCTTTCCGAAAAGCCTACCACCACCTCTTAGAGCAGTATTATTTTAATATTACTTCAGTGTGCGAAAGAGATGAAGCTCTACAGAACGTATAGTTCCATCTCTATTCCCCATTGAAGTAAAATTAAAATAATACTGCTGGGTGGTGGTAGGCCCCCATATCTGATCAGTTGATCTGCTGACAAATCTCATGCTACAGCATTGGCGAACCAAACTCATAGCATTTATTTCAACTAAACTATTTACAGGCACTTTTGAATAGTCAAGGAGTCGGTCAGTCAGAAATATGAAGCTAGTTGCCCATTCCAATGTGAACGGGCAACTCTATGGACACTCTTGTAATTATAAAAATATATTGTTAAATGTTGAACATTATGTAGACAAAAAAAGTCAACTAAATAGGTATAAACTAGAATCACAGACAGACAAATAAATAAAACAGATACGTGTGACCCCGGATATTTAATTTGTCTGTCTGTGATTTTTGTTTTACCTTTTTAGTTGGCTTTTTTGTCTAAAGTAGTTGGGTTTTATTTTTAATTTTTTAGGTTTATAATACTTATTTCTTTTTTAGAGCAGTGGTGGCCCAGTGGTAACGGCCGCGACTTACGAGTTGTAGGTCGTAGGTTCGAACCCCGATAGGCGCTTTACTTTGTGTAAATAATTTCATCACCACTGCTCTCAAAACGGTGAAGGAAAACATCGTGAGGAAACCGGCATGTCTTAGAACCAAAAATTCGAAGACATGTGACATCTACCAACCCGCACTGGGCCCGCGTGGTGGATTACGGCCCACTCTCTCTCATAGAGAGGAGGCCTGTGTCCCAGCAGTGGGAACATTATAGGCTGATTATGATGATGATGATTTCTTTTTTAAATAATTTTTTTTTTTTAGTTCATGTATCTTTATCTCCTCTAGAGGGCGCCATATTCAATTTAATGTTACGGCACATACACCTATAACCAGCGGACGATCAAGACGCTACCAACGATATCTCATTTGTCAAATTGTGATGAGTAGTTTAGAAGATATGAGGGAACACATGAATATACAATACATACACACCGGTCAAAATCATAACCCTCCTTTTAGCTTCGCCGCAATCGGGTAAAACGATAAAATAAAATAGAATAGGCTTTCGGAACGCGAGCCGCATAACCTCTTTTTTTATCCATTCGTCATAATGATTCTATATCTCTACGCCTATTAGTATCCTAATCCGTTCAAAGTCAACGACCTTCGCTATATACTTATATTATATCGATTATATATTCATTTAAAAACTTCCATAGAATCGATACAAAAAATGAATCGGTATGCGAATTCATTAAGATTACCTACGCGTAAAATACTGAATGCTTGAGGTCACTTCTAAATCTAAGGTATTAATTAAATAAGTAATATTTATTTTATTTATACTTATTCTCCAGGCTATCTGGGTCCAGGCTGCCGGTGGTTAGGGCTCTAGAGAAAGGAACTTTAGACTGAGATTTTTAGTAGGTAATATTTATTAATATAGTAGGTAATATTTATGCATATAACAAAAACCCTGTCCGATCAGAAAGAGGCACATAGGTACTGCAATAACATTACCAGAAAAAAAATAAAAACATTTTTTTTATTTTAAATAAAAAAGTTATTGCAATTTGAAATTCACATTTTTAGTACCAAAGTGGGATAACTTGGTGGGGAAATTTTATTATAAATTAGAAAAAAATCTGCAGAGGTGACTTGTAGAGACCCGCTAGACGACGGCGCCCGCGCCCCATGTATTATCCAGCTAAAACTCCCGATGGAAAAAAAAGGGGTGAATTTTTTTTTTTCTGATAATAGATTTTCTTTTTTTCTGATAAATACACTCTCAGTATCACCCTCACGGATCGGACAAGGTTTTTTTTTACACGCTGTATAATATTAATTCGTATCCTGATAATATGGTAATATTGAGAGGAAGAGTGAAAGACTGACAATAGTCGATGAAAATACAAAAAAAAAAACATGTTTTTGTTTTATCATGTTTAGATATCAATAGTCATCACGTCTGCAGAGTTTCGCTAGCTATTTTTTAATTTGACCCTGTAGTATTTAGTTAGGGCACAGACAAATAATGTCACAGACACGCACAGAAGTCATTATGACTTTAATAAAAATTAAGTCGCTTTTCGTGATTGTATGCATGTCCGTGTTATTCTTCTAGACTACGCAACAGATTTTGATGAGGTTTTCACCATCGTTTAGAGAATTTATTCCGGAAGGTTTATACAGTATGTTAACTAACAAAGGGCGTTCCTGTTAACCTGCAAGAGTATAGCGTGTATACATGCAAAAAAAAATATTACCACTCAAAAAAAAAAAAAACATTTTTGTCGTGAAATGTTCACAAAACGATTAAATTTAAACGTAAAAGAAACACTGTACACGCACACTTGTATTTCAACG
Source organism: Lithophane semibrunnea (assembly GCA_947363905.1). Lineage (NCBI taxonomy): Eukaryota > Metazoa > Arthropoda > Insecta > Lepidoptera > Noctuidae > Lithophane > Lithophane semibrunnea. The sequence goes on along the minus strand of OX376213.1, from coordinate 4,089,629 downwards.
TAGAAAAACAAGTGTGACAAGGGGGCGTGTACAGAGAGTTTATTTTCCGTAACAATTTAATATTTTTTGTGAATATTTTACTACACAAAAACAAAAAAAAAATTTTTTTTTTTTAATGGTAATATTTTTTTTAGCATGTATAGACGCTATACTATTGCAGGTTAACGGGAACGCCCTTTGTTAGTTAACATACTGTCATACATATCATACATAGTTAACATACTGTGTCAAGTCGTAAAACCATGGGAAGCAGGGAGCGGGTCGCTAGTTTCACAATAAAAATAATAACCAACCAAGATTTAATTACAAAATTTACTTTACACCAGCGATTTCTTGTATAATTCCCACAAATTGTCATTAGGTACGTTCTAATAATAAGTTATATTTCCTCTTATTACACTGAAATTGGTTCTTATGCCGTATTATTATTTTATATTATTATGTATCAATCTACCTATATTGTATGTACCTATGTTTCCTTTATAGGTTTATTCATTAACCTCATTTATTGATACGAGACCGCAATATGATTATTTCACCATTTTAGTTTAGATACGATGTTTTTGAATACAGTCGCAGTTCATCATCTGCCTAGCCTTTTCCCATCTATATTGGGGTCAGCTTCCAGTCTAACCGGATGCAGCTGAATACCAGTATTTTACATGGAGCGACTGCCTATCGGACCTCCACGACCCAATTACTGGGTAACGATACCCCTTGGTAAGACTGGTTGTCAGACTTTCGGGCTTCTGATGACCCGTAGCAAACTGTCAAAGATCTACAAATGACAGCCAAGCACAGAGGGGTCTCGGTATGTAAAGATGGTAACCCATCTACGGACCAACCGCGGCAAGCGTAGCTTAACCTGATCGATCAACCCGCACAGCTGTTTTTACTTAGCCACAAGCCCAAGAAATCCTTTATAACATGTTTACGTTTGTCTCTGCCACGGAACTGTTAGCGAATGGAAGGTTTTAGCGACAATGTTCATGTCTGTCAGTCCGTTCATAACTGTAGCGTGAAGGTAAAACCTTGCTCGCAAGTTCTTGGTCAATTTGAAATAATTTCTAGCCTTCTATGTACACAGTTGGCAGACCTCACTCAAGTGACCGCACACAATTTGAAAACGATCTCATTGTTTTTTTCTTCTTTTCATAATCAATATTTTAGACAGCTGTTGTCTAGCCATATTTCATATTTCCATGAAGTAATACTGCCTAATTAATCAAGGTAAATATTTCCCCCCACCTGTCCCCTACCTGTCGTTATTTCTCCCAACTAAGTTTATTTTGTTCATATGTATGTATCTATGTATGTTTTTTATGTTTATGTATGTATCTATGTATGTTTTTTTATGTTTATGTAATGTATCTATGTATGTTTATTTAATTATTATTCATTATTTTCAAGTTATATGTATTATCTTATGTTGCACCTGCCATGTCTGTCTCTGCACCACCCTAAGGTTGACTGGTAGAAAATGCCTCAGGCATTAAGTCCGCCTTTGTACAGTAGTTTTTACTTGTGCATAAAGTAAAAAATAAAATTATTCAAAATAAATAAATATTTGACAGTTATTTGCGACGTTGCCAACTTTCAGCGTAAACGCTCTAAATGTCATCGCGAATTCCCAATGAGACACCGTTCGAATTTGGAAATATTGTTTATTTGTAATCTCCAAATCAATTTTGTCAACAAATATACAACAAATTGTCGAAACTTACCTTTAGATTAACGAAATAAAGTTCATTTTTCTTTGAAGGTTGTCTAATAGTTCAAAAGGTAAACCTTGCAATGAAAATTGTATCATACGGCGTAATAATTAAAGTGTCTTTTTCATTGCAGCAGCGTCATTTTCAAGTTCAGGGTGAACTGGCCTAGTTTAAATACATAGGAAATCATTTAAATAGTGAGGAAGATAAAAATATGAGTAGTTTGTTTTATTAACATGTTGACTTATTTACTTTCCGGGTAAGTAGAGTTGCAAGTCATTGACATCTGGTGATTAAGGGCCTTCTAACAGATTAGGAGAGACTTGCCATAATGAACCGTAACCTAATACCAATAAGACAGAAACAAGTAAAAAAAACGATAAATTAAAAAAAAAAAAAAAAAAAATTAAATCAAATCAAATTAAATTATTTAGCGAAACTCTGAAGATGGGTATCGATATCTAAACACGATAAAATAAAAACAAAAAAGATTTAATATTTTTTTTTAGGTGTCAACGACCGCTTGTATTGTTGTTAAGTACTTGAAGTATGAGTTGAGAAAATCGCGAAAAAAAAATCACCTGTTCCATAAATGTATGGAACAGCTGATTATTGTCGATTTAAGTAAACAGAAATGTAATGGAACTGCAGATTTTTTTTCGCGATTTCAATGTTGGTCCCATAGAAAAAGTTGTTCTAAATGATGAGTTCAATAACCCCTTTTCGTGGTTAGCATAAACTAAAAATAATGTTGTATAAGGATCCGATCTTGGAATCGAAACCAGGACCTCATGCTCAGCAGGTAGCACTTGTGACCACTAGACCAACGAGCCAATCTAACCAGAAACTGCTAATAACATTGATATCAACTGAGAGTTGAACTTCCGGTATGGAAATGATTCCGTTTCAAACAGGAAATTGTTTAACGTTTTCAAAATACGAATATAATTTATTTTAAGACCTTTTAAAACGGCAGGAATTAGAAAAGAGGAGAAGAATCACAGGATATTTTTTTTTTTCAATCGTTCCTATTGTTTTTGAGTTTATTCAATACAAAAAAAAACCACTTAAGAATACAATAGACGCAGATATATTTTCTAACCTATTCCGCTTAACTACTTTCAGGAATAGCGGCGTTAAAAAAAAAAACAAAGATAGGTTTATTTTTAAATTTTTTAGCATCCTCTTCCGAAATTAGTTATTTTTCACATTATAGTGTTTATTTTTTGGAAGGCTGTTGTAGTTTTTTTGGAAAATATTTAATATTTCCCATTTTTTAGTTTTGATATATAACCGCACACAAATTCGAATACCATAACCTATTATGTAAATAACAGTGACAGGAAGTTATCACATCCATAATCTACATAGACTACACTCGCGACAATCTAAGAAGTCCGTTTTGACGTTTCGTTCTCGTACTTATAATAAAACATGAAGCCTTGAGAATCAGTTTTAAGCTATGTAGATAAGTCGTTGATTACAAACTCTTTAAGTATGATCAATCGATATGTCTCGACAATCAGTTTATAAGAAACCAATTTTTTTTTCATCGCTTCACAAACCATTTTTATTAGCTGTCAAAAGGGACTTCTTAGATTGTCGCGAGTTTAAGTGGGAAAAATACATATTATTGAAGATAACTAAAAAACTGCCCAAGTAAAGGTAATAAAGTTTAAATGGAACCACGGCGTAAGCTTCCTCTACCAAATGAAAAACGAATTTTGAAAATCGGTCCACAATTGACGAAAATATCGATAAATATTACAAAAAAAAAAATCATGCAGACGAGCATAAAACCTCCTCCTTTTTGGAAGTCGGTTAAAACTACAAATCTTTTCTCTTTTTAGTGTCGATGGACAAGACACCATCCATAACCTACTGCCCCTATTTTTTTTACACATTCAACTAGAAATCAAAGGTGAAATTAATCCGGCCATTTATTAGATTGATTTACAATTTATGTTTTTACTGGGTGTAAATTATTTTTGTCTTAATTAGAAACTGTCGTGATGGCTGTACAACTTTCTTTTTTTTTGACAGACGTGATTAATGTCTCACCTGTCAAAATCGCGTCGCGCAACTTACTGAAGTCCTTTCGACGCGGCGCTAGTGTCAATGTCATTGCATTAAATTGTATTTAAAGAAATGTAGTTCCACAATTTTCCGCTGGACTTCAATGGAGGCGCGGACTCGTAACATAATAATAACATGACGCCTTGTTGGGCAAAGGTGTACCTGTTAATACAACCATATTTCGCCAGATGTGTTGACAGTTAAATCTACAGATTTAAATATGATTGAGATAGCCAGAATATAATAATACTTGTCAAATATTAGGTCTCAAATATCAGATCATAAAATGATTAGCGTCTTTAAAATAAATTGTAAGAACTAAACTTGAAATGAATATCTTGAAGACATTACGCGTAACTTTGATTCAATAACTCGAAAAAAAAAATGCTTAATTATCTAGACAGGTAATGAACAGGTAAAATTCATCTGAAAAAAAAACAAAAAAAAAAAATGTTGCCTAATTATCTAGACAGGTAATGAACTCTAAAACCAATTGGAGTATTAGAATCATGACAATTCGTTGACATTTCGACATGAACTGCAAAAATAAATTAAACCATAAACCCGGTGTCGAAACACAACATGCCTTTCAATTCTTGTCATTACTCATTTATTTGACATTGACATTGTCAAAACTAGATTAATACATTATTTTTAAGTGTTTGGAAGTAGGTAATTAATTAGGCTTCCTAGTTTATAAATTAGAGTTAATTTTAAAATATCACTTCGAATTTCGAACGGTGTCTCGTTGTGAATCCGCGATGATTTTACTTTAAAAACAAATGAGTTCGCTTTCGAATTGTGTGCGCTCACTTGAGTGAGGATATAATTATGTGAACTTTACTAAATAACATGGAGTTGGTAGTTTTACAATACATAATACAGGATGTTGTGATAGACTTTGCTTAGTATTTAATTGATTTGAGAACCACCTCTTTAATCCTACTAATATTATAAAATATTAATATTAATATTTTATTTATAAACTAAGTATTTATATTTGGATGTTTGTTACTCAATCTCGCAAGAACAGCTGAACGGATTTAGATGGCACACAGTTTATAACCTAGATTACCTAACACATAGGGTACTTTTTTATCCCGGTAACTACGTTACCGTGGGCTAATTTCCGACCTACTCGCGGGCGAAGCCGCGGGATAAAGCTAGAAATAATTAAAATGTTTTTAAGACATAAATAACGGTATTTTTTAAGGCTAACGCAGATTAGGCCGCAGCGCAACGCATAGCGAAAATACTCCTTCATCACTTTCGTACATTTTCTGTGAACCAACGCTGACTAGAGGTGGCCCGCAACGCACGTTTTTATATGAAAATGCGTTGCGGTCCATTACGGCCCGTTGCGGATGTAATGTGCGCTTGGCTTTATAATGTTTGACCTCGGAAACACGACCATAAACTCATAAATTAATCGATTCGGGTGGTGGGTGCCTAACCACTAATAGCTAAGTTGAATCATGGACAAACCATCGTGCTGAGTTTATTTTTTGCACTACGCGGCCCATCTAAAGTTTAACCCGGATGGTGAAATGACGTAAATTAAATCGCATTGGATTTTATACAGGGTTAAATAACTTTAACTAGCGAAACTCCGCAGATGTCATGGGTGTCGATATCTCATCATCATCTGTCTAGCCTTTTCCCAACTATGTTGGGGTCAGCTTCCAGTCTATCCGGATGCAGTTGAATATCAGTATTTTACATGGAGCGACTGCCTATCTGACCTCCACAACCTATTATCTGGTTAATACGATAACCCTTAGCAAGATCCCAAAAAAAATCGAATAAGAGCTCCTGCCTCATTAGTGCGGCAACGCTGCGTCGTTTTCCATAAATTTAAATCACACGCCACATTAAACCGTTGTTCTTCGCTCCTCAACATCATTCGCGCCCTTAGGGCGATGCCTCATTAGTGCGTTCCGTTGCGTCGCAACGCAGGTGTGGCATACAATGCGTTGATCCGTTGCGACAACGCCGACGCATCGCAACGCACTAATGAGGCATCGCCCTTTTTTTTTTGAGGGTGGGAAATCATCCAATGACTTCTCCCGCTCTGGGCGGAGCGGAAGGACGTGTCAGACTTTTACTGACTAAAACCCACCCGTGTTCCTTCAGTTGCCTGTTGCCAAGGTCCCGGTATCCCTTTCGGACTTTCCCGCAACCCTGGCAGGCATCGCCCTAAGGGCGCGAATGATTTTGAAGAACGAAGAACGACACTTCAATTGTTGCAAATCCGATCATTAAAAGTTAATAAGTACGAATTTGATTAATCAACATTTCATTAATTGATTAACGAGTAACCTTTGATGTGAAATCCACAACGACTAGAATCGACTTCCGACTTATTTACATTTGCGAGGGCGCGGGCTAACCCCAAGGTTTTCTGAACAACCTTATTTGAACTTAACGATTTGGCGAATAATAATAAATTAGCAATTTACTAATAAGGTGAACAGGAAACAAATATGGTATTGACAAGGTTCACTGGCACAAACACAAGTCAGCTAAAATCAGTTCGGAGATTTTTGGAAGGATGAGATCCGAAGTGAAACTATTAGAAAAATTAAAAAAAAAACAATAACCCGACTGCGTGAATTTAAAAAAAGTAAGAGGCATATTCTTAAATTTAAAATAAATACTTATTGCCTCCGATTGCACGAGATTGATTAAGTATAGATATTTAGTAATAATTAAAAATAATAATTAAATTGAAAGGAGGGTTATGTGTTTCACCTGTATGACATGTAATGTGCCTTAATTATCTTTTACTATGCAAGAGTTTCTGTGACAAAACTTATTTTTTTTTTTTGTAAGTTGCGTTTAGTTTGTGCAGAATAAACATTTTTTCTTTCTTCTTTCTTTCTTTACATTACATACAGGTCAAACACATAACCCTCCTTTTTTGGCTTCACCAACAAAAACAAAACAAAAAAATCATTTTTTTTTAATGTGTTTGTTCCAGCTTATCTCCGAAACGGCTGGACCGATTTTGACGGGACTCTCACTGGCAGATAGATTACTAGACTTTATTTTAGAAAAAGAGTTACGGTCTGGTCCATATGGGCGATGCCGGACAGAAGCTAGTTATATATAAATTAGAAACCGTTCACTGTATAGTCATTTGATTTCATGATTTCTCTCATGTTGATTTATAATGTACAAATTGCTGACTTTCCTTGTAATTTAATGCAACGTGATTGCTGCAATCTACTGATAGATAATCTAATGTTAGATGCATGAAATTGCAAGCATACAATTACATGCAATCGTTTCCTGAGAAAATACTGAGATTATGTTCAATTTAAACTGACCGAAATGTTTATATTTATTTATTTAACTATTAATGTACACACATAATAAACAGACAAGAAGAAAAGAACAGAAAAAAACGAAAAATGAAAAAAATTAAATGAAAAATGTTCGAAAGTGAACTCATTTGTTTTTAAACTAAATCATCAGAATCAGAAAACATTTATTTGCAAAGAATGTAGGTAACAAAACATTGTTTTGATGGTGTACAAAAGAAAAACACAAGGATCCAGTACATTCTACCGAATGGCATGCAACATTAAGCATTAAAATAATCATAATTATTACAAATCTATATGTCAGGTAATCAATTTTTAATGTCATTTTCTTGAAATTTAAATTCACCGGCAAAATAATAGTCATAGTAAATAAAATATAACAAACTTAATAAATTGAAATATTATTGTGAAATGTCATTATGGTAAAAACTCACTGCAATTGCATTTTTCAACAAGTATTTTCGTAATCATACTTATTACAAATCTAATCAATTTTTAATGTCATCGCGGATTCACAACGAATCTGAGGGCCTAGACAAGTGACAATCGCTTCGAAAGCGTTTCGTATTTCTACAACGAGTTTCAAAAGGATTGACATCGGAAATTCCTCGATACGCGGTGAGTGGCGGTCTGTGGTCGTCTGCCGTGCGTGTCCGTCCGCAAAACCGCGGATGGTCGGATCTCGGCATTAGACGTTGTTATAATAGAAACTCGTGGTCAGATTTGACGCGTGCCAAACCATATAAAACACGCGCAACAAGATAATTTATTACCAAATATTAATATTTAGTTCCTGGTACAAAATCATATCGCACATGGCCATGACATTCGCTCTATAATAAATAATAAAATAAATAATTAATTTTACTCAAACACCCATTATCGATCTAATTTTCCATACATTTGAACATTAATCATAAAGGTTTAGAAAAAAATATAATTATTATATTGTTATAAACTATCAATTATTATTTGTCGGTTTTTTGCTAAAGGTGAAATACGCACTCGGACACCTACGCATAACGTAATTATGATAAATGATCATAATTATAATTATAAATTGTAAGTAATTATTATTTTTATTCAATTCATTGTTTTGTTATACCTACGTGAGACCCATTATCGATCTCATTTTCCATACATTTGGACATTAATCATAAAAGTTTAGAAAAAAATATAATTATTATATTGTTATAAACTATCAATTAATATTTGTCGGTTTTTTGCTAAAGGTGAAATACGCACTCGGACACCTACGCATAACGTAATTATGATAGATGATCATAATTATAAATTAGTAAAAAATTAAATGTAAGTAATTATTATTTTTATTCAAGTCATTGTTTTGTTATACGTGAGAGCCATCCATCATACGGCAATCCGAAAAATCCGGCTCAAACAAAAAAAAAACATTGACTTCATTTTTTTTTCCTTTTGGCCTCGATAATCATCATCTGCCTAGCATTTTCCCAACATGTTATGGTCGGCTTCCAGTCTAACCGAATAAAGCTGATTACCATTATTTTACATGGAGCGACTGCCTATCTGACCTCCACAACCCAGTTACTGGGTAACATATTATTTTGTCAGACTTTCGGACTTCTGACTACCCGTAACAACTGTCAAAGATCTATGAATGACTGTGTAATAAATAAGACGGTTTATTAATTTATTTATTTACACAATAACGTGTGCTCAAAACTGCACGACACCACGTTTAGCGATCGTTCATTAATATAATATTGAATTGAGGACAATACGTGTGCATTGGAGAGATAAAAATTATTTACGTATACGTATATAAATATTAACGGACTTCATTAATTAACTTGATAACTTTCAAGGATAACCTAAATGCCTTTTAGTGGCAAAATCTATGTTCTTGAAACCACGATAATAATTACTCTACTATAGCATAATCAGCCTATAACGTTCCCACTGCTGGGACACAGGCCTCCTCTCTATGAGAGGGAGAATGTAAAGGTTTTTGCGTCAAGTACATCATACCGATATCAAAATTTAACCGTTATCGAAACCTTGTCTCAACAGCAGTCTCGGTCAAATTATCTCTAGAATTACAGATGGTATTATTCCATTACTTAAAAAAAAACGTCGTCACTAAATTACTCTGAAACGGCTAGACGGCAAGGTGTAGGCCCCACTCGCCCCTTGGATCTTGCCCCTAATTACCTAAGTGTACCCACTCGCCCCTTCGAATATTAGATGGCCCCAGTCGCCCCCGATTGTTAGTAGGCTAAAAGCACAGTCAGCACTCGGTAAGTTTTTAAATATTACAAAATTTATTTTTTCTTAAAACTTCAATCAAAAAGTACTAGGCTTGCATGAATTTAAGATAATATTACAATCATTAGTATTATCCCAATATTAAGATTTGGATGAAAGGGACATAAATAGTTTATAACTAACAAAAAGTACTAGGCTTGCATGAAATCAAGATAATATTACAATCATCAAGTATTCCTTAAACTTCAATCAAAACCCAACAAAAAGTACTAGACTTGCATGAATTCAAGATGGTATTACAATCATTAGTATTATCCCACTAATAAGATTTGAATGAAAGGCACACAAATATTTTATAACTACCAAAAAAGTATTAGGCTTGCATTAATTCACGTTTAGTTATACTTGGAGATAAGTAATAAACTAATTAGCAAATAACGCGAAACGCATCCCTTCCACATTATAATACGAACATATAAAAAGTGTTGATACTTATGAAAGTGACATAAATGATTCTTTAAATCTAATGGTAAAGTGAATAGACGACAATAACTTAAAAATTAACCTGACAAAAACTAAATTAATACATTTTAGTCAACGGATCAATAGCAAGAGTAACTTAAATATACACTACGATGACCAGCCTATAGAAGAAGTAGAAACAACAAAATTTTTAGGGCTCGACATTGACAAAAAACTGAATTGGAAAACCCATATCGAAATCCTGTGCAAAAAAATCAATAAATCTGCCTATGCCCTGCACACACTGTCATCTATAATAAGTGTGGAGGCATTACTTAAAGCATACTATGGTTTAACAGAATCTCATCTGCGCTACGGTGTCATTTTTTGGGGAAACTCAACAGAAAAAGACACGGTGTTCAAGGCTCAAAAGAGATGCGTTCGTTCAATATTTAAAATGAAACCTACTGATAGTTGCGTGCCTTACTTTAAAAAATATAAAATTCTTACTTTGCCATGTCTGTACATTTTAGAAGTGGCTGTTTTTGTCAAAACAAATCCACACCGATTTAAACGATTAGATGAAGTAGTCCCACGTAATAGGCGCGACAATAGCAGGATATGCTCTCAAACTGCGAGAACAACCCTCATGCGCAAAAGTATCTTTGGTATGGCTCCTATCATATTTAATAAATTACCGAAAAGTTGGAGAGAACTGCCCTTGTCACTTTTCAAAAATAAGCTGAGGAATTTTTTAGTTAGTAAAGTGTTTTACAATGTTATAGATTTTTTAAATGAAAAGGACTTTTCTATTCCGACTTCTAATATACATATTTAAAATGAAATGAAAAATTGAAATTTATTGATTTTTTATCATTAACAATTTAATAATTTGAATCTTAAATCAATTTTGAATGATTCTATTTGACTGCTTATTAGTGAATATTCTGGACATAATTTAATCTATTTTGACTATATACTATACATAATTATAATATCTTGACATCAATTATTATTTATTTGTTTTGTATTTTGTAATCAAGTTTAGAATGACTATATTAATATGTAAAGTGCAATTGAATGTAATATTCTATACTTACAAAATTTGTACGCCGTTATTGGCAAAACATGGACGCACACACATCTATGAATTCGATACCTTGCATGTCTGATCAGTCAGTTTATTTAACCGCATGTTTAACAAATAAATTATCTTTTATCTTTTTATCTTTTATCTTTTAAAGCAGTATATACAATTCTCTCAACGGGTAACATATTTTAACAAACCTTTTGTTTATTGGACCCATAAAAAAGGTTCCTTTTGTTATAATAGGTAAGCCAGGTAGCAAAAACTATCACAAGTGTCACGAGTTGGTGAGATTACAGATAGAGTTATTAAAGTAATCAAATATAGCGTTAATAAGTAAATTTAAATGTTAATTTACCACTCGCCCCTTCGTAAGGGGCGAATCGGTACACCAAAATAATAAAAAACGAGGCGAGTGGGACATTTTAATCAACGGGGCAAGATCCAAGGGGTGAGCGGGGCCTACACCCATTCTAGATGATATTATAAAAAAACTGACCTCTGCCGAGTGATTACGAAAATAACTATCTTAAATAGAAAAAAATTGTCTGTGGATAAAACAAAATAGTCTATCTACGTCATACTAATAATTAACTACCAAAATAGCTAAATACCAGCTAAATACCAGCTTATTAATAGCTGAATACCAGTATTTTACATGGAGCGACTGCCTATTTAACCTCCACAACCCAGTACAAGTTTAAAATATTGATTTGAAGTCAGAAGCACGAAAGTCTGACCAACCAGTCTTACCAAGGGGTATCGTATTACCCAGTAACTGGGTTCTGAAGGTCAGATAGGCAGTCGCTCTATGTAAAATATTAGTATTCAGTTGCATCCAGTTAGACTGGAAGCCGACGCTAATATAGTTGGGAAAAGACTAGGCAGATGATGATTTAAAGATGAGATTTAAATCCTTTGTAATATATAAATGTCAATGCCTATGCCTACCTACCCAAATATGACAGTACACCTAACCACACCTTTCAAAACATTCGGCAGAAAAATTGAACAAACGTGCAGACATGACTAAATCATAACCCCGTTTATCCAAAGTTGGCTAAACGTATCAATCACGGCCATTTAAAATTGGGTCGCGGTCATCATTATTTACAGAACAAATAATCGATATTGTAATTGTTGACAAAAATATCACGAAATTAGGCCATTCGATACTTGTATTAACTCCGAATTTGTCAATGAAAGAGTCTCAATAACGATAATATTTCATACATTTCATCATTAATTAATTGTTTTTAACCGTTAAAAAAAACGGAATATTATGTTTTTGATTATAATTATAAATAAATAAATAAAATAAAAACAAAACTTTTTAATTCAGATATATTATAATTTTAATAAAATTATTATTTCATATTTATTTCCTTTACTAAATCATCCTTTCATGCATATTTTCTTTGTACCTATACAAAATAGTTACGGTACGATGTTTCACATTCGCCAGGCGTTCCACGATGGCTCAATTTTTTTAATGAGAAAATTCTTAGTAACGTCTCTGGCGGGTTTGAACTATTTTAAGAATTAGTCCTTTAGCGAAACGGCTATTTTAAGAATTAGTCCTTTAGCGAATCGGCTATTTTAAGAATTAGTCCTTTAGCGAATCGGCTATTTTAAGAATTAGTCCTTTAGCGTATCGGCTATTTTAAGAATTAATCCTTTAGCGAATTGGCTATAAAAAAGAATTAGTCCTTTCACGAATCAGCCATTTGTCGAATGCTTTTACGTATTGTGCATTTATTAACTACGCGAATTTGTGTGCGTAATAAGAGTTATTCAAAACGTATCGCTAAGCTTTTGAGCGTGCGTGAGTCGCTCGTAAACTTAGCAATTCCTTTGTCTTCTTAGTACGTAATATCAATGTATCTGAGTAGTTAAAAATACAATTCTCCTCATAAGGAAACCGGAAATGTGAATTTAAATAGTCTTGATTTGAAAATCGTACACGTTTTATCTCGACATTTTGGTTATTAAAATAGTTTAATCCAATAATCCGATTAGCAATAGATTATTGCATATTAATTAGAAGCAAAAGCAGCTGATGATTAAATATATTTCCAGTACACCCTGAACAGTCAGACTCGCTGCTACCTTGCTGGCCAGCTAATATTGAGCCTGTTTGAAGGTAAAATACTACATAGAACTTCAATGTAACTGGCGAAATGTGGATGTACCATTCAGCTCAGTCCCTCTCGAAGAGAGGAGGCCTATGTCCCAGCAGTGGGAACAATATAACTAGGCTGATAATGCTTTGGTATGGTTATGCTACTTTATATTTACCAATAGTAGCTTGTAGCTAAGTAATAACAGCCACACGGGTACTCGATCAGGTTAAGCTACGCTAGCCGCGGTCAGTCCGTTGATAGGTGACCATCTTAACATAACGAGGCCCCCCGTACCTCGGAGAGCACGTTAAAATTGTCATTCTTGGATCTTTGACAGTCCTTACGGGTCGTCAGAAGCCCGAAAGTCTTGACAACTAGTTTTATACCAAGGGGTATCGTTCTACCCAGTAACTGGGTTGTGGAGGTCAGATAAACAGACACTCTATGTAAAATACTGGTATTCAGCTGCATCCGGTTAGACTGGAAGCCAACCCCAACATACATAGTTGGGAAAAGGCTTGGCAGATTGACTTTATATTTTCAAATATAATGTAAATATTATGTTTTGTATCCAATGTGCATAGCCTAAAAAATTTACAGGTGATATTAAATATATTAAATATTACCTGTTAAATATCTATTTCGGCACATTATAAAAACAAGTTAAATTAATTTCCGTTATAAAAAACAAAAATGAACTTAGGTCACACTTAAAGAACTAACTTCTAGAATATTATTTTAGCTTGTATTAAATAAAATATTGATGAGGAGCTCGTGGCTAAGTAATAACAGCCGCACGGGTCGATCCATCAGGTTAAGCTACGCTTGCCAGAGTTGGTCCGTGGCTGGGTGACCATCTTTACATACCGAGACTCCTCGGTGCCTCGGAAAGCACATTAAGCCGTTGGTCCCGGCTGTCATTTGTGGATCTTTGACAGTCGTTACGGGTCGTCAGAAGCTCGAAAGTCTGACAACCAGTCTTACCAAGGGGTACCGTATTACCCAGTTACTGGGTTGTGGAGGTCAGATAGGCAGTCGCTCCGTGTAAAATACTGGTATTCAGCTGCATCCGGTTAGACTGGAAGCCGACCTCAACATAGTTAGGAAAAGGCTAAGCAGATGACTAAATAAAATATTGATAACATTAATAAAAATAGATATTTGGTTTTTATTGATTCCGTGTCGGTTCTTAGATGCATTTTTTATTTAAAGCCATTTTGTTACCCATTAATCAAACAAATCACTATTAATAATTTATGTTTAACTACGAGATAAGAGATAAAGTGTTCCAAAAAAGTGTAACTTTGAACCGATTTATTAACTGACTCATCCTTTATATGACGTTCCTAAATGATTCAGCGGGATTTAAAAATGTATTTCTAGATACTCATAAAAACTTGTTTTTTAAATGAAAACATATAATCCAAACTTGGCGAGGCGTGGACTTTACAATCTGCCTAGCCTTTTTCCCAACTATGTTGGTCAGCTTCCAGTCTAACCGGATGCAGCTGAATACCAGTATTATACATGGAGCGACTGCCTGCCTGTCTGACCTCTACAACCTAGTAACTGGGTAATACGATACCCCTTGGTAAGACTGGTTGTCAGACTTTCGGGCTTCTGACGACCCGAAACGGTCGTCAAATGTGTTATCCTTCTTTATCCTTACATATTATAAAACAAAATCCTCCGCCGTGTCTGTCTGTCGTTCTGTTCGGGATAAACTCAAAAACTACTGCACCGATTTTCATGCTGTTTTCGCCAATGGATTGAGTGGAAGGTTTTAGTATAATAACCGACATCTACGCGGGCGGAGCCGCGGGAATCAATTAGTGGTTAATAAAAATGTACGATAAAAGATCAATCAATATCGATGATTTCAATAGTAATGCTGAGTCATAATGACGAAGTACCTAAAATCTTTTGTGTCCTTTTTTTTTTTTTTTTGAGTTTGGGCAATTATCCAATGACTTCTCCCGCTCTGGGTGGAGCGGAAGGGCGTGTCAGACTTTTACTGACTAAAAACCACCCGTGTTCCTTCAGTTGCCTGTTGCCAAGGTCCCGGTATCCCTTTCGGACCAACCCGCAACCCTGTGAGTCCTAAGTTTTCATGGTAAAAAAGGCTATTTTTATAACCGTACTGTAACTCGGAATTTTACCTATGTTTCACAACTGCTTTTGTTTAGTTTGCATATTAACCGACTGCGGCCATTCCGAAAGGACGGTTATGTATTTCAACGGCTGTTTATGTTGGTAATACCTATTACGTAGAATTGTTTGTAAAATAAACATTTTTTGACCGCCACGCCGTCAAAAAAATATTTAAAAAATATTAATAACCAATATATAAAAATAAAACAAATATATATATTTTGTATGTATATTATACAGGGTTATTGGTAAAACACCAACAACCTCTTAAGGAGTCATTGTACTCATCATTATGAACAACTTTTACTATGGGAACAAATTAGAAATCGCGAAAAAAACAGCTGTTCCGTACATTTTGACGAGTTCTGCTAAAATAAATGAACAGCTGTTTTAGTATACCAAAAATTTCAATTTTAAAAGGTAATGTTGCAATTTTAAAATATAATCAATCTTGTTTGCCAAGGTAAGCAAATATGTTTAATTAGACATTATTAAGCACACTGCTAACATATACAAAACTGATCAGGAAGAGAAGAAACGTTTGAAACAGGTGCTGATCACAAGGTTATTTGCAAAAATTCTTGGAATTTTATGACTGTTTAAAACAAGTTGTGTGTTTCTCTAAAACGGCTAAACTGATTTTGATACCGGTTTTTTTCCTTACAGCATGTATCAGAAATGTGTTGTTTTAATTAAAGTCGTGGTAAAAATCATCAAAATGAACAACTTTCTCCACGGGAACAACATCGTAGTTCGTGAAAAAATTATCAACTGTTTCATACAAATCTTCAATACCTACTATTAAAGTTTTGTATGAGACAGCTGATAATTTTTCGACCCTTTAAAGAGCTGAGTAATTCATCAACTCGTGAGTAATCCGTCAACTCGTCCTACATGCCTACGGCCCATTTAGGACGTTCTTTTGATTTTCTTCAAGTCTCCTAAATGGGCCGTAGGCATGTAGGACGAATAGACGAATTACTCCAACTCGTCATAAATTCCTACGGTCCATTTAAAGGATTAGGACGACTTGCATAAAATCAAAAGAACGTCCTAAATGGGCCGTAGGCATGTAGGACGAGTTGACAAATTACTCAAAGAGCTGATATTTTTTTCATGATTACGATCTTGGTGCCATCGTGAAAGTTATTTTGTTTCATGGTCTGTACCCCACCCTTATACAGGGTGTTTGGTGCAACGTTTGCCAAATTAAAATGGTGGATAGGGGAATACGCTCCACAGACCCCAAAAAAAATTCTTGGCCACATGAGATTAAAAAAAAACCAGATGTTACTTGCAAGTAATTTTGATTTTCATACCACCGTACGACATTACACATTACAATAAAAAAAATAGGACCTAAAACATGGTAGGTAAAGCTACCATGTTTTTTTTTAAATCAAGTTCGAAGTCTGTTTTTTGGGATTTTTCAAATAAAATAATAACAATAATATGACCTAAAAAAAAATACATAAAAAAGGGGGGGTTGGGCTCTGGGGTTACTACGTTTACAATTGTACATGATCCTTCACGCCATTTTAATTTGGCAAACGATGCACCAAACAGCCTGTATATGACACCACACCGATACATTCTGTATAATGATGTATTATGTAAACCAACAGAGGAGATAAATGTTTAACAGAAAAAAAAAGAGTTTTTGTGTAAATCTTATAATAGTTAATTTAGATTTGATAATTATAAGGAGTCAAATAATTATTATCAAGACGTGAACACTCCTTTTTGTGCAGTCGTGTAAAAAAACATAGTGCAGTCACGGACTTTAATCGATGAGCCACCTTCAAACTTTTCAATTTTGCAGTTTCATACATTCACGAGATAACACGATTAAACACGAACTCAAATCGCAAGCTCGTAAACAAGATGACAAATAAATTACTTTTAATCGGAAATATGACTTTATTAGTTAACCTCTATGGATATTTCCGATTAAAAGTAATTTATTTGTCATCTTGTTTACTTTCATACATTCACGAGATTACACGATTAAACACGAACTCAAATCGCAAGCTCGTAAAATAGATGACAAATAAATTACTTTTAATCGGAAATATCCATAGAGGTTGACTAATAAGTTCTCAATGATAAAAATAAATACAATGTTGCATTAAGGTTATCCAATCTATTTGATACCGACCTCCTTTGAATCATAGCTCATTAACTCGATAATAATTATGAAAACATAACTGAAGACAGTGATAGTTGAAATATCAAGATGACAAATAAATTACTTTTAATCGGAAATATCCATAGAGGTTGACTAATAAGTTCTCAATGATAAAAATAAATACAATGTTGCATTAAGTTTATCCAATCTATTTGATACCGACCTCCTTTGAATCATAGCTCATTAACTCGATAATTATGAAAACATAACTGAAGACAGTGACAGTTGAAATATCAAGATGACAAATAAATTACTTTTAATCGGAAATAGTCTTATCCATAGAGGTTGTCTAATAAGATCTTACTGATAAAAATAAATACAATGTTGCATTAAGTTTATCCAATCTATTTGATACTGACCTCCTTTGAATCATAGCTCATTAACTCAATAATTCTGAAAACTTAACTGAAGACAGTGACCGTTGAAATATCGATGTCAGAGAATTTCTCCGTACGCTAACGTTACTATGCAGCAGTAACCTAGCAACAATTGTTTATCGTTGCTAGGTTACTGTTGCTAGACCTGCAATTGGTTGACTTTGAGTAGTCACTGCTGTCAAGTTTGTAGTTCTGCTCTCAGGTTAGCCAACCGGTAAAGATATGAAATATAATTTTCTTCTTCTAATACAAAGACATATGACTTTGCGTGTCGGGAACCGAATAAACCCGATTTGCATTACACGGCTAAAAAGCGAACAGTACCAGGTGGCTCATCAATTAAAGTCCGTGACTGTACCTACCTACCTAGATGCTGATAGGCATAAGGCAGGTTTATAATCGTTCTAAAATCTGGACTAAGAAAAAAGATATAACGTGTGAATTTTAAAAAGCTTCCGGAATGAATAAATAGCAAAAACTAAGGAACGAGTGACCTCATTATTACAGTTACAATTTAGGCTCTTAACGGTACCTACTTCAAAAACAAAAACTAAAAGCTCTTTTTACTAAGTCATACCAATTAATTTGTTTATGATAAAAACTTTAGACACTATGATAAATTGCGGGTTAGTCCGAAAGGGATACCGCGACCTTGGCAACAGGCAACTGAAAGATCACGGGTGGGTTTTAGTCAGTAAAAGTCTGACACGGCCTTCCGCTCCGCCCAGAGCGGGAGAAGTCATTGGATGATTTCCCACCCTCAAAAAAGGCACTATGATAAATTGTTAGTGCCTCTGCTGCCGGCGCCGGTTGCTGAATTAGCTGCCAGCTAACCTTGGCAAAAAAAAAACCGAAAATGGGGTTCAATTTGGCATATGGAGTAGATAGGCGGGATAGGCATACAAAAATATGTAGGTATTAGTTAGGTACAGCATTATTTTTCCATTAATAAATTTTTGACATCAAATATATTTCCTTAATCCAGTAATCAAGTACTTCTAGAAAACTAGTTAGATACCCCGCAAACGCGGGCCGGCTCTAGCCGGGGATCGTGGAAGGCGCACTAGTTTCCATGATCCCCGGTGCAAGTCTGGGAAAGGAACACTGGGGTGGTTTTTAGTCAGTAAGAGTCTGACAGACCCCTCCCCCCGCCCCAGGGCGCAGCTGCGTGAGAGTTGCAGAGAATCGAGCTGAATGGCGTGCAATTGGAGAGGCCTTCGTCCAGCAGGTTCGATGGTGATGAATACAGGATGTTATGGTAAACACCGTTATCCTTGCAACCAGTGCTTTGGTTTCATTTATAGAACGTAAAAACAATGGGAAATTACACATTTTTTTTCTTTTTTTTAACTACATTTTTCCACAAACGACGCAAGTTCGTTGCCCTATGTGCTAGGGCAACGAACTTGCGTCTCAACACGGGTGGGGGGTGCGGGACGCGAACTGACCAGCCGCGAGCGCGACCACTCCCTCAGTTAGTCAGCTGTTTCGCTAGCGAACACGGTGTCGGATAGAAACTTTTTAAAATCTTTTAATGAAAATATCGTTTTTTTTTTGTTGTTTTCGGTCATTTATTTTTTATATTTAAGTCACCTACCCATGGTTTAGATGACAAGACTGTTTACCCTTACAGCCTGTATAAAAAGGTGAATATTGCTACGAAAGAGATTAATCGTCGAGTTGACGAGACTCGGCTGGGCAGCGTTCGGGAAGTTACACTATAAATATCTTCTCGTCCCACATCATACCATGTCTTTGGCCAGTGTGTGTTGCCAGTGATGACCTATGACACTGAAGCGTGGTCGCTCAGAATGGGCCTTAATAGAAGGCTAAAAGTTATTTAAAGGGACTAAATGGATGGGTGGCCATTCATAACATACCGGGACCCCTCCATAAAGCACGATCTCGGCTCTCATCTGTAGATCTTTGACAGTTGTTACGGGTCGTCAGAATCCCGAAAGTCTGACAACCAGCCTTACCAAGGGGATATCGTGTTACACAGTAACTGGGTTGTGCAGGTCAGAAGGCAGTCGCTCCACGTAAAATACTGGTATCCAGCTGCATCCGGTTAGACTGGAAGCCGACCCCAACATTGTTGGGAAAAGGCTAGGCAGATGATGAAGTAGGTAAACTTTTTATATTATGGTAGTACTAACCATATTGCTACTTTACTCTTGTATGAGTTACTCTAATGATTACGTAACATTATAAAAAGTGTTATTGACTGAAAGATCTAAAAATAGATTATATGTAATGACTGCTATAAAAAGTCCAGTAAAAACCATATGACGGGCATTGATTGGCTTGTACATTGTACAATTCCACTGGTCCTCGGATTTTTACAAAACAATTGCGTATGCGTTTGTTAATTAATCAATAGATCAATCAATCACCTACCCACCTAAGCTTGCCAAAGTTCGTGTGAAAAACAGTTTACGGATTTTTTTGTAGCTAACCGATGTTACTTTAGAACTCTAAGAAGAATCACTGTTCTTGTTCTGTTCTAGAAGTATTACTGTTCTATGCTCCAGAGCTGCGTACTTGTAACTTCATTTTCTGTACTATTGTGTGGCACTAATAAAAAGTTTAAGATCTACAAACGAATAGACAAACAAACCCATTCATAGACTGCTAAAATACTAACCCTCTTTTGGCATGCCGTTGTCAGCAAAAAGGTCACATTTACTTTAAAATAGAATACGAAAAACCAGCCACAGAACAATGGTTACATATTAATTAGAAAAATAACATAACACAACTAAATAAACAAATAAATACAAAAACAGAAGGACACTGCAAAGGATTCGTCCGCATTGCTGTCATCCGGAAACGTGCCCAGACGACTGGCAGCATTGCCACGTTGAATGGCAATGCTCATTCTTAGATAATAATTAGAAAAATATGTTCTTAATTTAGTGCCCAAATTGAGAAGATATTTTTCTAATTTTGTGCCTAAATTAAGGGCGCACCCAATCACAAATTGCTTAGCATGATCCTCTGTTATGCCGAAAATACTGCAGCATTAATTTTGAAATAAATATATGTTAAAGTTGAGGATTGATGCTAGGTCTTATGTGAGGCGGGAACACGATTACATAAAATTTTCTCTATAGAAAAAAATTCCAAAGTTACCTCTGCACATAATTATAAACCGCTGGTATTCAATATATACTTCAAATTAGATCATGAAACTTTGCATGGTAACTGAACTAACTATAAAGCAGGTCTTATGTGTGTAATTTTTTGAATTACCATTATTTTCACCGTAAAAAGCAATTACCTAAACTTTTCGACGCTTTAGAGCCGCTAGCGCCCAACTCTGTCTCGTTCTCATTCAGGTCGCGAGTAGTATGGTGCGACCGGGATAAAATTGAGGTAGGGTGCGCCCTTAAGAAGATATTTTTCTAGTTTAGTGCCTAAATTAAGAAAATATTTTTCTTTTTCTAATACTTCGAAGTGTCCGTTTATTTTTTTGTATTTATTTGTATATTTAGTGTAAATAGTTGTAATTTTGTTGTTGGTTATTTTTACCAATAATGAAGCAAAGAACTTTCAAGAAGCTTGGCATAATAGCCCTCCCATAAAAAGCCAGGTATCACAGGTAAAATTAGCTTACGAATCTATTTTTAAGCTCAGTTTGGCAATAAAAATGCTAACACTTGTAATTAAAACGATTCGTTTTTCTTATAGGAACCGAGTAATAATGAACATACCTACACAAAAACAAAACTGCGAGTCATTGTATTAAATGCGAGTACATGATAATTATAATCTTAGGTACAATTCTCTCGTTGGGGTTATCCAAAGCCAAAAAAGTGGTTGCTAAATGAATGGAAATGTACCGTACTTTTATATAAAAACTGTTTGGTAAACATATGTATATAACTACACTCGCGAAAATCTAAGAAGTCCGTTTTGACGTTTCTTCCTCGTACATGTAATAAAACGTTATGCCTTGAGAATCAGTTTTAAGCAATGTAGATAAGTCGTCGATTACAAACTCTCTAAGTATCCGTGCGTTTGAACTGGCGAAACATTTGCGACGAAACATGCTGAAATCTCTATCTTCTGTCAATGTTTCATACAATTTTTGACAGGAACTAGAGATTTAAATATGTTTTGTTGTAATGTTTCGCCAGTGCAAACCCACGGTAAGATCAATCGATATGTCTCGAGAATCAGTTTATAAGAAACCAATTTTTTTTTTTCATCGCTACCCAAAGCATTTTTATAGCTGTCAAAACGGACTTCTTAGATTGTCGCGAGTCTAGCTGCGCCCCGCGGTCTCACCCGCATAATTTTCATAGGATAGCACGACCTTGTGACATGCTTCGAGTCACACATTATTTTTATCTCAGTCACTCGAGCCATGTCACAGTAGGCCGCGCTCGCCCCCTTTCCCCCTCGCCCCTGGTCCTTTTGCCCTTATTATATACTTAGGTACATGTTGTTGATGATATTTTTAACACAGAATTTTCTCGACGCAGTTTTTTCGACGAAATAAAACCAGTATGTTCTATATTTAGCAGTAATTTATGTAGTTTTGATATACTTACCTCATTCATTGAATAACTTTGAATCTATTATGTATTTTATTGTTTACTAGCCCTCTTACTCTTGCCCGGTTGATGGCAATAGGCTCGCCCCATATTACAATGGGACATATACAGGGTGTTAGGGTAAACACCGTTATCCTTGCAACCAGTGGTTTGGTTTCATTTATAAAACGTAAAATCAATGGAAAATTACAACTTTTTTTTTCTTTTTTTTAAATCAACATTTTACCACAAGAGACGCAAGTTCGTTGCCCTATGCGCTAGGGCAACGAACTTGCGTCTCAACACGGGCGGGGGATGCGGGATGTGACCTGACCGGCCGCGAGCGCGACCCCTCCCTCAGTCAGTCAGCTGTTTCGCTAGAGAGCACGGTGTCGGATAGAAACTTTTTAAAATCTTTTAATGAAAATGACGTTTTTTTTTTGTTGTGTTCGGTCATTTATTTTTATATTTAAGTCAACTACCCATGGTTTGAATGACAAGAGTGTTAACCCTTACAGCATGAATATAACTGGCGAAATGTGTGTGTACTATAGGTACACATCTGCTTAACCCTTTGGGGATTAGAGGCGTGATGTTATGTTGTTTACTAGCTTTTGCCCCCGTGGAGCCGATAATTATTTAGAGTAGCCGAAGCAGCCGATCTACAGCTATCTGCAGCTATCTGCCAGTGGAAGTCCCGTCAAAATCGGTCCAGCCGTTTCGGAGATTAGTCGGAACAAACAAACGGACAGACATTTTCATGATTTTTTGTTATAAGTCATTTAGTTGAAAGCTGGTATTTTGAAATTACAATGACAAACAGACACTTCCATTTTATTGATTTGTCTTTGACTACATCACTACATATTATAAATCGAAGTCCTCCACCGCGTCTGTCTGACTGTCCGCGCAAACTACTGCTCCGATCATGCTGTTTTCACCAATGGATAGAGTGGTTCTCGAGGAAGGTTTTAGTATATAATAACCGACTTCCACGCGGGATAAGCCGCGGGCATCAGCCAGTGTATATACAGGGTGTTAGGGTAAACACCGTTATCCTTGCAACCAGTGTTTTGGTTTCATTTATAGAACGTAAAATCAATGGAAAATTACAAGTTTTTTTTTAATTTTTTTAGATCTAAATTTTACCACAAGAGACGCAAGTTCGTTGCCCTATGCGCTAGGGCAACGAACTTGCGTCTCAACACGGGCGGGGGGTACGGGATGTGACCTGACCGGCAGCGAGGGTGGTCCCTCCCTTAGTCAGTCAGCTGTTTCGCTAGCAAGCACGGTGTCAGATAGAAACTTTTTAAAATCTTTTAATGAAAATTGCGTTTTTTTTTTGTTGTGTTCGGTCATTTATTTTTATATTTAAGTCAACTACCCATGGTTTGAATGACAAGAGTGTTTACCCTTACATCCTGTATAAGTATAGCTGATTAGTGCAAACTAAAAGAGGAACAATGAAAATACACAGAAGAAAGCGTTGTCTGTTGCAAAACTAAAGATATTTGTTATCATGAGGTCAAACGCAAGACTTTTCTTATCTTATAATCGAGATAATTCAATAACAATGATTGTTTAATACCAATGACTTCAGAATTATAAATAATGAGTTTATTTACAGTTTTTATATACCTAGCCTTGTGAGTTAGCTTCCAGTCTAACCAGATGTCATTAATATACTACTACCCAATTTTTTATTTTGTTGTAAGTAATGAAATATGTAGTGACTTCAGATAATACAATGAGTTTATTGTACATTAAAAAATAATTTAAAAAATTCACAAAAAAAAAAAATATCGTAGAAAAACAAGTGTGACAAATGTTCGTGTACAGTGTTTTTTTTCTGTATCATATCAAGTTAGTATTTTTTGTGAATATTCTTGGCTTCACATGCCGAGACATACTACTTACTCTCTGGCAAGTCGATTTCCTCACGATGTTTTCAGTGATAAGAAAAATACAATACCTACGCACATGAATCCGAAAAGTCAGGCGTTCGTGCCTTGGGTTTGAACTCGAGACCTATGACTTGGCAGTCCGACGGTCACACCACTAGGCTATCACTCAGACATAATGTTCCGTCAGACATAATGTAAGTCATAAATCATTATTACTCAGCAGGTGCGGTTAGGCATTTATTAATTTAATTGATTTTTAAATCAATTAATAACTATTCTTTAACTGCAAACATTTATTTTCAAGATTTATGATTGATACACAGAAAATAAGTCATTTATTCACTGATTGAGATTTAAATAAATAAATACGTTCACAGTACTTATGACAGGAAGGCCGTCTTTGTTGATAATACGAAATTATTGATATTTATTATTCACTCACTAATGCCCAAAGGACTTGGCAGAGATGTACCTATAGTACCTACATATAACTACCC
Organism: Lithophane semibrunnea; assembly: GCA_947363905.1. Classification (NCBI taxonomy): domain Eukaryota; kingdom Metazoa; phylum Arthropoda; class Insecta; order Lepidoptera; family Noctuidae; genus Lithophane; species Lithophane semibrunnea. The sequence goes on along the minus strand of OX376213.1, from coordinate 4,064,944 downwards.
ACATTTGGCTAGTTGTCAAGCCTCGGAACCGGTTTAAAAATTAACGGTTTCCTCACGATGTTTTCTTTCACCGTTTTGAGAGCAATTATGGTGATGAAACTATATTTACACAAAGTGAAGCGACTGGGCTTGAACCCACGACCTCCAACTCGTAAATCGGGGGCCGTTTCCACTGCGCCACCACTGCTCCAAAAGCTACTCAATCTGCCCAAACTTTTCCCAACTATGTTGGAGTCGGCTTCTAGTCTAACCGGATGCAGCTGAATACCAGTATTTTACATGGCGCGACTGCCTATCGGACCTCCACAACCTAGACTAAGACTGGTTGACAGACTTTCGGGCTTCTGACAACCCGTAACGACTTTCAAAGATCCATCACGAATGACAGCCGGGACCAACGGCTTAACGTGCTTTCCGAGACACGGAGGAGTCTCGGTATGTAAAGATGGTCACCTATCCTCAGATCAACACCAGCAAGCGTAGCTTAACCTGATGGATCGATCCGTGCGGCTGTTATTACTTAGCCACTACTCCTAAAGGCTCTTACATACTGGGGCGATTCGTCGCGCGACGCGACGCCGCCGAAGAAAACTACACGGCGAACAATGGTTCGCCGTGTAGTTTTCTCAGAAATTGTTTTGTTAAAATTCGCGTCGCGCGATGAATCGCGCCAGTATGTAAAAACCTTTAAGCTAATCTATAATATTTCCTGTTATAACGATCTATGTTTAACACAATTCTTCACCCATCATTAACGTTTTATATTCTACAATAAAAACAACACTTTTTTGCGTCTTAAGAAACAACATAGAATTATTGTAATTATATTGAAATCAATTTTACGCTTAGTTCGGCGAGAAATATATTAGGTAGGTACGTTCTTTTTTTACCCGACTACGGCGAAACAATAAGGAGGGTTATGATTTTGACCGGTATGTTTTAAGATTTGAACATTATCAGCCCTTTGGAACGGCCTGGCTTCTGCCCGCGTGTTCACCCGCGTAGTAGTCAACTGCACTATAAAACATTTACTCTTTGGCACTCGGTAGCAGTGCCGTAATTAGCCTTTTATGCGCCCGGTGCGAGCTGCTATAAAAATAAATAATAAAATGAAAATGAAAATCAATCATTTTTGCATTTTCATTTGGCACTCGGTAGCAGTGCTGTAATTAGCCTTTTATGCGCCCGGTGCGAGCTGCTATAAAAATAAATAATAGGTAGTGGCAATTTCTGCGCCCCTCCAGGGTCTGCGCCCTGTGCTTGGGCACCGGTGGCATCGCCTTAGTTACGGCAGTAGTAGTGTAGCTTTCTACCAGTGAACGAATTTTCGAAATCGGATTAGTACTTTCAGAGATTACCTCCTTCCCTAAACTCAGCATAATCAGCCTACAATGTTCCCACTATAGGCCTCCTCTCTTCAAGAGGGAGTGGGCTATAATCCACCACGCGGACCCAGCAGGTTGGTAGATGTCACATGTCTACGAATATTTGGTTCTAGGACATGCCGGTTTCCTGTTGTGTTTACAGTACTTATGGCCATCTTTGTTGATAATACGAAATTATTGATATTTATTATTCACTCACTAATGCCCAAAGGACTTGGCAGAGATGTACCTATAGTACCTACATATAACTACCCACATTTGGCTAGTTGTCAAGCCTCGGAACCGGTTAAAAAAATACCGGTTTGCTCACGATGTTTTCCTTCACCGTTTTGAGAGCTGCAGCAGTGGTGATGAAAATTATCTACATAACAAAACAAAGAAAAGCAGCCTGCCTGGGTTCGAAACCACGTCCTGCAACTCGTAAGTTGGGTTTGTTACCACTGGGCCACCACTGCTCCATCGATGCCCATAATATTTTGATTTTAACTTACAAACATGGATACATAAGACCTGGCTGCCTTTCATGATTTTAGTTCAACGGGAAGAAAACTTTTTTTTTTTTGTGTGTGGGAAGTCATCCAATGACTTCTCCCGCTCTGGGCGGAGCAGAAGGGCGTGTCAGACTTTTACTGACTAAAACCCACCCGTGTGCCTTCAGTTGCCTATTGTAGTACGGGAAGTACCATGGTTTTGATCTATTTGCGAGCTCAGAACAAATAAAAACAAAGACATATCGCTGCGAACAATACAGTGAAGTATGCCAAAACTGCACCTACGCTCTGTGCATACACGCTCACACGCACACATTTACAATCAAACTACACCTCACTAAGTGCACACATGTTGACTAAACCGGCCTAACGTCAGTACAGCGCTTTGTCTTGGTTTTTTATTTGGTCTGAGTATGCGAGTATCAAAATAAATGACCAATTTTTTTTTTATTGCGCTGACTTAGGCTCGGTTCCATAAACAAAAACGAATGGTTTAACATACCAATGGTAGAATTTTTATTGCCAAACTGGGCAAAGGGGCATACCTATAAATAGATTCGTTAGCTAGTTTTACCAGTGATAGCTAATTCCATAGCGACGACGGCCTACTATAGAAAGTTATGAGGCTTCATTATTGGTAAAGATACAAGAGTCTTCATTTTAATCGATAACGGTCCGTAAACCCAATTTATTTGTATCCATTTTTTTATCTAAAAGAGTGTCCGTGGAGTTTCTTGCCCGTTCTTCTCCATAGGTACCTACTACGCTTGGAATGGGCAACTAGCTTCATATTTCTGACTGAACGACTCCTTGACAATTCAAAAGTGCCTGTAAATGGTTTAATTGAAATAAATGCTTTGAGTTTGAGTTTGAGTTTAAATTATAGGAATCGGCCATTAGAAGACTGTCTTTTGTAGAGCTCCAAGGGACCGTAGAGTATTTGATATTGATTTCAACTTGATACCTCCACGTGTTCCTGATAAAAAGGGTCTTGTCAGACTGACAGACAGATGGACAACGAAGTGATCCTTTAAGGGATCCGTTTGTTTTTGCTTTTGAGGTATGGGGACCTAAGAACAACTTAGGTAAACCTAAATATGAGCTATAAAACGTGTAACGTTAAATGCGCAAAACCTGAAAATAGTTTGATCAGAATAACGAGCAGAATCGATTGAACCACTTTATAATACAGGTCACATTTTTCAACAAATCTTCATTAAAAAACGTTTTCGTGTCTATTTATTATAGGTCAAGCCATCACATGCGCAAACCCGCCAAAATAGTTACCTATTTTGGCGGGTTTGCGCATGTGATGGCTTGACAAACACAAATTGTTGTCGACCAATTTAAATTTTCTCATACGCGGGATATTAATAGCTTTTATTTCAATGTAAATACTAATCTTCCAAAACTAAAACAGCACATAAAACATTAACAATTTTTTTTTTTTTTTTCTCTCTGAAATAGGTCAATTGAATTAAAAAGCAGTTGGGGTGTCTGAGGTTTTGCGCATTTAACGTTACACGTTGTAGATAAATAGGACTTTTTCGACGCCATATTTTAGTTAATTGTCAGTCATTTAATTAATAGCACATACTGTAAATAGTTAATTGTGTATATTTTATAAAGTAATTTTAATGTTTAAAGAACCTTTGTTTTAGGTAAACTAAAAAAAAGTTCCGTAAATGTTAATCCAATTTATGACACCATAGTCACGTTATTTAAAATAGTTTTTATATCAAATCCGGGTTCATGATAATAAGTCTTTAAAAACAAGAATATGTAATAATTTAAACAACAGCCAACTCAGTTTCTATACAATTTGCAAATTAAGTTACGTGGAATCTTTTCGTTTTTTAGGGTTCCGTACCTTTTAACGGCAGAAAGAAACGTTTAACAATCTTGTTCGTCCACAAAGACAATTTTTCAAGAACGTGTTAAACTCTAAATTCTATAGGCACTAAAAATGACGATCAGTTTGCGCAACTGATATCCAAAACGGATGAAGATGTTTTGAATACGATTAGCGCTAAAAACATAACATAGTTCCAAAACTGAGAGACATGTTTTAATTACGTTTACCGCTAAACGCATTTAGTGGTATTAATATAATAAAATTTTAGTAAAAAGCTGCGGAGAGACTTAAAAACACCTGTAAGTAAAGATAAATTGCTTAAAAGTCATGTTTTGGAAAAGTTACGGAGCCCAAAGTAAGCGAACGCAACTCACACTTGACCAGCTTTTTTTATGAGTTTTTCACACTTGGCCGGCATTTTTTGATGTAGGCTTTACTAATTGATAATTACAGGTTATGAAAAAAATATATTCACATTACATGTTAATGACTTTGCAAAAAACGCCTAAATTGTTTTCTGCGTGGTGTAATTGTACGGAAAAAACTTTGCGAAGGTCGTTGATTGCCTATTTATGCTAATACCAGAAACTGCTACATTGTTTTTACCCGACTACGGCGAGGCAAAAAGGAGGGGTGAGACTTTGACCGATATTTTTGATGGGAGCAATGTTCAATATCAATCTGCCTAGCCTTTTCCCAACTATATTGGGGTCGGCTTCCAGCCTAACCGGATGCAGCTGAATACCAGTATTTTATATGGAGCGACTGCCTATCTGACCTCCACAACCCAGTAACTGGGTGATACGATACCCCTTGGTTAGACTGGTTGTCAGACTTTCGTGCTTCTGACGACTCGTAACGACTGTCAAAGATCCACAAATGACAGCCGGGACCAACGGCTTAACGTGCTTTCCGAGGCACGGAGGAGTCTCGATATGTGAAAATGGTCACCCATCCACGGACCAACCGCGGCAAGCGTAGCTTAACCTGATGGATCGACCCGAGCGGCTGTTATTACTTAGCCACGAGCTCCTCACAAAATTTAAATACCTCAAACTCAAACTCAAAGCATTTATTTCAAATAAACCAATTACAGGTAGGTACTTTTGAATTGTCAAGGGGTCGGTCAGTCAGAAAGATGAAACTAGTTGCCCATTCCAAAGCGTAGTAGGTTCTTATGGAGAGGAACGGGCAAGAAACTCCACGGACACTCTACCCAATGGAAATGTATGGGAACGGCTGATTATTTTTTGCGATTACGTTGTTGTTCCCTTGGAGAAAATTGTTCTGTTTGATGTTACCACACCTTTTTTGGCCACACTTTTCTGTAACAACCTATATACAACCATTATCCTTCTGTTAAAGCTGTTGGTTCTCCTATTCTTACATAAATAAATACTCTTTGAGATTAACTATTTACGAAAACAACGAAGATGGAGCTAATCAGCAAAGAAAATGGAAATAAATATTTATTCAGAATTAGTCATATGTACGCAAATTACAACCTATATACCTAATTAATTCATAAAAAAAAAACAAAATTATATCCTTACTTAAGGTTGAATTAGTCGCGGGCTCGAACTCACTGGTGGGCGTGGCCAAAAAGCACGCTGTCTCATCTGGCATCGTGTCCGACAGAGAAAGTATCAGTGATGAGCAGTTAGACGCTAGTCTACACGCACAACGTCTAGTTCGCACGCACACAAACACCGTTCCGAACTACATTAGTAAAATGAGGGCGTAAAAAATTACGAAAAGTCTTTTGTAAAATCGAGTTTAATGAAAAAACCACTGCCTAAATCCATTGCAAATAAAGTTTATTGAACTCTTTGATAATGGAGCTTTGTCAGTGCCGACTTTGTTTTCAATATTTTACACGTCTTTTATTACTTATTTACGCCCAAAGCTGCGTTAAAATTAGCAATAAAAACTAATTGTTGTTGGCTCATAAGTTTTTAATGGCTTTTTATTTTATTTCCACACAGACAAAATTAATAATGAGACAAAACGACATCGTAATTAACTTTGGATGGACAATGTCAAACAGTGGAGTAATACCCTCTAAAATATCGACCTGTGCAACCTTATTTAAAACTATTCACAAACTAAAATATGGCGTCGAAAAATCATCCGCATCTCTGTCGACTGGTAATATACCCAAGAGACTGGTGGCATTGAAGATTATTCTTAATCCCCCTTGCCAAAAGTGTTTTAATCTTAAAACGTATCACTATTGAACCGGTTTTTATACATCTAATAAATATAAATTCGCATAGCAATGAGCAATTAATTACGTCGTTAGAATAATTAACGCCGTAATAATCGTACTTAACATAAGTTTAATTTTAAGTGACGAAAAAAAACCGTAGTATTTTGCGTTCTGTAGTTTCCGCCTACCCCCATGGGAAGTAGGCGTGTATTTATACATGTATGTAAAAAATAATTGAACAAACAAAAATGTTCTATCTATACATCTATCAATCAATCTGCCTAGCCTTTTCCCAACTATATTGGGGTCGACTTCCAGTCTAACTGGATGCAGCTGAATACCAGTATTTTACATGGTGCGACTGCCTATCTGACCTCCACAATCCAGTAACTGGGTAATACGATACCCCCTGGTAAGACTGGTTGTACGAGTTTTGGGCTTCTGACGACCCGTAACGACTGTCAAAGATCTACGAATGACAGCCGGGACCAACGGCTTAACGTGCTTTCTCAGACACGAGGTCTCGATATGTAATTAATGGTCACCCATCCACAAACCGAATGCCGCAAGCGTAGCTTTACCTTCCATCGACCCGTCCGGCTGTTATTATTTAGCCACGAGGCCCTGAACATGGCACTAAACATGAAAGTCACGGCCATTGCCTACCACTTTGTAATAGATAGATCGCGCTGACACATTATTGTGTAATACCTCATATTAATCAGTCGTAATACATATATTTAATTGAAACCAAGGCTAGTTAATATTTCCGTTGTAAACCATTACCTAGGACAATTTAAGCCTAAGTAAGTACTACTTTTTGACGCGCAAAATCTGACTTAGAATAGTCACTCAAAAAAACATCAGGCTAGTCTGAGAGCTAATGGATTTAAATAAAATTGTTTATTCTGTAAATAGGTTATTGGAATCACTTTTAGACGTCATACAGGATGTTAGGGTAAACACCGTTATCCTTGCAACCAGTGGTTTGGTTTCATTTATAGAACGTAAAATCAATGGAAAATTACAACTTTTTTTTTCTTTTTTTTAAATCTACATTTTACCACAAGAGACGCAGGTTCGTTGTCCTATGCAACAACTTGCGTCTCAACACGGGCGGGGGGTACGGGATGTGACCTGACCGACCCCTCCCTCAATCAGTCAGCTGTTTCGCTAGAGAGCACGGTGTCGGATAGAAACTTTTTAAAATCTTTTAATGAAAATGCCGTTTTTTTTTTGTTGTGTTCGGTCATTTATTTTTATAGTTAAGTCATCTACCCATGGTTTGAATGACAAGACTGTTTACCCTTACAGCCTGTATTAAAAAAATATTAAAAATAAACTAGATGAGGTCGGCGTTTCCTATCTGACTACTCTGAGAAGAAAGGCCGAAACAAACTCAGAGGTTACAGTCTCTTTGAAAGTCCAGACATAATCTTGGTCAGGCCATATTTTATGAGGACCATGTAGATTAGTGTGTAAAATGTTTTATTCCACAGTTTTAGTTATTGCACCTACCGCTGCTTGTCTCTGCATCACCCAAAGGTTGACTGGTAGAAAATGCCTATGGTATTAAGTCCGCCTCTGTACATTTGTAAACACAGTGCGAGTATTAAATAAATATATAAATTAGCGTCTGAAATAGTCTTTTGAGGAAAGAACCACACAGATTTGAGTGGACCTGTCCGTTCAGTGCAAGCTTTGTCAGTATTATTGGAGCTCAACGCAGAACTGAAGGATATCTATATTTCTCTATTCGATACGATACGATATTTACGAAGAAAAAATTCTGCCCGCGACGACGCCCGCGGACGAATTCGTCAACATGAATGATGAGTTGACGAATTACTCCGTCCGCGTGGAATTTCTTGTGCCCCAGGCGGGTGGCGGGCGGGCGATACGATCGCCCGCCTGCGCCATTCGTGTTCGCTTAGCGTCCTTTCTGACAATTTTTTCTTTTTACTCGGCTCTTATGGGTCGTAGTGTGATTTTAAATACCTAGCCTAAACCTAACCTAACCTATATTAATTACCTATAGCCATAATAGCCTAGCCTAGCCTACCTTAATATCTTTTATCGTTTTTATCTTTTATCTTCTTTTATCTTTTATCTATAATTCTTTCCTTTCTTTCCTCAAGAATTAGGCTATCAAATGCAAACATATTTCAAATCCGACATGTTCCAGACATTAGCGCGTTCAATCAAACAAAAAAAAACGCTAAAGCTTAATAATAGTAAAAAACTCTAAGCTAAATAGTATAAATTAATTTAAGTATAAATTAATTTAAGTATAAATTAATAAATTCATTTAATTTTCATCGAATCTTCGAGATATTGACTGGTAGCTGACCGAATTCTTATTTTGGCTAACCTTGGAAGTATTATGAAACGCATTAAAAAAGGTAGGTAGAAAGGACATTCTTTTTTTAAAGTTGTTTTATCCAATTTATCTGACCATGAACCTTGTGCGAACGATCGAAATGTTACATAAACATACCTAATTATTTTTTAAAGAATGGTGGTGATGGCGTTGTTAGTATTTCAAACGAATAAGAACCTTATTCCGGATTGAAAATAAGGTTTATATTCGCATGAATTCTTGCATAGGGCAAAAATAGCCGTGTTGAAGATGGTAAAACTATAACTGTCGAAACTAATATTACAGTTGTAGGCAGAAATAACAGTATTTATAACCGTATATCCATAAAAACAATGTGTTTCTAACCGTACCTACTAACTGTATGAAATTGATATACTTGTGACGCGACACGACACTACACGACACAGTAAGTGTGATCCTAGCTTTAGATTAGATTTATTTTATTTTTACCCGACTAAGGCGAAGCAAAAAGGAGGGTTATGATTTTGACCGGTATGATGTATCTATGTGCATCTGTTCCCTATTTCCGTGTTATGGAATTTATAATTAATTTACTAAGTTTGAATGTCCATGCATTATTTGAGAAAATATTACAAGTCTTGGCCGCACCCACGCATTGATGGACTCACGTAATGTGTGCCTCGGCCCACATTTTCACGATCGTCCACCAATGCCCCCGTTGCAGGCCGCGACAGTAATGTACTAGGTATATTGTAACAATTTAATATACCTCTTTATAAAATCTTTCTAGGCACTTTGAATCAAGACAAGTCATCAAGTAAGTCATTTTAATTACTGTATATTTCCACTACATGGACGTTAATCGGAATATTCTGTAATACGTACACACGGCTACACATCAAGCTATACATTTCCAGTTTATGCTGATCTCGCATTGTATAGGATTTCCGTACAATGCGAGGTCAGCTTATACTGGAAATGTATAGCTTGATGTGTAGCCGTGTGTACAAGTAATGTAATGTAAACAAACTATTATTATTATTAATATGTAAGGTACATAACTTTGTCTTGGATATCAAGGTTCTTTGACATTTATTAGGGCTCTCACGGAACCCCTGCTCAACTGTCGATTGGCGTTTAGAATATAGCGATAACAATTAAAATTCTATTTAAAATAAAACTTCTAACCCCTCCCACTCCCTTTCCCACTCCTCCTCTCTATCTCTTCTTCTAAAGGCGCTTACATACTGGCGCGATTCGCCAGTCACCAAAAAATATCTGAGAAAACTTCACGGCGTACCTACAATGCGGCGGCGCGGCGTCGCGTCGCGCGGCTAATCGCGTCAGTATGTAAGAGCCTTAACTCCTTCTTTTAAATTCTTTCTATTCTTGTGTATTTTGTATTCCTGTCTGCTTTTTTTGTTTTTGTAGCGTAGAAAGCGAGAGGAAAGATATTACAAATCTAAAAGTTTAGAAAAAATGTATTTCGACTTAATCGGTAAGTACATTATGATTTGGAGCAAATTCATTAAGACCGACAGACACACGAGTGATCCTATAAGGGTTCCGTTTTTTCATTCGAACATAGGGAACCCTAAAAAGAATAACGTCCAAAGACTACGGTAAATCTAGACCTTTTACTGTTCTGTCTAGGCTTAGTGGAAAAAAATCTAACTTATAGATGAATGTATAATTAAATCATCATTATTACATTGTAAATAAAAACCTCTATCAGCAGGCGTAGCATGGCGCTTTCTATCTCTACGAAGAATAGACATAGCTTTTTCTATACAAAGTGACAGTTCGTTTCTTCATTTTTGACATCCACCGTGGAAATCTTTCTACAATCTTTCATTTTGTCTTTCATTTCTAACGATCTTTGTCTAGGTCTTTTTGTAGGTAGACTATTTCGGAAGAAAGTTTTCTATCCTTACTGTCAAAATCACAGTGACAACCGATAAATCCTATGACAAAACAAAGAATTCTGAGTCGAATTATGTAAAAGAGTGAATTTCGTAAAAAGTGCAGTTGACCCTTTCTACTTTGCTGCCGTCTCGTACTGTCCACTGTCTACAGGAAACGTCATTTTTGTCTACTCTTATGTCGACAAAACGGTGCTCATGCTACGCCTGCTGAACGGAAAACCCGTTACTCTCATCTATAAATAACTGTTTCTATAGTAGTTCACAGACCAGTTACGGAGCAAAAACTGTTTGACAGATAGATTTAGTACTATGACCTAAGTCAAATTAGACAAAATTATCTCACAGAGATCACGCTTCATAAAATCGTGTTTGTTTTGGTTTTGTAGCTGTGGCTAAGCAATAACAGCCGCACGGGTCGATCCATCAGGTTTAGCTATGCTTGCCGGGGTTGGTCCGTGGATGAGCGACCATCTTTACATACCGAGACTCCTCCGAGCCTCGGAAAGCACGTTAAGCCGTTGGTCCCGGCTGTCATTCGTGGATCTTTGACATTCGTTACGGGTCGTCAGAAGCCTGAAAGTCTGACAACCAGTCTTACCAAGAGTTATCGTATTGCCCAGTTACTGGGTTGTGGAGGTCAGATAGGCAGTCGCTAAATGTAAAATACTGGGTCAGCTGCATCCGGTTAGACTGGAAGCCGACCCCAACATAGTTGGGAAAAGGCTAGGCAAATTGATTGTTACTAACTGTGCCCGCGACTTCCTCTGCGATCCAGGATGTTAAGTAGCCTCTGTCCATCTCCAGGTCATGGTATGCATGAGCCAAATTTCATCCAAATCCGTTCAGACGTTTTAGCGTGAAAGCGTAAAAAATAAACCAACGAATACAAAACAAACTTTCGCATTTATTATATTTTATACAGGGTGTTAGTGTAAACACCGTTATCCTTGAAACCAGTGGTTTGGTTTCATTTGTAGAACGTAAAATCATTAGTAAAAAAACACCTTTTTTTTTTAAAAGAAAATCTACATTTTTCCACAAGAATATTTCACCCTACACGCAAGGGCAACGAACTTGCGTCTCAACACGGCGGCCGGCGGTTGGCGGGTGCGGGCGGAGCGCGCAGCACGTCACATGACCGGCCGTCAGCTGTTTCGCAGCCCTCTCGAACGCGTATCCATGAGTATCGGGACAGTGACGGATATTCACTTTTTAAAATCTTTAAATGAAAATAAGTTTATTTTGTTGTTGTTACTGGGTCATTTATTTTTATATTTAAGTCAACTACCCATGGTTTGAGTGGCAACGGTGTTTACCCTTGCATACTGTATTATATTATACAGTGTGTATAAAAAACTCTCTCAGATCCGTGAGGGTGTTGTTAAGAATCATACATATAGTCTATTTTTGTGGTTTCATTTTGGAAAAAAGTCGCCTAATTTTTTCTCAATGGGGAGTTTTACCGGGTTATTAGCGGGTGTGTACCTACACACGGCTACATATCAAGCTATACATTTCCAGTCCATTTCTCGCATTGTATAGGATTTCCGTACAATGCGAGGTCAGCTTATATTGGAAATGAATAGCTTGATGTGTAGCCGTGTGTACAAGTTACTTCTGACCTCTGTAGTTTTGCTAATATTAATTAAATTGGGTAATTTAGGTACTAAAAACGTGAATTTTAATAGTAATAACTTTCTTATTTTCACAATCACACCGCCAACTTCCAAACTCCGGGCTGTTACTAAGAAATTCCTAATGGAAAAACCCAATAACATCTTTAACTTAAATTAAAAACTAGCCTTATTACCACAAAACCGTGTTTATCAGTTATTTAGCCTAAACACCTTATAAACATGACATTTCTGTATGGAGTTTGACATTAAACAATGTCAGTTTTATGTATAAATTAACATGCGTTGAACAAGTGTCAAATTTTTTGCGGTAAGGCTCTTAGTTTGATCACATTCGTGAGCTAACTAAAACTGGCTTCAATATTTTATAGCCAAAATCCAAGATGGCGTCTTTGCTGTGCCTATATTTGACATTTAAAAGGATCACATGTCTTGTCAATTGGTATTTTATGGTAAATAAGTCACGTTAAAAGTTGTTTGAACGTGTTTTACATAATATAATTCTTACGGTTTTCTGAATTGAAACTATAGCCGTTCTATATTTGAGCAGTGGTGGCCCAACGGCCAATTGGCTAATTCCAGATGAAAAAATCCAATAACACGTTGCCCTACCCGGGAATCGAACCCAGGACCTCCTGCATAGCAAAAGTGCTTGCAACCACTCAACCAACGAGGCAGTCAATTGATGATTGATGTGCAAGTTTGCATAATTATTAGCCTATAATGTTCCCACTGCTGGGACACAGGCCTCCTCTCGGTGACAGGGAGTGGACCGTTATCCAACACGCGGGCCCCGTGCGGGTTGGTAGATGTCACATGTTTTCAAATTGTTGGTTCAAAAACCGGTTGCCGGTTTCCTCACGATGTTTTCCTTCACCGTTTTGAGAGCAGTGGTGATGAAATAATTTACACAAAGTAAAGCGCCTGTCTGGGTTCGAACCTACGACCTACAATTACTCGTAAGTCGCAGCCGTTACCACTGGGCCACCACTGCTCTCCAATTAAAGGCAATATAATATTTATTTTAAATCAAGGAGTTTATATGCAAAGTTTATATCTACATCTATTTTCAAGAGACTGGTTTTAAATATTATCTTACAATTTACATTCTATTGAGCTAACATTGTTAGACTGCCGCTTGATGACATTTTATGTTAAAGTACCTTATGTAATATGTATCAGTTTATTATTTTGGAAGATTATTTTGTGTATTTTATCTATGGGCCTTATATAGTTGCCTGAAAATAAAGAAATGAAAAAAAAAAAAACGTACTTGTCAGAGTGGATTTTTGCGAAACACTCCTTGTTAGAGTACCTACCTATCTATCTACCGTCGTGAAAAAGTTTTGAATATATTATGGCCGGTCACATATATAGATAGGCACTCGCTCCATGTAAAATATTGGTATTCAGCTGCATCCGGTTAGACTGGAAGCCGACCCCAACTAAGTTGGGAAAAGGCTAGGCAGATTGATTGATGGCCGGCCACATATAGACGAAATTCCGAAACGGAACGAAATCAATCAATCTGTCTGTAATACTCAAATCAATGTGTGTCCAGTCTATCTGACCTCCACAACCCAGTAACTGGGTAATATTAAATACCCTGGGTAATATACAATACCCTTTGGTTGATTCTGGTAGTCAGACTTTCGGGCTGACGACCCGTAACGACTGTCAAAGATCAACGAATACGAACAGCCGGGTCCAATGGCTCAACGTGCTTTCCGAGACACAGAGGAGTCTCGGTATGTAAAGATGGTCAACCATCCACGGACCAACCCCAGCAAGCGTACCTTGACCTGAGGGATCGACCCATGCGGCTGTTATTACTTAGCCACGAGCTCGTTACGGATCGTCAGAAGTCTGACAACCAGTCTTACCAAGACGTATCGTGGTACCCAATATCTGGGTTGTGGAGGTCAGATAGGCAATCGCTCCATGAAAAATACTGGTGTTCAGCTGCATACGGTTAGACTGGAAACCGACCCTTCATAGTTAGGAATAGATAAGAAAGATGATTTGATTACCTACATCAAACAGGATGTCTCAAATCATAGTTAAAATACAGATAGTCATAAAAATAAAATAACTAAGCTCTTTAGTAATTATGTGAGAAACTTGTATATTTTTATAACTACGTGTTAATTATACATTTTCTTAGTATAATACTAGTAACATTGGTTTCAGTTTTCCTGGTGTTAAAACTAAGTAACTACATAATCACGGTTTTCCGTATTGTTGACGTCAAATCAAAATAAACAATGGTATGATTGCAGTGAGAGGAGCTCGTGGCTAAGTAATAACAGCCGCACGGGTCGATCCATCAGGTTAAGCTAAGCAGGGTTGGTCTGGGGATGGGTGACCATCTTAACATACCGAGACTCCTTTGTGCCTCGGAAAGCACGTTAAGCCGTAGGTCCCGGCTGTCATTCGTGGATCTTTGACAGTCGTTACGGTTCGTCAGAAGCCCGAAAGTCTGACAACCCCAGTAACTGGGCAATACGATACCCGTTGGTAAGACTGCAGTCTTACCGACGGGTATCGCTTTGCCCAGTTACTGGGTTGTGGAGGTCAAATAGGCAGTCGCTCCATGTAAAATACTGGTATTCAGCTGCATCCGGTTAGACTGGAAGCTGACCCCAACATAGTTGGGAAAAGGCTAGGCAGATTGATTGGTATGATTGCAGTGATTGAAAGAGAGCTGTGGTGGTCCAGTGGTAACGGCCCCACGAGTTTGTAGGTCGTGGGTTCGAACCCAGCGCTTAAATAGGCTTTTTACTTTGTTAAAAAATAGCTCATCCTTGGGTTTTTGTTAAATAAAAATGTCATAGAATGCTCTTGACATTATTTATGCTAATTTCTGATTTAGGTACCTACTTATGTAATTTAAATGCATGACGAAACTAGTTTAGACCACTATATTCTGAATTCTATAGCAGAATTTAAAAAAAAAAGATTTTGTTAAAAAATAAGGCTCTTGTATCTTTAAGGGCGCACCCTACCTCAGATTTTATCCCGCTCGCACCATACTACTCGCGAGCTGAGTGAGAACGAGACGGAGTGGGGCGCTAGCGGCTCCAAAGCGTCGAAAATTTTAGGTAATTGCTTTTTACGGTGAAAATAATGGTAATTTAAAAATAAAAAATGACATAAGACCTGCTTTATAGATAGTTCAGTTACCATGCAAAGTTCCATGATTTAATTTGTACGATAGGACCTAGCATCAATCCTCATTTTTAACATTATATTTATTTCAAAATTAATGCTGCAGTATTTTCGGCATAACGGAGGATCATGCTAAGCAATTTGAGGTAGGGTGCGCCCTTAACAATAATGAACCAAAGTCCTCATAGCTTTGAATAGTAGACTCTCCCATATGGAGGTAGCTATCACTGGTAAAATTAGCTTACAAATCTATTTATATATGCCCAGTTTAGCAATAAACAAGGAAAACGATTCGTTTTTGTTTATAGGAATCGAGCATAAGAGGCCTCGCCAACGGCGACTTTTTGTAGCAATGCTGTCGCGCAGTGTATAGATACAGCCGCGATGCTGTCACTTATACTTAGTTAATTTATTTATTTATTTCATAATTTGATATAGATAATTCATTATGTGCTGCACCGATTGACGTCATGCCGTCAATGTTGGCTGTCACTGAAAACCAGCGCTGGGACTCTGTCTCGCATAGGGTCGCAGCATTATGCTGAGTGATGGCCGTTTTGCGTGAATGTAACGCATATTTCCCCGCAACTTGTTATTTTCGTATATTTATCCTTTCTTAGCGTCATGTTTGCCGCAAATAAACATATTTTCTTTCTTTTCGTTGGCTGTGTACCTTCGCCCGGTTACTGTTGCACGTTGCAAACGCGCCTATCGCGCGATAGTAGCGATGCCGAAACGCGTTTACAAAACGCGCGATAGTATCGCTACAAAAAGTCACTGTGGACAAGGGACTTAAGACAATACAATGGCTACGATTTCGTAGAATAGCGGTGGCCGTCACATAACGGCCGTAGTGACGGCTGTTATGAAAATGATAGCAGCGGGGTTTGATTATACAGTGTCAAAAAACGCTCTCTAGAAAAACACACCAACTTACTCGTACTTTCATAGATAACGTTTTAGTGATGTCATTCGTCGGTAAATTGCGAACGACATGTAGCGGCCACCGCTCTTCTAGGAAACCGTACATTTTCTGAGGACTTAAAGTTTTGCCAAGACTAAAATATTATAAAAATAATATATTGTTTATAGTTTCTGTACACATAAAGAAAACATTATGTAAAAAAAAAGGGAAAAAGTTGCATCTAAAATATACGAGTAAATATTTTCGCACTAAAATAAAATCTACTTATTAATAAAAATTAAGAATTTCTTCGCATAATTAAATTAGTTTGCACCATTCATAAACTAAAAAACCCGTTTGCGCAAAAAGCACTAGTTATTTACTAAGCTACTAAAATACACGTAGTTTTATAAAAGTTAATATTTATTTAGACATTCAATACTTAATTAAATATGTAAGTATAATATTACCTACATAAGACTAGACTTTGGTGCCTAGGTAATATTCCAGACATTTTTTATGTCAATGACAAGACATTTTTATGTCAATGTTTTTTTGTGTAAATAGTTTCATCGCCACTGCTCTCAAAACGGTGAAGGTAAACATCGTGAGGAAACCGACATATCCTAGAACCAAAAACTCGAAGACATTGTGACATCTACCAACCCGCACTGGGCCCGCGTGGTGGATTACGGTCCGCTCCCTCTCACCGAGAGGAGGCCTGTGTCCCAGCAGTGGGAACATTGACTGATTATGTTATACCTCTGCCTACCTCCATGGAATACAAACGGCATGATTAGTTATTTATGGAATACCAGAATTCATAGAATCAAACACTGACTTGTATTTATATTTTTCCTAGCTCTTGTTTCAATGGAAATCATCGTAATGACACATGACACACTGTATTACAAAACTATGTACATTCACAAGCATAAATACCTTGCATAATTTACCTATAATGTTCCCACTGCTGGGACACAGGCTTCACGCGTGGCAACGGTATGCTTTATGTATGAAATATGAAAGGAGCGGGCGTTGCGCCGCTCCTTTCATATTTCATACAAAATGAGTAAAGAGGCGCGGGATGTACACAGGCGGTAGCGGCGGCAGGCTAGGTGCGTATCATCGCTCCTATAAATTTTGTATGAAAATTGAAAGGAGTGGCGCAACGCCTGCGTTTCTCACGTCTAGTGTATGTTGCGCGCCTTAGGCATTTATGCTCGTGACTGTACCTTTGTATGTAAGGTACCTTTTAATACCTCTTCCTAATGACTTAAACTAACCAGTTTCACAAGAATAACATTTTCCACGTGTTCTGCCACTGCTGACCACAAACAAGATACTTGAATATACATTGAGTCTTATTTTCCATGCAAATATGATGAATGAGCGTATATGGGTAGGTAAATGGATTAGGTACCACATAGGCTTGCAGAAAAAATATCGATGTATCGATATATTGATATTTTTCGTTCGATATATTTAGGCGATAAGTATAATGTATCAAACACAATATAAATTGTTCCTGATAAATAAAATAAAAAGATATTTATTATTTCGATGTACTTATCGATATAAAATATCAAGTATCGAAAATGTATGAAATACGATAAATATTTCCAATAGCACCACCGTTGTCGCCACTGGCTAAAATTGAACTTCACAAATATTTTCTAATATTTTTATTATCTATTTAAAAAAAAAAAATCTCCGATATATTTTCGATTATCGAAATCGATAGTGTTATTTTTTTTTAAATATCGATACGATATTATAATCGATACTTTTTGGCACTTCTTGCATCCCTACTATCACATCTAGTATATATGAATATTGCGATATCTTTGATAAAAAACGGCCAAGTGTGAGTCGGAATCGTACACTAAGGGATTCGTTCTGTATTAAAATCGAGAAAAAAACGCCGAAAACAACAGGTTTCTTGTTTACGCCTTTATTTTTCTTTATTGTTTTTATTTTACATTATAGCGGCAATAGAAATACACAATCCGTGAAAATTTCAACTGTCTACCTATAACGGTTCATGAGATACAGCCCGCTGACAGACAGACGGACGGCCAGCGGAGGCTTAGTAATAGGGTTCCGGTATAAGTATAAATGTATAATTAATTAAACTTAATAATACTAAGGTAGATATAGCACTAGGAAATTTTCCAGCTGACATATGATTTCCATGCGGAAAGCAAAAACGTCATCAAGAATAATATGCATGTCACTGTCATCATAAAAATGCTGACAGTTTGCAAAATGTCTCGAAAAAAAAAAAAAAATTTTTATAAATAAAGATAATACCAGCCTATTGTTGTCCCTGCATTGCCGGAAAAAGGCCTCTTCTCGTACAGAGAAGGCACGAGCATTCATATGTTTTATGTTAATCGATATTTAAAGTAAATAATACGCTGATGAGATTACGTTTCGTCACGGGTTACGTTCATTGCGGGAAAGTCCGAAAGGGATACCGGGACCTGGGACAACAGGCAACTGAAGGAACACGGGTGGGTTTTAGTCAGTAAAAGTCTGACACGCTCTTCCGCTCCGCCCAGAGCGGGAGGACTCATTTGATGATTACCCAAACTCAAAAAAAAAGGGGTTACGTTCAGTCGCTTCATGTAAAATACTGGTATTCAGCTGAATCCGGTTAGACTGAAAGCCGACCCCAACATACATAGTTGGGAAAAGGATAGGCAGATAATCTATTTCTATTAGGCTGTTGGATCCATATTAGTTACTCACTCTTGGAACTGTTTAATAAACAATAGATTCTTAATAAATCAGTTTAGCTCATCCGGTTACACTCGTTGGTTGGGGAATCACCCGATGCTTGGTAGAAATGACGCATGGGAAACTTACTTTGTCCAATGCTACGGCTACATTGTCGCGATAAAGCGAACTACACTTCACGCGCTATTTTAGCAGACCCTAGATCAGCGATGGCAAAGAGTTTGTGTGGCCTGTTGAAAACGAATAAGCCTAGTCATTGATAATGATGAATGATTAAATTTCTGTTAAGTATAGTTATAGATGTAGTAGTATTTTTTCCAGTAGTAGTATTTTATTAGGTAAAATAATAATACATTTAAATTGGGCAACTTATTAATATACTACTTAAATTAACTCAAAAACCAAAACTAAAAGGACTAAGTAACTATACCTATAATAGTTATAGGTACGATGGGGTTGGCATATCCATAAGGATAAAAGAATCCAACCCAAAAGATTAAAAAAAAAAATACTTCACAGTCTCTCGTCTTACAGGGAGACGTCGAGCGGTGTGGGAGAGAGAGCGCGCGAAGTGTAATTCGCCTTATCACGAAAATGTAGCCGTAGCATAATCTATTCAAACTGAATAATTATAACGGTCCTTGCAAAGAATAGGTGCTTAGTTTTTTGGGTATATTTTATTAAAAGTAATAAATGTAATAATCATTAATCATTGTGACGTGGTTTCCGAATGACGTAGACGACGATGAAATTATGCCTAGATGAATTAACATGTCATATTTCAATGACATGGCATTTGACTGTGGATGGGTGACCATCTTTACATACCGAGACTCGTCCGTGGCTCAGCCGTATAACCCGGCTGTCATTCGTGGCTATTTAACAGTCGATACGGGTCGTCAGAAGCCCGAAAGTCTGACAAACAGTCTTACCAAGAGTTTTGGAGGTCAGATAGTCAGTCGCTCCATGTAAAATACTGGTATTCTGCTGTATCCGGTTAGGCTAGGTTATGCTAGAACGCATTATTTTAGAAAATGTCACAATAAGTTCATGAAGTTGAAGAAGGACCTCGATGATTGTACTCTTAATGTTTTTACATTGAATTTGACATTTGATATTAATTTGACATTATATTTATTTGTTGACCTATTAATTAATTGAATCTTGAACTGAACATTTCATATCAATGTTAATTAGATTATAATTGATAATGAGAAAAAGAATTGAAATGGTTAAAATTTTATTTAATACTAGCTGCCGCCAGGGGCTTCGCCCGCGTGTAATCTTTATAAATTATAGCCTATGTTACTCAGGGTGAATGTAACTTTCTAATGGTGAAAGAATTTTTGAAATCGGCGCAGGTGTTTTTGAGTTTATTCATTACAAACATACACACAAAAATACAAATCTTTCCTCTTTATAATAAAAGTGTAGATGTAGATTTAGGTAATGTTCAACACAATGATATTTGTTAGTAAACAAATAAATGAAATGTTAGGAACTTTTAAAATCCTACGATATTCAGTCCTACCAGCGACATGCAGTGACAAAGAGAGTGAACTACACCGGTTCACATACCGCTCATACTACACAGAGGTCGGAGTTCGTTTCCAAGGGATTATTAAAATGTACTCAACATCCGATAAAAAAAATAAAAATAAAAATCGACTACTAATTTCCAAGACCATAATCATTCAGCTGCCATGCTTTTGGAAAAATTTCAAAATGAACAGTCGAAAAAATGGATGTCTCACGTGATACGAAGTTCACCGGGTCATTTAGTATAATATAAATAAACGTGCAATTCACATATCTACCATGTTATAGATAGGATTCAAACTTGCGACCTTTTTTCATTATTTTGCTCCACTTCGTAACCTTTTATAAAATAAAAATATCATGATCTGCCAGCCTTTTCCCAACAATGTTGGTTCGGCTTCCAATCTAACCGGATGCAGCTGAATACCAGTATTTTACATGGAGCGACTGCCTATCTGACCTCCACAATCCAGTTACTGGGTAAGACGATACTCTTTGGTAAGATTGTCAGACTTTCGGCCTTATGACGACCCGTATCGACTGTCAAAGATCCAAGAATGGCGCTTTCCGAGCCACGGAGAGGTTAGAAGAAAATTAAATCACATTTTATCGTATACCGTATAACAACGTAAACAGAACAGATAAAACCACATAAGTGTAATTATCTGATGACGCTCGATATCTTACCACTGAATCTTGCTAACCGTGTCATTATACTTAGTAGGTACGAGTCTTACGGCACAATAGTGTTGACATTGTTGGAAATGGGTGTTTAATAGAACTTTATGCCTTTGTACACATATCCTCACGCCTGTAATCCCCGACCGGTTGGGCAGAGGAGTACAATGTGTACATTTATTATACAGGGTGGCGATTTCGTCAACTGCATCCGTCAAGGGGGTGATTCTACCCGTCATACTAAACAAATTTCGCTAAGAAACTCATATTTGACTCGAGAAAAAAAAAACAAATTCGTTTATAACAGCTCAGACCAAATAAAAACAAAGACAGAGCGCTGCGAACAATACTGTGAAGCATACCAAAACTACACCTCCGCTCTGTGCATACACGCTCACACGCACACATTTACAATCAAATTACACCTCACTAAGTGCACACGTGTTTACGAAACCGGCCTCACGTCACTGTTGACAGCGCTTTGTCTTGGTTTTTTATTTGGTCTGAGTACAACAGCACGCGTAGCATGACAACCATAGAAACGGGTTATCTACGGGTTTTATCGACAGAAGAATAGACAGAATAGACAAAATGACAGATTGAGATTGTTTATCTGCAGGCGTGGCATGAGCACCGTTTTGTCGACAACAATGACGTTTCCTGTAGACAGTAGACAGAACGAGACGGCAGCAAAATAGAAAGAGTCAACTGTACTTTTTACGAAATTCACTCTTTTTACCGACTTCAAAAAAGGAGGAGGTACTACGTTCGGATGATTGTTTTTTTTTTTTATGTATGTTCACCGATTACTCCGCCGTTTGTGAACCGATTTTGAAAATTCTTTTTTAGTTCGAAAGGGTATACTCCCGAGATGGTCCCATATAAATTTTATTAATTTTGCTTGCGTAGTTTTTGAGCTAGCTTCAATATTACGTATTATTCCCACAGTCTATGTAGACGATATAATTATTAGACTCCTTCACTTTTATTTACATAGCAGGTAGTAACTTGTGTGGGGTAGGTAACACCACTAAAAAGTGAAAAATTAAAACTTTTTACAAAAAAAAACAACCGACTTCAAAAAAAACCCTAAAAAAGTGAAAAATAACTTTAATTTCGGAAGTCGGTGGCAAAAAACGAAAATTAAAAAGCAAAGACACCGACTTCCGAAATTAAAGTTATTTTTCACTTTTTTAGGGTTTTTTTTTTATATAAATCGACTCAGAATTCTTTGTTTTATCATAGGATTTATCGGTTGTCAGTGTGATTTTGACAGTAAGGATAGAAAACTTTCTTCCGAAATAGTTTACATAAAAAAAGACCTAGACAACGATCGTTAGAAATGAAAGACAAAATGACAGATTGTAGCAAGATTTCTACGGTGGATGTCAAAAATGAAGAAACGAACTGTCACTTTGTATAGAAAAAGCTATGTCTATTCTTCGTAGAGATAGAAAGCGCCATGCTACGCCTGCTGTCATTTTGTCTATTCTTCCGTCGACAAACCCCGTTTCTATTAAGGTAATGCTAAAAAACACAATAAAAAAAGTGCTGGAGACAGACTATTTCGGTAAGATTTAGAGAAGAGGTAGGAGGTCAGGTAAGATTTTTTTTACGAGTTGGATATTATGAGTTTTTTAGCGAAATTTTTAAGTCCCATGTAACAGAGGGTGAGCCTATTGCCACAAACAGGGCACAAATCCAGACTCTGGACTGCTACTGAGAAACCCCTGAAGGTATAACCCAATAACACTTTGTCTGACCTAAGAATCTAACCCAAAATACTTAATCACCAAAAAGTAATAAAAAGAACCATTAGCTACAGTTTCATCATTATTTTTGGTACACACGCACTTGAAGGGACAAGGAACCGGAAATCTAAGCAATGCGTACAAAAATACATGAATACATATTCAAATGTCTATAATTTTATACAATTTGAACGCCATTAAACCGTTCATAAATTGTTTTTTTTATAGTTTATTTGCGCGACTGCTTAAATAATGTATTTAATTTAGGTTCTCTGTGGTTTTTGTTATATTGTCATATTTAATTTTTGTTTGGGGCACACGTCAAGGGGAACTGTTGACTGCGTTATTTAGGTATCAAGCTACCTGGGGGCCAAATCTACTAATTTACAAACGTGTCAGTGGTCTCACAATGATCAGTTTTTGACAGATATGCCATACAACATCTGTCAAAAACTCATCATTGTGAGACCACTGACACGTTTGTAAATTAGTAGACTTGGCCCCCTGTTTAGTAAATACCCGGACAACTGACACGCCCCGCTCCGCCCAGAGCGCATGAAGTCATTTGATGATTTCGCACCCTCAAAAAAAAAAAAAAAGAATATACATAGGTTTTTTTAGATAGTTGTTGTTGTGATTGTTTTCTGTCATCATGTCATCAATCTATTGTCAAAAACGTATAATAGACAAAATTTCATAAACAATAATTATTAAAAAAAAAAAATGGATCTGTATGGATTTTCAAACCAGTTTTGCGAAATAAGAACATTACTTGATTGGTCTAATATAGCTAATCCTCAAGAATTACCCCATAAGCTCACAATCGTCGTTTAAACTAATTAACAAAATAGTTCAGAGCGTAATATGCTAATTTTTAATTATTTTATGACCAAAACATGTTTCACTAAATAGGGAACTAAAATAGATTATGACAACTTTGACAGTTACTACGCACTGCCATAGTCTACAGCGTAATAAGACTGTCAAAGTTGTCATAATCAATTTCTTTATCGATACCGAGACTCCTCCGTCACTCGGAAAGCACGCTAAGCCGTTGGTTCTGACTGTCATTCGTGGATCTTCGACAGTCGTTACGGGTCGTCAGAAGCCCGAAAGTCTAACAGTCTTACCAAGGAGTATCGTATTACCCAGTAACTGGTTTGTGGACCCTTTCTCAAGCAAGTGATACCTAATACAATACGAATCCGGAATATAGAGGTGCGTGCCTCCGCTAGTATTAAAAAAATTCTTCAAATTAGATCATGACTATTCATGACCAAGACGGACAGATTCAAGTTTTTGTCGACTTAATTAGTCAAGACTTGTCATCGTTTCATTTCATTTTTTTAACTGATTAAAATAGTACGCACGGCTACACATCAAGCTATACATTTCCAGTTTATGCTGATCTCGCATTATGTAAGATTTCCGTACCATGCGAGGTCAGCTTATACTGGAAATGTATAGCTTGATGTGTAGCCGTGTGTACCTATTGTACCTACGTACTTTGTCTTAACGAATTGCCGATTAGGTAACTAATTAGGTTAATGGTAGGTAGTTAGGTACCTACTTTTCCATTTTGAGATACCAAAACCCCTCCGGACACCCCATTTTTACATAGCGAGACTCCTCCTCGGAAAGCACGTTAAGCCGTTGGTCCCGGCTGTCATTCGAGGATCTTATTGACAGTCGTTACGGGTCGTCAGAAGCCCGAAAGTCTGACAACCAGCAATAATGCGTAATTTATTTTCGTAACCGATTAAGACTAATCTATTTCATTTTGACAGTTCAACAACATTCATTGCGTTATTTTTTTCCAACTTATGAAGCAATGGATTAGGCATTTGTTTCAAACCGATTCAGATTGGGAATGATAGTGTGTTACGCAATACGAAATATGCATGTTATTGAAATATGGGTCAAATATTTTATATTATAAACTATATTACTTCAGAACTATGCCTCCATCAATATTTTTGAATAAAACTTCTTTTTGAGCGAGAAATTATTTTTTTTAAAGTCCCAAAAAACTATGGGTAATTCAAATACTTGAAACGGCTAAGAGCGGATGTGACGTAATAATCCGGGATAACAATCAAAATGTCAATCAACAAGTGTCGAGTCAATGTCAAACGCTCATAGAAAAAGGAGTGTTTGACGTTGACTTAACAGTTGCTTGTCTGTTTTCACGGACTGTGACGTCACCACACCAAGCGCGCCAAATGGAGGGCGTTTAAATAGCCCGGATCGGTTGAATATAAAATAAAAAAATTAATTACTTTAAATTGCTTTTTTTTCCGTCAAATTTTTTTTACTATTATTTGACAATGTAAACTATCAAATAAAAAATTTTAAAAAATACATGCATATTCCCTATTAGGGTGCAGTCTTACCAAGGAGTATCGTATTACCCAGTACCTAACTGGTTTGTGGAGGTCAGATAGGCAGTCCCTCCATGTAAAAAAATCACTCTGTTTATACAGACGAGTGCATTAAAGTCATAAATCTTATTATTACACTGGTTAAACTACTTTAATATAATTTAAATGTAAAGTAATCTTAAGAATAATGTTGTATGTTAACATAAAACATAATTCTATGAATAGGAACCGTAAATTATTGTTTTATTATTCACTAATGTGACTCTAAATTAATAAAATAATCATTCAGTTGAATGAATTAGTATTTAATTATTATATGTATTAGTATTTTAAACTTCTATTGTTTCCTCAAGCCATTATAAGCACGAAGCCACAACACAATCATGTTAATTGTTCACAGGCCTACCTACGTAATAAAACACTATAATTTTAAACATTGTAAAAGCCAGTTATTTTTAATAGAGTAACCGTGGAGTTCCTTGCCGTATCTTCTCCATATAAACGACCAATTGGAACCGTGCACCTAGCTTCTGACGTTTCGAAGATGACCATGTATTTTTTAGGGCCATTGAAAGGCATTTTGTATTTTGAACTAGACATGGTGTATTTTTGGGTCATTGATAATAAGGCATTTACGGCCCGGCAGGGCTTAACGGCCCTAAATGCCCAATAAATAATATTATGACTAATAATTTTGTGACATTATTGTTTGTATGTTCTTTTTAATTTTTCCTGGCTTTATGATGATTGTTTAAATTTTTGGGTGACATTTATTGTTAAAACCAGTGTTCGACACAAATGAAGAAACAAATATAAATATATATATATATATATATACAGGGTGTTAGTGTAAACACCGTTATCCTTGCAACCAGTGGTTTTGTTTCATTTATAGAACGTAAAATCAATGGAAAATTACAACTTTTTTTTTCTTTTTTTTTAATCTACATTTTACCACAAGAGACGCAAGTTCGTTGCCCTATGCGCTAGGGCAACGAACTTGCGTCTCAACACGGGCGGGGGTTGCGGGATGTGACCTGACCAACCGCGAGCGCGACCTCTCCCTCAGTCAGTCAGCTGTTTCGCTAGAGAGAACGGTGTCGGAT
This sequence comes from Lithophane semibrunnea, assembly GCA_947363905.1. Taxonomy (NCBI): domain Eukaryota; kingdom Metazoa; phylum Arthropoda; class Insecta; order Lepidoptera; family Noctuidae; genus Lithophane; species Lithophane semibrunnea. The sequence continues at coordinate 4,038,835 of OX376213.1, read as the reverse complement.
AGAAACTTTTTAAAATCTTTTAATGAAAATAACGTTTTTTTTTTGCTGTGTTCGGTCATTTATTTTAAGTCAACTACCCATGGTTTGAATGACAAGAGTGTTCACCCTTACAGCCTGTATATATGCCCCCGGGCATATTTTATAAACCCATTTGTAGTCTTGCCTGATTTTCAAAGTTATGTCTGCGAGTAATAATAATACATTTCAAATATCAAATAAGTATTAGAGTGTGTAGTGATGCAGAGTAATAATGTCACATTACAAATATCAAATAAAATGTGTAGTGATGTACCTTCACATATTTTCACGTATTTACGCGCGTCGCAGCGCATTGTTTAACATGCATCTCTTCAGATCTCGACAAGAATGCACGTTTGCTTTCATTCGTAGAACTTCGATAAAGATATTCAAATCCAATAAAATACTGATGTTTTGTTTTTTATTTTTATTAAATAACGACCCGTCCAAGTTTCGCACAAAACAAATCATCGAGAGTTTTTATTACTTATATGTTTAATGTATTCCAGTCCGGAGTCTGGATTTGTGCCCGGTTGATGGCAATAGGCTCGCCCCCTATTACATGGGACTTAAACATAACTGGCGAAATGTGGATGTAACTAGTGGGTACATTTCTACCTCACCCTTGTAATTTTTAAGAACGTTCGCAGTAGACATGGGCGTTTTCGTATTTAGTTGCTAACGGATATGTAACCGATATTCAGTTTTCATATCGATATCGAAAACCGTTTTCAGATATCGATATCAGTAGTACGATTTGCTCCCTGATATCGAGTAGCCGCCGGAAAGTTGCTAATTTATGGAATATTTGTTGTAACTAAATAAATAGAAACTAGACCTTATTGCTAGCGCGTTAGGATATAGATATTACGCACGCACTATTATTAACCAAATAACCAATCACTAGCCGAAGTTACATAATGTTCGCTTCATCACTTTTACGCCAGTAAAACATTGAATGGTAAGACAGAGACAAAGCGAATAAAAACCGTCGATGTCATATCGCTCGTGATGTGAAGTTTGCGTTTTGTTCGTTATTACTTATTCGATATTATTCGTAGTTCGTTCTCGTTGTTGCGCTTTGGATAAGCCATAGCTCGATAAAGTTTTTGTGAAAACGGTTATGTATATTTAGATATCGATATGGTATGATAATAATCACATATCCGATATAAGTTACGTTTTGATATATCGAACCCATGCCTAGTTCGCAGTCGCATCTCATTCGCAATCTGTCAAAAATACAATCAATTTAGGGTAGCAACATTTTTGACAAGTTTGATAGATTGCAACTTGAATGCGAACGCTTTTTAAGTAGGTACCTACGAGAATTGTACCTTTTCGGTACAATCATCGATGAATTTAGAAAATACCTAAGTTACTCTTCTAAGTATTTTTGAGGAGCTCGTGGCTAAGTAATAACAGCCGCTCGGGTCGACCCATCAGGTTAAGCTACGCTTGCCGGGGTTGGTCCGTGGATGGGTGACCATTTTCACATATCGAGACTCCTCCGTGCCTCGGAAAGCACGTTAAGCCGTTGGTCCCGGCTGTCATTTGTGGATCTTTGACAGTCGTTACGAGTCGTCAGAAGCACGAAAGTCTGACAACCAGTCTAACCAAGCGGTATTACCCAGTTACTGGGTTGTGGAGGTCAGATAGGCAGTCGCTCCATGTAAAATACTGGTATTCAGCTGCATCCGGTTAGACTGGAAGCCGACTCCAACATAGTTGGGAAAAGGCTAGGCAGATTGACTCTTCCAAGTATTTTTATTTGTGTCAGCGATTGATCAGCTAATACTAACGAGTAAGTAACTGTAACTAAATGCATACGATTTCTTTTAAAACGCCTTTGCTTTCGCCCGCCGTCGCGCGGAAAATCCCCCGACTACACCAATAATTTAGGTTTTGTTTTGTTCAGTTATAAATAACTTTATAATCTGTTATTCATGAGTATTTTTATGTTACTATAACGTAGGGTAATCTAACCTAAAGATTATAATAAAAATATAAAAAAATAAATGACAGTGATCTACTCAATGGCCTCATACTAAACTACTTTAAAACTTCTAGAAACGACGATCAACAAAAATGGCTAGGAAAACAAAAACCAGCGAGCCTTTTAATAGTCGCATAATGATTTGTAACATCTGACATCTTGGCTGACAGTACCATCCTCTCGGAAAATAGGTGGGTGCCATCTGACAGCCAACTCTAGCGCCACGTGCTCATTGGTCAAATCAAATAGCGCGCGCTTCCCCGGCTTCCTGTTACACACTTCCGTCCCTCTCCCTTTTCACGAAATCACTTCCACAGATTGCAGAAAATCAAAAACAATATTCTCTTGCCCTTGTTATCCCAACATTTAGGTTCGGAGCATCATATCTTCGTCAATATTATTTTCTATTAGATGTCATCTCAGTAGTCACCCCCTTTCAAGCCATTATCATCTTTCACACAGTCCATCCGGGATGGTCTGTAGACGTAGATACATTTAGTAACCTATTCCGCTTAACTGTTCCTCAAGATTCATAATAAAGCCTGTAAGGACCCGACGCAGAGACCGGGGACCGGGGTCCTTGCGTCCGGCAACACGTCGTGTTTGGGTTCGCGACAGGTCAATCGTCATCCTGAGGATGCCGTTGAGAGGTTTATTACTGAGGCTCTTGAGGAATAGGTTACTAAATATATCTACGTCTATTGTATTTTAGAAAAAGACAATGCTACGCCGAACCCAAATAAATTGGGATAAGTAAAGGCAGTTGAATGATAATTACTTTAGACAAAACGTTAAGCATATTTTTATTTTTTTAAATAACGTTCTTTTTTTGGCTTCGCCGCAGTTGGGTAAAAAGAAACGGATGCCAATTCTAAATAAGCTTTTAGATATCACACAAAAAATATCGTAGCTCGTAAATAAAAAACAGCTATAAATTGACTTTACAGCGCAGTATAGGATGTTATATTAATTCTTTAGCACATAAAAACGAATACTTTATACATAATATGTAAAACATATTAGTTGTTATAGAAAATCCACAATTTGAACGTGTTTTTTTTTCACGAAATGGTAATGGACACGCTTAAACTCGTCCGCAGCTCCGCACCAACCTTTTATACATATCTACTTATGATACATAAGAACTAACTTTTTTATGTATGAAATCTTATAGGTCTATATGAATAAATCTACTGAGACGCTTGTATTATATTCATATCTTATAATTATTATTAATAAATAAAAAATATTATTATTAATAATTTATTATTAAGTATTAATTATTATCTTATTATTTATTATTAACAAATAGTAAGTTATCGTAGTTATGGTATATTTATAATTTATAAAATCAATAAGCATAAACTACCTTAGCAGTCTTAAAATAACAGTGATGCGGACGAATTTTTTGACGCCATGTTTCTTTTCCCTACCTTTCTTATAGGTATAGGTAGGTGTACAACATGTACATATTGTTATTATTATTTTAAGATAATAATAGTATTTTCAATAAGGTGCTGTTATAATCCAGTACAATCTAATATTAGAATATGAAATGCGGTTTTATAAAATAACTAGCTGCCGCCAGCGGCTTCGCCCGCGTTTTATCTTTATAAATTATAGCCTATGTTACTCAGGGTGAATGTAGCTTTATAATGGTGAAAGAATTTTTCAAATCGGTTCAGTAGTTTCGGAGCCTATTCAATGCAAACAAACAAACAATCAAATCTTTCCTCTTTATAATATTAGTATAGATTACTTAATTTTAAAAACAAGTTTCCTGATATATAATATTCCATAAAATATTTTTATTCACTTCAAGGTAGAAACGTAAATAAAATAAATAAATCAATAATCAACTAAATAACTGCGTCAGAAATTAGATTAAAATTATTCGCGAAATTATATAAAATAGTTACTACAACAAAACTAAAGGTAAATATATAAAGAAAGAAATAACGAAAGAAAAAGTATTTATTGGAACTCGCACGAACTAAACTAAACACAATCATAGAAAAATAAAAAACAAAAGGAATTAAATTAAAAAAATATATTATTAAGTGTTGTTAGTTGTTACGTGTAAAAAAAAATTAAATAAAAAAAATATTATTATTTTTACGTGTCTCCTCTGTCGTTGGATTATTAAAAAACAAAAAAAAATAGATAATGCTAGACTAGTAACTGGTTATTATCTAAGAAAAAAAAATTATATAAAGCGGTAAAAAATCATGAACCGTTTGTATGTAAATTATCAGTTTTCCCACGGAATAAAGTAGTTTATTTTTGTAAAACATTTAATGGCACATTGCATTGCAATTAAAATTATTTTTAGAAGAAACTACTTATTTAAAATTTTGCACAAAAGGAATTAGAAAAATTAGTACCAATATTGTTATCTATCCTGGGTTTTTTCCTTTTGTTTGACGTAAAAATAACTTACATTAATACCTAATTACGGCGCCATCTAGTTTTAAAATATTGACCAAAAAATTGACGTGTAAAAGTGTCATATAAGATCTACTTATAGAAATAAATAAACAACATTTTTTTTTTTTTAATTTAGGGTTTTTTAAAAAAAGCACTTACTTTTCGGCTGCCTCGCTATCTGTCCCTGCTTTCTTCTTTCAAACAAACGATTAATAATCGCATTCTGCCTGTTATTGAACTCCTCATCAGCATTAAACTTAAGATTCAGCGCTTCACACTCAGCAAAATTCGCCTCAAAATTATCGATTTCTGATCTCCTATGACGATTATTCGGCAAATCTTTCAATTCACATGTGTTCACATTAGAATACCTCCTGCTCGTCACATTGTTCCAAATTTGCACTAGATCCTTCATTTTTCAAACAAAAAACACGTCTTTACACAACAAGTTTATCAAACAATCGATGTTTCTGGCAACTAATTGACTTATAATTTGTATTTAATAGCACTAGAGTTTAATTCCGTAAATAATAAGTTCGAATTTGGAACGTCAGCTGGTTCTCAATGTCACTCGATCAATAAACAAGTTCAGTTTTAAATCGATCACAAAATACGTAGATAAAAAATATACAACAGTCACATCTCTAGTTTCCTCGATCACACTATTTTGATCTTTGGAATTCCAAAATTCGATAATGCAGTTCGATTTTCGTATTTTGAAATCGCGCGCGCTAATAAATAAAGGTCCCGGCATGCGATGCACCGTGGGCTGCAGTAAACTTATGTCTAACAAGATCTGAGGTAGAACTCCCGCTTATATAAATTTCGCAAGCTCGCCGCTACGGAGCGATGACGTATGTAAACCAGTTTTTTTTAATTTAATTATACTCTTTTGTCTATACTTCTGGTACAAATCAAATGAATAGGAGGTCATAGGCCATTTATTAATTGCATTACGCGGTAAAAATGCATTAGGCATACATATTTAAATGGCTTTTGTTACCGCGTTGCAGTTTTTGCAAAACAAAGAAAAGTAAATAATGTTTCTAAAATAATAATGTTGATATTTGGATTTTGCAATATTTTAAATGCATTTGCCAAAGATACAAAACACCGGAATTTAAAACAAAAATTACGCCGTTGCCAAATTTTGCGCAGGTACCTAAACTCCCTCAACACTTTTTACTACTTATTTTATTATTAATAATGTCACAACCTCTAACAATTTTTATTAATTAAATACAAAATATATCGCATTAGTAAACATCTAATAATAAAATAAAGACTTAGTTTAGATGTTTTTTTTCGGTTCCACAGAGTAGAGTTTTTCAATTCTGTTTCTGGTAATAGAATGGTTTCATGGGTAAGTAAACCCATGTTTTTTTCATTATTTTACTTTCAGTATGTTGTTTAGCCTTTTTTTTTTGAGGTTGTGAACTTATCAAATGACTTCTCCCGCTCTGGGCGGAGCGGAAGGGCGTGTCAGGCTTTTACTGACTAAAACCCACCCGTGTTCCTTCAGTTGTCTGTTGCCAAGGTCCCGCTATCCCTTTCGGACTTTCCCGCAACCCTGGCACTTGTTTAACCTAAAATAATGTGAATGAAAACGTTAACTTTTGGCAGAAATTATGTTTCAAAGGACAATAATTATGTTTATTAAAATGTTTTTCTGAAGCAATGTTTAAGCTTGGTACGTACGTATATAAATAAATGTTTATTAGACCATAATTCAGTTGTTTTAACAGGCATAAAGAAATGTAATGCTTAAAATATAATACTTTAAAAAAACAAAATTTAAGGTGGATGTACTAAGATGGCCCGCGAAATTCTTAGGTTTTTTTCAATTTCCAGGGGGCCAAGTCTCGGTCTCACATTTATCAGTTTTTGACAGATATGCCATACAAAATCTGTCAAAAACTGATCATTGTGAGACCACTGACACGTTTGTAAATTAGTAATCAGGTCAGTCGGCTATCCTCTGAACATCTCTGTGATATTTAATTATTTATTAAATACATTAAAACATAGACGATAATTTATTGAACAGTTAAGTATACATAGCAATTTCAGATGAGAATATTTTCTTGTTACTTTTTAAAGCGTGATTTTTCAGTTAGTCTGATTTTAGTTTTTGAACTTATTTTTTTAATTTATTATTTATTTATTTCACAAAAAAAATACTACGTATTAAACATACTTAAAGGCTAGTCTTTACTTTTATAATTACTTAACAGTTCGCAAAGAAAACGATCGCTTTACAAAATGTCAATGTCATGCATTCTTGACGTAACAGCAGTCAGTTATTGAGACCGTAGAGTGACTCATTGATGACTTGACGTATTCAAAGTATAGGTACAGTCACGGACTTTAATTGATGAGCCACCTTCAAACTTTTCAATTTTGCAGTTTCATACATTCACGAGATTACACAATTAAACACGAACTCAAATCGCACGCTCGTAAACAAGATGACAAATAAATTACTTTTAATCGGAAATAGTCTTATCCATAGAGGTTGACTAATAAGTTCTAAATGATAAAAATAAATACAATGTTGCATTAAGTTTATCCAATCTATTTCATACCGACCTCCTTTGAATCTTAGCTCATTAACTCGATAATTCAGAAAAAAATAACTGAAGACAGTGACAGTTGACATATCGATGTCAGAGACGTTACTTTCGAACTTGTCGAAATGACTATTAATATTTCTCCGTACGCTAACGTTACTATCGCAATAGTAACCTAGCAACGATTGTTTATCGTTACTAGGTTACTGTTGCTAGACCTGCAATTGGTTGACTTTGGGTAGTCAAGTTTGTAGTTCTGGCTCTCAGGTTAGCCAACCTGTAAAGATATGAAATATAATTTTCTTCTTCTAATACGAAGACATATGACTTTGCGTGTCGGGAACTGAATAAACCCGATTTGCATTACATGGCTAAAATACGAGCAGCACTATGTGGCTTATCAATTAAAGTCCGTGACTGTACATACTTACCTACTTAATGGGTACTTTCGGTGACAGCTTAATTGTGCTATCAATTGTTTAGAAAATATTTATAAAGTGTAAACAAGTTTGTGGTTAGTTTAGAAAAAAACTTTCCTTAAAAACAGCCACTTTGGCAGAATCATAGATATCATATCATACTATATGAGTCTTGCCTCGAATTAAAGTTTTGAATTGAACTGACAATTCTTAATATGATCTGCGTGCGATTCATATTACGAAATAATTCATCTGTTTCACAGTTTTCTATGGAGATTCGTAAAATGGTCAACACAGTATGAATTGCTTTTATGTCAAATTAGAGGGATTTCTAACAGCTGTAAATTGAGGAAATGAATTGCTTTGAGAGGAATTGCTAATGTGGCCATTTTAGGCCCTCTGATCATCGTGTAATATATATTTTTTTTAAATTATTTATAACTAGCGAACCGGCAGATTTTACGACTTTATAAAACATTTTCTTTTAGATTTCTTTACTATAATTATGTAAAGGAGGATCGGCAACAATGTATGGAAGCTGGTCTCAGCACCAATAACAACCACACATATGCCATTAGATAGGTATTTTTATATAATACAATAACTACTATGACGGCTCATTCCAAATCGCTGTGTGAAAAAAGTTGTGGCCATATTTCGCAGGACTGACCTGGACGCTATATAATGGAACACACAACAAACACTTCTGGTGATCATAGTTTGAATGTTTGCAAATGTACCTATATGCATTCCGGTGATAATATGGAACTACTGAGCTGGTCTGATTATGGATCTGGACGCTTCGATAACGGAACTCTTGAATAGCCACTAGCAAACCCATCGAGTTTGGGCTTATTAGATGTGTCTCAGGAAGTCCTGTTCATTTTACCTGATGACTGACCTAGACACCTACATGGTCCCATTAAGTTGGTTTGATTATGAACCTGTACGCTAGATGACGGAACTCTTGAATAGCTACCCGTAAACCCATCGAGTGTGGGCTCATTAGATGTGTCTCAACGAATCCTGTTCATTTTACCTCATGACTGACCTGGAACCTTTAAATGGCTACTAGTAAAGCCACCGAGTCTCGGCTCATTAGACGTGTCATAACGAGTCCTGTTCATTGTATCTGATGTAGAAGCACCTGATGGTTGGCCTGGAAGGTGGATAATGAAGTTTTGAAATTCCATCTAAACTCAGTGTTTGTTTTTTACATTTAGCACATATACAAGTACGTATTTGCAATTATTATGGATGACGGTATGTAATTATAAAACTGTTTACTATTTCATTTGTTTTTTTTATTATAAAGACTAGGGGTGTGAAGGTAGAACTTTCCCGTGAGTCTCCTTTCAGGCGACACATGATAAAGATGCTCCTCGATGCACCGAGAACGCCTAGAAGAGTTATTGGTCAATGAAACACCTAATGAAAGGACGAAACTCATGGATATGAGCATGCTTTCCACCCTCACCTATAATATGGAGCGCAAAAGTGGTCATTAACAAAGCGTCAAAAGTCACTCACGGGTTCAGCCAGCGAGCAATGGGACAAAGTATATTTAGTCTGGGAGTCGAAACTTACTGACCGTAATAAGAAGCAGGTCATCGTCATCTGGTAAAATGAACAGGACTCGTTGAGACACTTCTAATGAGCCCACACTCGATGTGTATACTAGAAGCTAATCAAGAGTTCTGTTATCTAGCGTCCAGATCAGTCATCAGGTCTTCATCATCTGGTAAAATGAACAGGACTCGCTGAGACACATCTAATGAGCCCACACTCGATGGGTATACTAGAAGCTAATCAAGAGTTCTGTTATCTAAGGTCCAGGTCAATCATCAGATACCGGGACCTTGGCAACAGGCAACTGAAGGAACACGGGTGGGTTTTAGTTAGTAAAAGTCTGACACTCCCTTCCGCTCCGCCCAGAGTGGGAGAAGTCATTGGATGATTTACGGCCCTAAAAAAATAAAAGTTCAGTCATCAGGTCCTCGTTATCAGGCAAAATGAATAGGACTCATTGAGACACATCTAATGAGCCCACACTCGATGGTATGCTAGTAGTTGTTCAAGAGTTCCATTGTCTAGTCCAGGTCCATCATCAGATCAGCTCGATGGTACCATAATAATGAAATTATTGTATTATCATCGCATACATTTGAAAATATTCAAAGAAGACCACTAGAAATGATTAATATTCAAGTGTACCGATAACATAGTATCTAGGTCCATCCTGCGAAACATCGCCACAACTTTTTTCACACAGTGATTTCAAAAGAGCCGCCATAGTAGTTGTTGCTCTATATTAAAATGCCTATCTAATGACATAGCTCTGGTTGTTATTGGTCATGGGGACCATTTTGTCCGGTCCTCCTTTAATAGTCATGTAATAAGCACGTACCTAAGTCTTCCTAACCTAACCTAACAACGAAGCTTTTTATATTCGGATAGCTCATGCATGACCTAAAGAGGTGCCATACAGAATGGGAATAGAATGGGAAAAAAAAAAAAAAAAAAAAAAAAAAAAACCGCGTAGTTTCACGGGTTAAAGCTAGTGTATATAATTTATAAGATAAAAAGATTTATTAAAAAAGTAATTATTTCCAAAACTCGTAAAGGAAAGTTGTTTATGTACTTAAATAAAGTATTTCAAGGCTGGGACTAACGAAAACCGGTGTAGCTCCGGTTTCCATACGTCATTCAAAAAACCGGAGGCACCTTGTTCCGGATCTTAGCCTTGGCCCAAATTCTCCCGTTACTGTGGTTTCCAAGCAGTCGTACCAAGGGGTATATAGTGTTACCCTGTAACTGGGTTGTGGAGGTCAGATAGGCAGCCGCTCCACGTAAAATACTAGTAGCGCAGCGGCATCCGGTTAGACTGGAAGCTGTCACCAATAGTTAGAAAAAGGCAAGGCAGATGATGACTCCGGTTTTCATACGTCATTCAAAAAACCGGAGCATTGTTCCAGCTCTCAGCCTTGGCCCAAATTCCTTATTTCTCCCGTAACTTCCACCTGACGTCCACAACCCATCATCTGCGTAGCTTTTTATCTTACTGAACTAACTTTAAAGCATGAGATACTACGTATGATATTTTTTATAGCCATTATTTTCGACGTAAAAAGCAATTACCTAAACTATTGGCGCCTTGGAGCCGCCAGCACCCCACTCATTCTCGCTCCGACTCAGTTCGCAAGCAGTATGGTGCGAGCGAGATAAAAAGTGAATTTTTGGTGCCGCGGTAGCGGCCGGCGAGTGCCAGAAACGACTAGATTATATAGAAAAAAACAGGCTACCCGAAACTGACGATACTAAACATTTGGCAAATTTTATTTTGAACCAACTGAAATATTTGACTACATAAAAATTGGTAAAAGTACTATTTGTTAAACAAGTTATTGTTTAAAAGTTCACTTGCCAAACATTAGGTTTGCGTTACAATTATTTGTGAAGAGATTTTTTGCTAAGTAATATTTTGGCAAATGAAATTATGCGGAAAATTGTTTGGGAAGTGATAATTTGGCAATTTATTTTCGATGAAACAAGGGAGACCCAAGGAACTATGCATTCTTAACCCCCATTAGGCAATGCTCGCGGTTTTTATTAAACTATCATAGTTTGCTTACCAAACTTAATGGTTATTGATGGTCAATGTCAAAGTCAATGGTTAAGACATGAACATGATGCGGTCGTTGTTCGCATAATGTTATTAAGTGTGGTAGAAGTTGTGTTTATCCAATTTTTTTTTTGAGAAGTGGTGGCCCATTAGTAGCTGCCCCGACTGAAAAAAACTGGCCAAGTGCGAGTCGGACTGGCACACGAACGGTTCCACCCTACAATATTAAAATTTTAGCAAAAAACACGGCTCTTGTATCGGAACCACCCTTAATTATGTTTATTATTTGGTGTTATAGTGAAATTTCAAGTGTGTGTCTGTTATGGTTCATGAGACACAGCCCACTGACTGACAGACGGACAGCGGAGGCTTAGTAATTGGGTTCCGTTTGGTACATTTCGAGTACGGAACCCTAAGAATAATTATTAAAATAATGTACTAGTGGTAAACTTCAATATTGTCTTAACATCTAGCTTGATAAAATTATGGCAAATTATTAAACCTGAGAGATATTTCCTCGACGGCATGTGAAGCCAAGTCAGAGGCCCTTGGGCGGCTTTAAAACTATGACACCAGGTTAGTCACTAACGCACGAAAAGAAGAATAAATTATAATACTTAGCTATTATTGTGTATTGTCTTTTTACATAATTTGATTATAATTACTACACAAAAAATTATCTACTTTGTTTTACACTTTGAAGTGATGGGAATAATATTTTTTTTGTAATAATTTTATTAGTTGAAAAACTGGGTTTTTCACGAAATTAAAACGACAAAATGTGTTTTTATTTTGAACTAGCTGATTCCCGCGGCTTCGTCCGCGTGGATGTCGGTTATTATATACTAAAACCTTCCTCGAGAACCACTCTATCCATTGGTGAAAACAGCATGAAAATCGGTGCAGTAGTTTTTGAGTTTATCGCGAACGACGAACTCGACGCGGCGAAGGACTTTGTTTTATAATTATGTAGTGAGTTAAAAAGTTTTGAATTCACGTCTTCTTCCCATGGGGGTAGGCAGAAACTACAGACCGCCACCTGCTACGATTCTTACATACTCCTTTTGCTTCATTTTTACGTTCAATCATTGCAATCTAACTAACCTTTCCCTATCTATGTTGGGGTCGGCTTCCAGTGTAACCGGATGCAGCTGAATACCAGAATTTTACATGAAGCGACTGCCTGTCTGACCTCCACAACCCAGTAACTGTGTAATATGATACCCCTTGGCAAGACTGGTTGTCAGACTTTCGGGCTTCTGAAGACCCGTAACGACTGTCAAAGATCCACAAATGACAGCCGGGACCAACGGCTTAACGTGCTTTCAGAAGTACGGATGAGTTTCGATATGAAAGATATTCACCCATCCACGGTCCAACCCTGGCAAGCGTAGCGACCCGTGCGGCTGTTGTTACTTAGCCACGAGCTAGGTAATAATAATTATGAATATGAAGTCATAAACCAGTGGACGTTTCCCTTTAGTATATCGATTTTTTCAGGCTGTAAACTAGGTCACGTCTATTGCCGCTGTCTATTATAGCCTGAAATACATGGACCGTGTGGCCTAATGGATAAGGCGTCGGACTTCGAATCCGAAGACTGCAGGTTCGAGTCCTGTCACGGTCGACTTCATTGTTTTACTTGAGTTTATATTGTTTTATTGTTTCCAGTACCGTTTATGAGTTGAGAAAAGCCGTCCTGTCCGCTAATGTGGAAAGGCGCATGACAGCCATTAAAACGGGTTTTGTCGACGGAAGAATAGACAACGTTTTGTCGACGGAAGATTGTGATTTTTTATCTGTCAATTTTTCTATTCTTCCGTCGACAAAACCCGTTTCTATTGTGGTCTTGCAAAGCGTGCAGAGGGGAGACAACTGACAATCGCTTCAAAAGCGTTTCGTATTTCTACAACGACTTTCAACAGGATTGACATAAACTTTTCGATAGCTTATGTCAGTGCTATACATTTTTGCCTTTTCCATCATCGTTATCGCTGATAGAATGTCACTTTGTATGGAGCCTCAGGACCAGCACCTCGGGGCTGGTGTCGTCCATTGAATAGTCAGGCCCAAAGACCCATGCAGTGTTGCGCGTTTTTATGGGAGGTCATGGGGTCGTAGGATAGGCCGCACTAGGTGATGGAGCCCGCTAGGCATGGCGGCCTGATACCAGTCGGGGGTGCGACGCATGTACAAGTATCTCCCGGGCCCCCGACTCATGGTAGTAGTAGGAACAGTAGGGTTTTAGTCAGTAGGAGGGAATCTACGAGGGAGGGTGTCAGTAGGGGTACTTATCGTTATAATGTAGACATTCTGTGGCTTATATTTCCACTTGCTGGGCTGGCGCGTTGTGGGAGCAATAGCCAATTGGGTCATCACAGTGACTTGTTTTCTCATTTAATTGTTTTTTTTTTAGTACATTGGCTATTTATTTATTCATGTGATTAGTTATCATTAACCGTGCTTTTGTGTATTGTCTTTTGTGTGCACCAAATAAACTTTGTATCTGTGTGTTATGCAGTTATCCCGCAGGAATTAAGGGTCAGTTCAGACCGCGAGGTGATCCGACGCTGTGGCGACGCTGTGCGCACTTTTTAACAATAAGTGTCGAACTTATTATCTTGACGAAAGGGTATCATTTCAGTGCGAGGGTTGACACATATCAAAGTATGCTGAGATGCGCGGTGCTGCGCTGCGCGTGTACCATATTGTGTAGTAAATAAATTCGATATTGTATTGGATCATAAAAATCTGCGCATCGCGTTTGTGTCTCAGTGTGAACTGACCCCTAGTCTTAACTGTGATGCGTAATGCGTGCTTAATAGGCAGACAATTCAGGTTGTCTAGCAACACATCTATTAAACACGATTTGATTCAATCAATCTGCCTAGCCTTTTCCCAACTATACTGGAGTCGGCTTCCAGTATAATCAGATGCAACTGAATACTAATATTTTACATGGAGCGACTGCCATCTGACCTCCACAATCCAGTAACTGGGTAATACGGTACCCCTTTGGTAAGACTGGTTGTCAGACTTTCGGGAAAATCGATTTGATTGAAACTCAAAAATATCGAGAGAGTCTATGAATTTTATGAATCATTCAAGTGTATTAACACTTGAATGATTCATAAAATCACTTGCGATCTTAAAAGTGCTAATTTTCTTACTCACTTTAAGTAAGTGTAATATTGACTTTTACTTTATTACCTTAAATAAATATCTGTAAATATCAGACGTATTTTACTCGTTTGGGGTAAGCAGGATAAATATTACATCCACATTTTATCAGACTACGTAAAAGGGGCGTCATGCTGTATCAAGTGTTAATTAGGCGTGGGACATGGACAAGAGGCGAGACGCGGCGGGGGCGTTGCGCCGCTCCTTTCATATTTCATAAAAAAAAATCATATTTCATATAAAATAATATGATATCCTAATATTTATAATATTAGGATATCATATTATTTTATACTAGCTTTTTTGTTGCCCGCGACTTCGTCTGCGATCTAGGATCAAAAGTAGCCTACCTATGTCCTTCTCCGGGTCATGGTCTACTCAAGTGCCAAATTTTATCCAAATCCTTCAGCCGTTTTAGCGTATAATAACAAACAAACAAACTCACTTTCGCATTTAAAGTATTAATTACGAATATTATTTTACATTATATTTCTTTATTTCATACTTATAAATTATATTTTTAAATATTAGAATAAAAAAATATATAAAACATTTAAAAAATATAAAAAAATATTATTTTATTGTTAGGATAGTTGTTATGACAAAATTTATATTAGATACGTTATTTTCTTATGAACACTTGATTTTATTTTATTACTAGTTGTTTTAACCTAAAAAGATTTACAACCTCTGATTTATCCATCAACTAACAATAAAATCTATACAAATCTGATGACTCAGATACACCCATCTCTTTCTTATATTGGACAATTCTAAAGTGCGAGAGGGAGGGACATAGGTTGGAAATCCAGAAGGCTACTGCGGTTTTTACTTTATCAGAAATGTTGTTAATTTATATAAATGTTTATGGAAAACTACAATGTTTGTTTATTAATTGCAATTTATTGAATGCTATATGACGTCAGATTTCCTCCGAGAAAAAGGAATTCCTGGGCAAAGACGTATGAGTCATGGTTTCTACTTCATTATCAGCCTCTAAACAACTACGTTGGGGTCAGCTTCCAGTCTAACCGGATGCAGCTGAATACCAGTATGTTAAATGGAGCGACTGCATATCTGACTTCCACAACTCAGTAACTAGGTAACACGATACCCATTGGTAAGACTGGGTGTCTGACCTAAGGGCTTCTGACTACCTATAACGACTGTCGTAGAACTTTGAAACGGAGACTCAGTATATCATGGATGCCGACCGATATGGAACCCTGGAGTCCCTGGGAGTCGGGAATCTAAAGCAGATTCCCTGCCACCGTATGCGCGGGCTTGCGGATGGCACGCAATGGGTAGCTCGCCGTCCGATAAGGACCAGACCCGGGTCGATGGCGCGTTGTGTTCCACGCGTGCCTCAAAGAGATGTCAGCACAACTGAAGGGGTTCGCTAGGGCTGATTCCTGCCGGAGTCGCGGGAAAGACCGAAAGGGATACCGTGCCCACGGAAGGAGCTACGGAAGGTATTTCATAGAAATTCATTGAAATTGTCTGTCGCGGTGACACATCGCCTGAAGTTGCCGCCTGCGGTCGGCTACGGAATGGTACCTTTATCAAGTCAGGAGTCATAATTTGTAGTCACGGCACTGAGCAGACTATCGCATAGAAAACTATATTTTATTACTTAATACCAAAGATCATAATAGCATACACCTTTGACCAATGTCGAGTTGACATCAACCTCCAACCTTTTTAATGGCCTGGCCATTTTATGAAACATAAATTAATCCTTTTTTTAAGTATCAGAGACGTATCGCGGCGACGCGTCGCCTGCTGCTGCCGTCTGCGGGCGTCTACGAAATTCTACCTTAAAGAAGATGGCTGAATGTCATTCTTTGGTATTGACATTACAACGCATTATGCTAACCGTATGCTGAGATGCAGGTGACGCAGGTCCACGCAGAGCAGATTTTATAATGCATGAACGTACTGACAGCTGGTCGTCACTTGTTTTTGAGACGCAGGTACGCGTCGCACAGAAATCTTTGCCGGCTCTACAACCAGACGCAGATCACACATGTCTGTGCCGCAGCTGTCAGAACGTTGATGCATAACCGCTAAGGTCCAGTTGAAAACCAGCGTCAGGCACAAGTTGTCTGGCATTCATGCTGAATTGGGCCTGTTTGGCGCAGCCGTGAGGCGCACAATACTATTTTTTGTGTAAATATTGTGTGCCTTAACTGGGTAAAAATTTTACTTTCTTTCTTTCTTTTCTCTGCCCTGCGCTGTGCGGACCTACGTCATCTGAGTAAAATAATATTCCACAGAAAATAATGACACTGATAGCCCTTTAACGTAGTTTATGTGCTGATCGCGTGCAGTTTCATTGGCGAAATCCGCCCTAAATGATGGTCATTTAATTTCCAAACTCATTAATAGAGGATATACAGGTGTCTATATAAATAATTTCATCACCACTGCGCTCAAAACTGTGAAGGAAAACATCGTGAGGAAACCGGCATGTCCTAGATTAAAAAAATCGAAGACATGTGACATCTACCAACCCGCACTGGGCCCGCGTGGTGGATTACAGCCCACTCCCTCTCACAGAGAAAAGGCCTGTGTCCTAGCAGAGGGAACATTATAGGCTGATTATAATTATGCTTATGCAATGTTTTAATGACAATCACTTATGAATCAGAGCTTCGTACTCATTAATAGAGAATATACTGGTGTCTGATGACCTGATCGCGTTTGCACTAATTACCTATATATCATAATTGGGTGCATTAGCTGTGTGTCCGCAAGTGACGATTTTTAAGTACCTTTTAAAGGTATGAGGAACAGGGTGTAAAGTTCACTCATCCTCTATAGAAAAGGGAGGATCCTCCGACCAGTGTTGTGTCTGGGGGGCAACTGCCCAACGATTGATGACGAAATCTTGATTATGTTGATCGCGCGGTAAACTCTAATTGCGCGATGCAGGATTTTGTGTCACGTCTGGTATTTGATGTGTAGTTCGCATGTGGCGATATAGATGCTGCCACAACCTAAAATATTAGCCAGTTAGTAAGGTGGCAGCGGGGCTGACTGTCTAGGGTGCGGCGGATGTAGGTACCTACGGTGGTGCGCGTGCGCGAGCTGGACAAGTTCCCATAAATAGGCCTCTCCGATATCCGACCAACATTCCAATCCCGAGCGTTTTCAAAGTAGCCAAATCGTGCGGAAAGTGCCACTTTTTCGCACTAGTGCTTTTTTTTTTTATCTCCGTCTTCAGCCCGACGTTGTTTCCGTTGGAAACCATTCGTGAAAAGGGACGAGGTGCTGACGGGTGTTGACCGTCGACCGCCGTGTGCCATCGACTGCCGACTGGAACGAAGGGTGTAGGCCCCGCTCGTCCCTTGGATCTTGCCCCTAATTAGCAATAAAACTAATATTTCATTAAACGCGTTATTAATTACCTACTCTAGATTTAGATTTTGATTAATATAAGTATTAATTTTATTTCCTCGCACAATGCATAGTAAAACGTTGTATAATACTCATGCGTAAGATGATTTCCGACTCGTGTCGGCTGATAAACTCGCTCGCTTCACTCGCTCGTTAATCAAAATGCCACTCGTCGGAAATCACCTACCTTCCGCACTTGTATCATAAATAAATATTTCCATTCCAAGAGCACTTTGGCTAAGAGACCATTCCTGCAAAATAATTGGACCATGACAACATAGAAAACAACAAGAACATAATGTATTTATTACATGTATTAGTACATTTCGTCACGGTCTCCGAGTCTACGTAAATTTCCACCGCCTTCTCGAAGTAAATATGAAATTAAACCTTAGGGTATGGTCACAGGTGTGTATTTAGAATTGCTTAGACTGCCTCGTTAGTAGTCGCAAGCGCTACTGCTGACCATGAGGTCCTGTGTTCAATTCCCGGGTCGGGCAAAGTTTTATTGGGTTAGGTATAAATGAAAAACCGGCCAAGTGCGAGTCGGTCTCGCCCACGAAGGGTTCCGTACCATTATCTATAAAAACGGCAAAAAAATCACGTTTGTTGTGTCGGAGCCCCCAAAATAGAATAAAATAAATATTTAATTATTTTATTCTATTTTGTAGTATTTGTTGTTATAGCGGCAACAAAAATACATCATCTATGAAAATTTCAACTGTCTAACTATTACGGTTCAAGAGAAACAGCCTGGTGACAGACGGACAGACAGACAGACAGCGGAGTCTTAGTAATAGGGTCCCGTTTTACCTTTTCTTTCTCGCTTTTAACTTTCACGCTAAAACGACTAAACAGATTTGAATGAAATTTGACACATGGGTAGACCATGACCTGGGTTAGGATATAGGATACTTCTTACCCCGGTAGAACGTTTCTATGGGAAAATTTTCGACTTCCACGCAGGCGAAGCCGCAACCAAAAGCTAGGAACTAGATAAACCAATTTGCAATGTTACTAATTACATCGACAAATAGTTTATAGTTGAGTCATAAAATAACTAATGTTTGCGTTGACATATCATAGTGTTAATTCATATAAGTAAGCAAATTAAAACCGTTAATTATTTAATAAAACAATGAAATAATTGATTGTTTAAGTCATATCGGAAGCAAGACAGGCTAAAAACGGTGAAGGAACACATCGTGAGGTGCACCAACATGTCCTAGAACCAAAAATTCGAAAGCATGTGACACCTACCAACCCGCACTGCGCCTGCGTGGTAGATTATGGCCCACTATGGTCCCAGCAGGCGTAGCATGAGCACCGTTTTGTCAACGGAAGAGTAGACAAAAATGACGTTTCCTGTAGACAGTAGACAGTACGAGACGGCAGCAAAATAGAAAGAGTCAACTGCACTTTTTACGAAATTTACTCTTTACCATAATTCGACTCAGAATTCTTTGTTTTGTCATAGGATTTATCGGTTGTCAGTGTCATTTTGACAGTTAGGATAGAAAACTTTCTTCCGAAATAGTCTACATGTAAAAAGACGTAGACAAAGATCGTTAGAAATGAGAGACAAAATGACAGATTGTAGAAAGATTTCTACGGTGGATGTCAAAAATGAAGAAACGAACTGTCACTTTGTATAGAAAAAGCTATGTCTATTCTTCGTAGAGATAGAAAGCGCCATGCTACGCCTGCAGCAGTGGGAACACTACTGGCTGAAAATGCTAAGTAAGACAAGTTATGTATTTTTTTATGTAATTATAAGGGAAATGATGTTTTGTATGTTAAAATTGTATTATGAACAGTGAACACAGCCTAACTAACTATAAATATGATTTGGAAATCCCAGTAATTACACCAAGATTACTGAGAACATTGTTTACTTCATGCTTATGAATATTTCCAACATTTTCACATAATTTTCAGTTGAGGCCACTTGCCCAGTTCTTATTTATTTATTTATTTTTGACCGAGAGAGCGAAGCGTCTCTGCCAAAATCTGCATTCGTGTTGCAGTTTGTTGTTACTCCTCTACAGTTTTTTAGTTTATTAAATGTATAGAAATATATATTATTTTAATTGTACCTCTGTACTGTACTTTACTCTCATCTTATCTAAGTTGCAATAATGCTCGAGCAATGAGTAGATTCACATTGATAGTGCACCGGATGGGGCTTGAACCCACGACCTCTTACTCGCCAATACTCACCAGTAACATACACAAGGTCAAACTAAAGTAGCTAGCGTTGCTTTTTCTTTACGTAACCATTTTTGCCAATTTACTACTACCGGAAGCCGTGTTTAAGAACAGGATGTATTAAAAGCACTTTCTTTATGAAAACAGAAATAAACTTGTATATCAGCACTTTAAAATAATAATAAATCATAATTTTAATATTAACACCTTAAAAATAATGGTTTGCACTATAACTGTGTCGAAAACCAACTCAGAAACCAGTTATTTTCTGATTGATTTACTTTGACTTTTCGCGAAAACCCTAGGGATATTTCGAAAACCCGGATATTAGAAAATAGTGAAAAAGTTCAAATCACTTGAAATTAAATATTGAATGAAATTTTGAATATTTCTTGAAATTGTTTTTTTTTTTTTGAAATTGAAGATTTTATTTCACATGAAATTTTATTTTATTTAAATGAAACTTTTCAATTATAAACACGAATTATCTTGTTTTTTTAAATTTCGTGCGTATTTTCAGGATCAACTGTCGTTGGCCAGACTATGCTTCGCGCGCTATCTGTTGCTCAGCGAGACGTCGAGTAGTGTGCGAGTGAGAGCGCACGAAGTTTAGTTCGCGACAAAGCGACAATGTAGCCCCAGCATAAAAACGACTGTTGTATATCTTTTTAATATATGTAAACACTATCTCATGCACGTCAGCAGTGAAGTCGCTGTCACTAATGTCAACTGTCAGTTCACCAAGAAAAAGGCGAGAAACGGTTGAATGCGAGGCGGTACCTGCACGAGAGGATAGGTGTGGTGATGAGCCAGATCAGCTTAAAAACGAAATCAACAGGATTCAGCAATGACGTAAAACGTTACATTCCAGACCCCCGTTTCACCTAGACGAATATAAATAAGTCAATTAATTTGTTAACTTTTCATAAACTCAAACTCAAACTCAAAGCATTTATTTCAAATAAACCAATTACAGGCACTTATGAATTTTCAAGGGGTCGGTCAGTCAGAAAGATGAAGCTAGTTGCCCATTCCAAAACGTAGTAGGTTCCTATGGAGAAGAACGGGCAAGAAACTCCATGGACACTCTTTTAAATCAGAATATTGTTACAATATATTGTTTACATCATCCATGTTGGAATTATACATGTGAGTACAATGTAGAAAAATGTGCAGGTTAAAAGCGTCCGTAAATAAAAGATAAAAAAGATACAAAACAATTCAAAAATTAAAATAAATTATAATAAGCCGTGGCAGCTAAGAGATGACCAGTCCCACTGATGGCGCCCGTTCACGAACATGACGTATGGATCAGCACCATTCGCTCAACCATTTTGAAGGGAACTTAATGATCCAACACACACGCTACCACCAGCGAGACATTAAAGTGAGCATGACATACTCTCAGCCGCCAGGGCACATTCAAGTCAATGAAAGACGAACCTAGTAAATGGTAGCTTTAAAGTACTTAGGTAAATACATAGTGCTCACACACATGTGCTATGCAGTTATACAATACTAGGAGATTGAATTTATACAATGTAAAGATAGTTTTTACAATCTTCAGCAGCTCCAACAATATTTTCGTATGCTAATCAATTAGTTGTTGCGCCCTGTGGAGCTGGACCAGCGCTGAACCAAGCATTTTTGTCAGTGATGTAATCTCCCAATTTATAATATGCTTGGCGGCATAGTGTGCGTTTTATACAAGATTTAAATTTTGTTTCATTCAATTGGAGTATGTGGGGAGGTATTTTATTGTAACATTTTAAACAGTACCCCATGAAGGATGAGTCTACTTTAGCCAGTCTGAAGCCCGGTTGAACTAATTGGTCCCTATTCCTAGTCCTATAATTGTGTTTTTCACCTCTTTTTCTGAAAAGACTTAGATTTTTCCTTACGTACATAATGTTTTCGTAGATATATTGACAAGGTACCGTCATGATATTAATATCTTTAAACAGTTCCCTTAGAGAATCGCGCATACGGAGGCCATATATTGCTCTGATAGCTCTTTTCTGCAGAATAAAAATAGACTCGATATCTGCAGCCCGTCCCTATAGTAAAATACCGTAAGACATGATACTATGAAAGTAACTGAAATAGACTAGCCTCGCGGTATCTACATCAGTGAATTGACGGATTTTCCTCACAGCATATGCTGCTGAACTTAGCCGTCCTGCAAGAGATGTTAAATGAGGACCCCATTGCAGCCTTGAGTCGAGTGTGATCCCTAGGAAAACAGTCTTATCGACGAATTCTAGTTTCTCCCTATTCAATATTATGTCACAATCACTACTTTTAACATTCGGTAAAGCAAATCTCATGCATTTAGTTTTCTTCCCATTTAATACTAAATTATTAGCAGTGAACCAATTTTGGACCTGCAGTAGGGCGTTATTTACATCGTCAAGATTTGATGCACGTCTATTTATTTTAAAAATTATGGAAGTATCGTCAGCAAATAACACCATTTGAGGTTGGTTTTTTAATAAATGGGGTAGATCATTAATATATACTAAAAAGAGGAAAGGACCCAATATCGAGCCTTGTGGAACACCCATTTTTACATTTAAACCGAGTGAATTGACACCATTTATTTGAACTTGCTGTTGTCTATCATTTAAATAAGATTTTACTAAACTGAGCGCAAGTTTACCTAGTCCGTAATGCTCAAGTTTTAAGAGTAAGGTTTTGTGATTTACGCAGTCAAATGCCTTGCCCATACATAATATTATACATGATTAGTTGTGAACCAACTACGTATAACTAATTAAAAAAGGAATTTTCACATACAACATAACTGCTTAATGGAAGAAAACATTGGGTTGAACTTTTAACCGCTTGAGTCCTAATGATGCACGCGATGCATCAATCGGAAATATCCCTCAAGCCCCACTGATGCATAAAATGAATCAGTCGATGCCACGCAACGCTTAGATCTCTATTTCTACTGAAATACGGGTTAATAGTGTCTATGGGCAGTAGCACTCTAGAGTTGGATGATATTCACGTCAAATTAATCTACTAAATGCTTAATCTGTGCATGGAACACCACTAAAAATAAAATGTTTAAAAAATAAAAATTGACGTTTGACAGTGTCATCTGTCAGAGCGCCTGCGCGGATGTGCGCGGACGGTCTCCGTGCATATTTTAACAATTATTTCGTGTTTTTACTGCCGTAATCGTCGTGAAATGATATTAAATCAAATTAATAATAGTTTATACATCGTGTGTGATAATAATATTACCAAAATACATAAGTTGAGTGTGCAAAATTAGCGTATCAAAAAAATGCCGTGAAAGTACTGAGCGTGGTGGTGATTATGTGAATAGTGTTTGTTTTATGATGTTTACAGCGTGGGAAGCTACTATAAAATATTAATTAGTGTAATTGAATCATTTGTAAGTGATTTTCACTACTATAACGACAAAATAACAACATTTTGTCGTCAAAACACAGTCCTTGAAATCAAGTTCAAGATGACCTCTAGTTACGTAATAATTTTGTTTTTTATTTTCTGTTATTATCTCAAACTGTTATTTTTTTTAGATTCGTTATCTATTCATAATACTGCCTGCAAAATTTTATAACAATAGAAACAGTATTTTTAACAGAAATCGTCAAAACATAAGAACAAATAAACTACCACGCACTTTACGATAATATTGTATTATTGTAAATCCTATTGTATTCATCCGTTCACCGTATATAAGTGTGTGGTCTGTTTATTCATGAATCCAAACTACTTTACGTTATCGAGCTGCGATAAGTATAACTCAAGATATTGAGGGCGCGATGTCGGGCGAACAGCGGGCCCTAAAAGAATTAGGCGTTCCAGCAAGGAACCTGAGAGGAGTTAACTAAGTTATAAGTCACGCAAACAAATGTTCTATTTTTTTAATATAAATTCTTTGAACTAAGTTAGCTAAGCGTTTGTTATTTTATTACTGATCCCTAAATCAACTGTAATGGCGTAAACATTTACAATGAACACGCAGTTTATAGGTCGGGAAGTTATGTAGTTGTCATATAACGCAGTCACTTAATAAAATTATTAATAAAATATGTGAAAACGTTAGAGTTTTAAAAGCGCATAAAAAATTTGTTCCAAACCTACCTCACATTAATCAGTAAACTTGAGTGCACAATGGTTTACAACTGATGAAATGGTTTTATCACCTCAAATAACAAAGAAAAAATGCAATATTAACTCAGCTGTCAAAAACACCGCCATATTAAATTTACGTGATATAATCTGTTACAATATAATTTCGTTCAATATGAGCATCATCTTTAAATGACAATGACACAACGATTACATTATATAAAAGTCATATTCTGTACCATAACTCGACCCGAAGTCGAATACACGCCGCGACAGCTATCATTACATGATATTTAGTCAAATCGCCGACGTGTATATGACTACTATGCGACTAAGTAGGTATTTATATGACTGTTACACGAAACTCTTAGCAACTTAATTAGTTAATAACAAGAAAAATAAACTCACATTCAACGCAACAATAGATAATAAAAATCATACAATTTCAGAAGAATGACGTTTGAAGACGTCAAACATCCACCATTTTGAATTTTCTGTTGCGTCAAAAAGTTTCAAACTCTTCTTTTCTTAAAAATTTTAAATCAATTCATTATGTAGTTGGCAGGTTTAAAAGAGCTGGCTAGAGAGGCGCCACGGCGTCCTCACCTTCCGCCTGACGCAGGTCCTCACCGGACACGGTTGCTTCGAGAGGTTCCTGTTTTGGTTCCTGTTTTCTCGCCGTCCGATAAGGACCAGGCCCGGGTCGATGGCGCGTCGTGTTCCACGCGCGCCTCAAAGAGATGTCAGCACAATTGGCGGGGTCCGCTAGGACCGATGCCTGCTAGGGTTGCGGGTTAGTCCGAAAGGGATACCGGGACCTTGGCAACAGGCAACTGAAGGAACACGGGTGGGTTTTAGTCAGTAAAAGTCTGACACGCCCTTCCACTCCGCCCAGAGCGGGAGAAGTCATTTGATGATTTCCCACCCTCAAAAAAAAAAAGGTTTAAAAGAGCCCAGTAATGTGACAGTACGGTATGTCAGTACAGGCCAGGGGGCCTAAAACGGCCACAATAGCAATATAATTCCTATAAAAGCATTTCATTTTCTGAATTTCCATTTGTCATTAGCAATTCCTCTAATTTGACACAAAAGCAATTCTTACTGTGTGGACCATTTTACGAATGTCCATAGAAAACTGACAAACATATGAATTATTTCGTAATATGAATCGAACGCAGATCAATTCATCTGTATTTTTTTTGTGTTGTTGTTTCGCGATTTATTTTATTATGAATCGATTTTGATGATTCTTTTTTGTTTGGTAGGTTATACTTATTTATATATACTTTATTGTACACCACAAAAATATATAACGATGGAAAAAAAACAAACACTACAAAATACAGGATGTAAGGGTAAACACTCTTGTCATTCAAACCATACCCATGGTTTGAATTTGTCGCCGTCCGATAAGGACCAGGCCCGGGTCGATGGCGCGTCGTGTTCCACGCGCGCCTCAAAGAGATGTCAGCACAATTGGCGGGGTCCGCTAGGACCGATGCCTGCTAGGGTTGCGGGTTAGTCCGAAAGGGATACCGGGACCTTGGCAACAGGCAACTGAAGGAACACGGGTGGGTTTTATTCAGTAAAAGTCTGACACGCCCTTCCGCTCCGCCCAGAGCGGGAGAAGTCATTTGATGATTTCCCACCCTCAAAAAAAAAAGGTTTAAAAGAGCCCAGTAATGTGACAGTACGGTATGTCAGTACAGGCTAGGCCTAAAACGGCCACAATAGCAATATAATTCCTCTAAAAGCATTAGCAATTCTAATTTGACACAAAAGCAATTCTTACTGTGTGGACCATATTACGAATCTCCATAGAAAACTGTCAAACATATTATGAATTATTTCGTAATATGAATCGAACGCAGATCAATTGTTTTTTTTGTGTTGTTGTTTCGCGATTAATCCGCCAATAATTTTATTGTGAATCGATTTTGATGATCCTTTTTTGTTTGGTAGGTTATACTTACTTATATATACTTTATTGTACACCACAAAAATATATAACGATGGAAAAAAAACAAACACTACAAAATACAGGATGTAAGGGTAAACACTCTTGTCATTCAAACCATGGGTAGTTGACTTAAATATAAAAATAAATGACCGAACACAACAAAAATAAAACGTTATTTTCATTAAAAGATTTAAAAAAGTTTCTATCCGACTCCGTGCTCGCTAGCGAAATAGCTGACTGATTGAGGAAGGGGATGCGCTCGCGGCCGGTCAGATCACATCCCGCAACCCCCGCCCGTGTTGAGACGCAAGTTCGTTGCCCTAGCGCATAGGGCAACGAACTTGCGTCTCTGGTGGTTAAACTTAATTTAAAAAATAAAATAAAAAAAGTTGTCATTTTCCATTGATTTTACGTTCTATAAATGAAACCAAACTACTGGTTGCAAGGATAACGGTGTTTACTCTAACACCCTGTATACAATGGTTAAACTTCAGAGGTATATATATAAATTTAAATAATGGAGTTTCTTGCCGGTTATGGAGTTTCTTGCCGGCTCTTCTCCATAGGAAACGACCAATTGGAACCGTGCACCTAGCTTCTGACGTTTCATAAGTGCCCATGTAGGTTTATGTGAAATAAAATATTTTGATTTTGATTTTGAATATATATAAATTTTATTATATATAATTTTTATATATATATAAATTTTATTAACTTTGCTTGCATAGTTTTTGAGTTAGCTTCAATATTACGTATTTTTTCCACTTAGTAATGTAGACGATGTTTTAAGTGACTCCGTCCGTCACTGTTAGGTATTTACATAGCAGGTAGTGGTATTCGAATTTGTGTGAGGTAGGTACCATAACTAAAAAGTGAAAAATAAAACTTTTTACACAAAAAAACAACCGACTTCCAAAAAAAAACAGTCAAAACGTGAAATTCGCTTTTCAATTTTCGTTTTTTGCCACCGACTTCCGAAATTAAAGTTATTTTTCAGTTTGTAATTTTTTTTGGAAGTCGTTTGTTCTTTTTTTGTTATTTGTAAACACAAAAACAACTGGACCGATTTTACAATTAAACGCTGTACAATTCCGCTCTTTTATACGGGAATTTCCTTACCTCAGGAAAAAAACCTGATACAATCTAGATTATTCATAATTAGTCACTAAGTTTATTTATAGGACTTATAATAGTGTTTATCTATGTTAAAAACAAGATCTAGCCAGTTTAAAATGACCTACATAGCTTTAGAAAACGGTTTTCGAGATGTTTCTACACAATCCTAAGTAATATTAATAAAGCGAAAGTGAGTTTGATTGCTTGTTACGCTCTCATGCTAAAACGGCTGAACCAATTTGGATGAAATTTGGCACACGTAGACCCTGATCCGGAGAAGGACATAGGCTACTTTTCATCATGAATCGCAGACGAAGCCGCGGGCAACAGCTAGTCTACACATATTATAATGTATATAATATGTTTATCGATCGCTTTTCGTGTTTGGCTGTATGTCCGCGTTGTTCTTCTAAACCAAGCAACAGATTTTGATAAGGTCTTCACCATAGTTTACCAGTTAGTTTACTTTTTTTTTTTTTTTTTTTTTTTTTTCACCGAAATTTTATATGTATAATACGTCAGTATTAAAGTTACATATTTAAGTTAGAAATTTCGATGATTTGTCAAGTGCAAAAAATAGTGCGAAGCAGAAACGGGTCGGTATTATTATAAGCTAAAGTCGGTTTTCGTGTCTGTCTGAGTTGTTCTCCTAAACTACGCAACAGATTTTGATGCGATTTTCACCATAATTTAGAGAATTTATTCCGTAAGGTTTATGTGTGTAATACAATAATACAGGCTGTAAGGGTAAACACTCTTGTCATTGGGTAGACACCGTGCTCTCTAGCGAAACGGCTGACTGACTGAGGGAGAGGTCGCGCTCGCGGCCGGTCAGGTCACATCCCGCACCCCCCGCCCGTGTTGAGACGCAAGTTCGTTGCCCTAGTGCATAGGGCAACGAACTTGCGTCTCTTGTGGTAAAATGTAGATTTAAAAAAAAGAAAAAAAAAGTTGTAATTTTCCATTGATTTTACGTTCTATAAATGAAATCAAACCACCGGTTGCAAGGATAACGGTGTTCACCCTAACACCCTGTATTGACTGCTTAAATACTGACTGAAAGCAGTGCTGGCCCAGTAGAGCAGTGGTGGCCCAGTGGTAACGGCCACGACTTACGAGTTGTAGGTCGTAGGTTCGAACCCTGACAGGCGCTTTATTTTGTGTAAATTATTTCATCGCCACTGCTCTCAAAACGGTGAAGGAAAACATCGTGAGAAAACCGGCATGTCCTAGAACCAAAAATTCGAAGACATGTGACATCTACCAACCCGCACTGGGCCCGCGTGGTAGATTACGGCCCGCTGCCTCTCACAAAGAGGAGGCCTGTGTCCCAGCAGTGGGAACATTATAGGATGATTATGCTAAATACTGACTACTAGGCTTCGAGGATATGAACAAGAAATCTCGATGTTTTTACGAGTCGTAAATCGTGCGAAAAGGCGGGTTACTAGTAAAAATATGTGTGTCACCGACGCGCCGAAAAGGTCGCGAACTTTAAAACCATGTACTTTAAGTTCCTACGCACGTCTATCACCCACTTTACATTGCGACGTAAAATACGTCAATTATTTCCCAGTTCCGTATTTTTGTTATTAAAAGTATTGATTTATTAACTTTCTTGCTTTCCGCATGTAATTATTTGCTTTCCAACTATCTCGTATGGATTTTTAAATGGACCAAGTCACCTTGGTGTGTCGGGTTTTTCCTACCGAATAAAACGTGAATTCCAAAAGCAGAAGTTACTTTCATATCCTGAAAAGTGTAATACACTTTTATCACTTTTGCAGAGGAGTGGCTAAGTAATAACAGCCGCACGGGTCGATCCATCAGGTTAAGCTACGCTTTCCGGGGTTGGTCCGTGGATGGGTGACCATCTTTGCATAACGAGACTCCTGCGTGTCTCGGAAAGCACGGTCCCGGTTGTCATTTGTGATACATTGACAACCAGTCTTACCAAGGGGTATCGTATTACCCAGTTACTGGGTTGTGGAGGTCAGATAGGCAGTCGCTCCATGTAAAATACTGGTATTCAGCTGCATCCGGTTAGACTGGAAGCCGACCCCAACATAGTTGGGAAAAGGGAGGCTGATTGATTGAGTTAATTTAGTATAAGAAGTTTATCCAATGTATGTTTATCGTATTTCAAAGGACAACCCAAATCATAAAATACTGAAAATTTTCCATCCAAAATATCTGGCCTGATTCTGTCCATTATAAACTGATACGTAATCTCCAACTTTTGCTTTCATAGAAGAGATCCATTCAATCTGGCTGTAAGCAGAGCTTGTTGCATGAATTTCACAACAAAAAAAAAAGGGTCAGTTGCAAAATTTTCCGTTCAATGTAACGTTTATTTTTTTCTTATAAATCAATGACCGCTTGGCTCAACATAATCTGGACTAAATTAACCATTATAATTTGATCCCTCTTTACACTAAATATCTTCTTTTGAAAAGGTCAATGTAATGTAGACGATGTTTTAAGTGACTCCGTCCGTCACTGTTAGGTATTTACATAGCAGGTAGTGGTATTCGAATTTGTGTGAGGTAGGTACCATAACTAAAAAGTGAAAAATAAAACTTTTTACACAAAAAAAAAAACCGACTTCCAAAAAAAAACAGTCAAAACGTGAAATTCGCTTTTCAATTTTCGTTTTTTGCCACCGACTTCCGAAATTAAAGTTATTTTTCAGTTTGTAATTTTTTTTGGAAGTCGTTTGTTCTTTTTTTGTTGTTTGTAAACACAAATACAACTGGACCGATTTTACAATTAAACGCTGTACAATTCCGCTCTTTTATACGGGAATTTCCTTACCTCAGGAAAAAACCTGATACAATCTAGATTATTCATAATTAGTCACTAAGTTTATTTATAGGACTTATAATAGTGTTTATCTATGTTAAAAACAAGATCTAGCCCGATTAAAATGACCTACAAAGCTTTAGAAAACGGTTTTCGAGATTTTTCTACACAATCCTAAGTAATATTAATAAAGCGAAAGTGAGTTTGATTGCTTGTTACGCTTTCATGCTAAAACGGCTGAACCAATTTGGATGAAATTTGGCACACGTAGACCCTGATCCGGAGAAGGACATAGGCTACTTTTCATCATGAATCGCAGACGAAGCCGCGGGCAACAGCTAGTCTATACATATTATAATGTATAATAATGTATAATTATAATATGTTTATCGATCGCTTTTCGTGTTTGTCTGTATGTCCGCGTTGTTCTTCTAAACCAAGCAACAGATTTTGATAAGGTCTTCACCATAGTTTACCAGTTAGTTTACTTTTTTTTTCTTTTTTTTTCACTCAAATTTTATATGTATAATACGTCAGTATTAAAAGTTACATATAACTAGGAAATCTCGATGATTTATCAAGTGCAAAAAAGCAGTGCGACGCAGAAACGGGTCGCTAGTATTATTATAAGCTAAAGTCGGTTTTCGTGTCTGTCTGAGTTGTTCTCCTAAACTACGCAACAGATTTTGATGCGATTTTCACCATAATTTAGAGAATGTATTCCGTAAGGTTTATGTGTGTAATACAATAATATTGACTGCTTAAATACTGACTGAGAGCAGTGGTGGCCCAGTGGTAACGGCCGCGACTTATAAGTTTAGGTCGTAGGTTCGAACCCTGACAGGCGCTTTACTTTGTGTAAATAATTTTATCACCACTGCTCTCAAAACGGTGAAGGAAAACATCGTGAGGAAACCGGCATGTCCTAGAACCAAAAATTCGAAGACATGTGACATCTACCAACCCGCACTGGGCCCGCGTGGTAGATTACGGCCCGCTCCCTCTCACAAAGAGGAGGCCTGTGTCCCAGAAGTGGGAACATTATAGGCTGATTATGCTAAATACGCTTAGAGGATATGAACAAGAAATCTCGATGTTTTTACGAGTCGTAAATCGTGCGAAAAGGCGGGTTACTAGTAAAAATATGTGTGTCACCGACGGCGAGCCGAAAAGGTCGCGAACTTTAAAACCATGTACTTTAAGTTCCTACGCACGTCTATCACCCACTTTACATTGCGACGTAAAATACGTCAATTATTTCCCAGTTCCGTATTTTTGTTATTAAAAGTATTGATTTATTAACTTTCTTGCTTTCCGCATGTAATTATTTGCTTTCCAACTATCTCGTATGGATTTTTAAATGGACCAAGTCACCTTGGTGTGTCGGGTTTTTCCTACCGAATAAAACGTGAATTCCAAAAGCAGAAGTTACTTTCATATCCTGAAAAGTGTAATACACTTTTATCACTTTTGCAGAGGAGTGGCTAAGTAATAACAGCCGCACGGGTCGATCCATCAGGTTAAGCTACGCTTTCCGGGGTTGGTCCGTGGATGGGTGACCATCTTTGCATAACGAGACTCCTGCGTGTCTCGGAAAGCACGGTCCCGGTTGTCATTTGTGATACATTGACAACCAGTCTTACCAAGGGGTATCGTATTACCCAGTTACTGGGTTGTGGAGGTCAGATAGGCAGTCGCTCCATGTAAAATACTGGTATTCAGCTGCATCCGGTTAGACTGGAAGCCGACCCCAACATAGTTGGGAAAAGGGAGGCTGATTGATTGAGTTAATTTAGTATAAGAAGTTTATCCAATGTATGTTTATCGTATTTCAAAGGACAACCCAAATCATAAAATACTGAAAATTTTCCATCCAAAATATCTGGCCTGATTCTGTCCATTATAAACTGATACGTAATCTCCAACTTTTGCTTTCATAGAAGAGATCCATTCAATCTGGCTGTAAGCAGAGCTTGTTGCATGAATTTCACAACAAAAAAAAAAGGGTCAGTTGCAAAATTTTCCGTTCAATGTAACGTTTATTTTTTTCTTATAAATCAATGACCGCTTGGCTCAACATAATCTGGACTAAATTAACCATTATAATTTGATCCCTCTTTACACTAAATATCTTCTTTTGAAAAGGTCAATATAATTTGGTTTTTACTACCTACCATGACCAGTTTAGGTTGATCCCTCTATACACTAAATATCTACTTTTGAAGAGGTCAATATAATTTGGTTTTTACTACCTACCATGACCATTTTAGGTTGATCTTTCTGTTCACTATTATGTTCTTACAGAGGAGTCAATATAATTTGGTGTTTAACGCATGAATGCCGACCGGATTCTGCACAAAACGTTTTGCACAAAAACGTTATTATTGTATCTAAGCAATTTAAAAATTATATCTATTATATGCCAGTGTTTCCCAAAGTTGACTGGACCGCAACCCACACAAATTCTGGATTTAATCCAGAATTTGGAAGTTGTTATTAGGTGGTGATTTATTTGCAGATAAATATGGTTGCAAAGTTCTTATAATGGTAGTTTATTAGTAGCTTAACATACTTAATCATAACATAATGACATGCAAATTGTTAGAACACAGATAATTAAAATTTAAATTGAAGGAATTCTTTTATATTGTAGAAGGAATTTTCAATTAACCAGCTGCGTAAAGTCCTTCTGAAGCGGGCCATTGGAAGTTCTTTAATTTGGTTAGGAATCTTGCTATAAATTTTAATACACATAGGATAGCAACTTCGCCCATATAGTAGAAGTGTAGGTGGTAAAAGTAAAAAAGTACTATGTGAAAAATAACTTTAAATTCGGAAGTCGGTGGCAAAAAAAAAACGAAAATTAAAAAATACCAACTTCCGAAATTTTTCACTTTGTAGAGTTTTTGTAGAAGTCATTTGTTTTTTTTTTTGTATAAAACTTCTATTTTTCACTTTTAAGTTACCGATCCCAGACAAATTCGAGAGACTGCGGTAGGGACCACGGGTAACAGACTTCGAATACCACTATTAGAACATCATCCACATAGACTAAGTAAAAAAATACGAATTAATTGCAGCTTCTCAAAATCAACCAAAGCAAAGTGAAAAAAAAATTGCGACCATCTCGACAGCATGCATCCTTTCAAACAAAAAAAAGGAAATTTAAAAATCAGTCCACAAGAGAGGGCCAAAATGGGCGGATATTAAAAAAAAACGCTACGAACATAGAACCTACTCTTCTTTGGAAGTCAAGTCGGTCAGTTAAAAAAGGGCCATAACTTTATGAATAAAGGACTATTCAAATAAAAAAAAACATTCAGTTACAATCGATTTTTTTATAGCTTAATACAGGGTGTTAGGGTAAACACCGATATCCTTACAACCAGTGGTTTAGTTTCATTTATAGAACGTAAAATCATTGGAAAATTACACTTTTTTTTTTTCTTTTTGTTTAACACTACATTTTTCCACAAAAGACGCAAGTTCGTTGCCCTATGTGCTAGGGCAACGAACTTGCGTCTCAATACGGGTGGGGGGTGCGGGACGCGAATTGACCGGCCGCGAGCGCGACAACTCCCTCAGTTAGTCAGCTGTTTCGCGAACACGGTGTCGGATAGAAACTTTTTAAAATCTTTTACTGAAAATAACGTTTTTTTTGTTGTTGTTTTCGGTCATTTATTTTCATATTTAAGTCAACTACCCATGGTTTGAATGACAAGACTGTAGTACAGTCAAAAGCACTAATACACCCCTTTCCCAAAAAAAACGGGCAACTTAACAGTCATTGGCTTTAGTACGGAAAATATTAATATTTTTACTATGTTATTAGCATAAATGACTAGTAATTTGTTATAATCAATAAGAATATAGTTTTTTGGCTTCCAGCAGCGCTACAAGTTTACTAGCTCTTATTGCTTTTTCTGCCATTACAATCGACACAAAGATATCACTTTTAAGTCACAATAAGGCTGGATTATGCGACAAACATAAATTATTCTATTAAAAATAACGAGTTAGTTTTAGTTGCCAGTATAACCTTCTAACCGCAAACCTGCAAAATGTTAGTAAAAGTCACAAACGGAAAACGGGATTATTATTGTTTATAAAACAAAAGTTTCGAATTTTGAATTAACTTTTTTTCTTACCCAGACTCTTTATTAAGTGCCAGTAACATGGTTTGGCTATTAAAACCTCTTTACAACTAAATGATTACCAATAATGTACAAAAATCAAAACCGCCCGTTTTTTTTGCAAAGGGGTGTATAACAACCGAACATAGTATTTTGGAACCCATAATTATTATGAAATAGGTAGATATCATCTGAAAGTTGCAATCGTTATTCCACGAGAAAATCGTAATTGAATTTTGCTGAGTGTAATATTTTTGTTCGTGAAAGGAGTGCTATTTAAATGAGAAGGAGAAGTCCAATTTAATTTCGGTATTTTAGTTTTAATATTAATCATAGCTCATTTTTCCAAGACCCACCCAATAATCGCATGCGCATAGTTTGGGAAATGCTGTTAGAAGCTATAAATATTCCATAACTGTTAGAATCTTAGTGCGTCATTGGGAAATAACTAGAGAGGCCGCGAATACTCGCTATTATTCGGTATTCGGCATTACTCGAATTTTTTTGTTATTCGTCGAATACCGAAGAATAGTGTCTATTATTCGACAGTCGACGAACAGTCGTCTTAATTCAAATAAACTAATGAACAGAAAAACTATACTTACATACTTATACTAGACAAATAAAAAATCCGGAGTCACACGTAATCTGTTCGATTTATGCCATATCACGTGTGAATCCATATTTTTACTTGTCTGTCTGTGATGTCTTGTTTATACCTTTTTAGTTGATTGACTGTTTATCGTAGTTGGGTTTTATTAAGTTACCTACACTTTTACAATTTTAGTCCTTAATTCAATGGATTTTTTAATTATGAATACTGTTTTTTTTAATTTCATTGTTTTCTTCTCTCATGTTCTTAGATTAAAAAAAAAATATATATTATGATGAGACAAGAAAACAGCGATGATTGATAAGTTTAAGAGATTATTACAACTGTAATATTATTATTTGAGTATAAACTATTTTCTATATTCCTTTTTTTATGTCGAGTAATAATGAGTATTCGACTATTCGCCATAGGGAATGGCGATTATTCGGTATTAGACTATTCGCTATTACAACTATTCGCGGCATCTCTAGAAATAACTAGATTCTTTGCGAATTTTATGATAGTCATGATCTTTATGATTTAAATTAATAGAGCTAATGTACTGAGTGAGGTTCTAGAATATGATCCTCTCACATCAGCCTACATATAACGTTCCCACTGCTGGGATTCTGCCCACCTCTCTGTGAGAGGGCAGTGCGCTACCAGGCGGGCTGGGAAAAGATAGTTAAAGGTACACGCAAAAGACAGCACATCAAACAATAGCAGGATAAAAATGTTTACTAATTACATGAGATATAAATATTGAGAGCAGTGGTGGCTCAGTGGTAACGGCCGCGACTTATAGGTTTTGGTCGTAGGTTCAAACCCTGACAAGCGCTTTACTTTGTGTAAACAATTTCATCACCACTGCTCTCAAAACGGTGAAGGAAAACATCGTGACGAAACCGGCATGTCCTAGAACGAAAAACTCGAAGACATGTGACATCTACCAACCTGCACTGGGCCCGCGTTTTGGATTACGGCCCACTCCCCCTCACAGAGAGGCCTGTGTCCCAGCATTGGGAACGTTATAGGCTAATTATGCTTTATTATACATGAGTATTAGAAAAAATAAGTGCATTATACAAATAAAAAAAAACAAGACAATGTGATTTCACTATTGGCCATGACATTAATACTATATACAAACTATGTACTGAGTATACTGTATTGAGTATTGAGTATAATCTGGCTAGCCTTTTCCCAGCTATATTGGGGTCGGCTTCCAGTCTAACCGGATGCAACTATATACCAGTATTTTTAACCGACTTCTTCAAAATAGAGGAGGCTCCATTTTGAAGAAGTCGTCTAAATATCAAGTCGTCAGTATGTTTTTTTTTTTTTTGTCTTTTTTACGCGATTATTCCGCCAATTATTAATCAATTTTGATGATTCTTTTTTGTTTGATAGCTCATGCTTCAGAGGTAATCTCATATAAGTTTTATTAACTTTGCTTGCGTAGTTTTTGAGTTAGCTTCAATATTACGTATTTTTCCCACTTAATATAATATCTTAATATAAATACCTTTTTAGTGAAAATAATGTTTGGCAAACAGTAGTGTGTGCTCTCACGGCTGCGCCAAAAAGGTTCATCAGATGCTGTCTGACGCTGGTTTTATAATGAACCTTTTGGGACGAACGACGGGGAGTACAGTTTCAACAAACCTAATTACGTTATTTGTAGATACTGTATATTTGTAGATATATTATATTACTAGCTGTGCCCCGCGGTTTCACCCGCGTAGGTCTCGATCCCGTGGTAATATAGGGATAAAACTTATCTTATGTCCTATTCCAGGTCATGATCTACCCGTGTGCCCATCCTCTCCTCTCTTCCTCTAGAGTAGGGAACGTCGCGGCGGGGAGGCGCGGCGCCCGGCGTCGAACGGTTCGCGTATTGCATTTTCATACTCGTGATAACTTCGAAATTAAACGTCTGATTCGAATGAATTAAAAAGTATTTTACTGCTACATAAATACCCTTGATGTTAAAACTATTTATTTGAATAAGAAATAATATTATTTTGATGAAACTCCTTCGCAAATAATGCATTAATTTCGAACAAATTTGATTACCATAAAAAAGATTACAGTGAGTCAATCTTAAAAGATAGACATATGCTGTCGCGGACTTTTTTTGTCGCGAATTTTTTGATGCCCAATGAGCTCCTTCCCATTTTTTTTTTAAATTTTGTTGTATATTTGTACATATGTACTAAACATATTTCTTTCTAAGTATAATTATGTAAGTTCCTAGAATTTATATATTATGTAAAAAAAATAACTGTAAACAAAAAAAAATGTATACTTATAAATTAATAAAGTAACTTAGAAAAGGTACTTACGGTTAAATGTGTACATCATGATGACGCCCTCTTTTCTTCTTATGTTATGATAAAAATATATTTAAATAACAAAATCTGTTAAGTATCTAAATTAATAATAAAGATTCTCTTTACTTAGATTGGTCGTATTATATTTTTTATATTATTTTTAAATTCTATTGCAACTATACGTTTCAACACTATTATCCGCGCTCTGTGTGGGATTCCTGTAACAAAACAAAAAAAAAACATTATATTTTTTTAAATTACGAACTCAATAAATATTATACTCTATTTATTGTACCCCAATTAATGGAGCCCTAGGTCTTAGGTACATGCGCGGCGCGGGGGGGGGGGGCAGCTCATTCGTCAACGCTCATGGCATCCCGCCGCTCGTTCGTCAACGCTGACGGCTTTGCCGCGCATTCCTAAGGCGCGTTACAGTGGTCTCGGTCAAACTATAGGAAACTGCCCCAAAGAAGCAGTTGTTAAGCAGTGGTGGGCCCGACAGGCGCTTTACTTTGTGTAAATTATTTCATCACCACTGCTTTCGAAACGGTGAAGGAAAACATCGTGAGGAAACCGGCATGTCCTAGAACTAAAAAATCGAAGACATGTGACATCTACCAACCCGCACTGGGCCCGCGGGATAGATTAAGGCCAACACCCTCTCACGGAGAGGTCTGTGTCCCAACAGTAAATAAAAAAAATAAATAAAAAGATAAGGGAACATTATAGGCTGATTATGCCGCAAAGAACAAGTTGCTTGTTATCAAATTATAGGTAGACTTGTTTTTGCAGACGCTCTAAGTAAATAATAATAATAATATTATCGGGTAGGTAGTTATGAATACACCTCACCCGTCTGCTCTAGATTATACTAAGTACGTACATATATGACTACATTCTAGAAACATAATCATTTGCAAGGTCAGCGGTCTGGTGCCCGCCGTGTGAGCCATGTACGCTTGTGGAACAGAATAAAACTTGCCTCCAAATTGGCAGCAAGTATTTTCATTTTTATCCTCAAGTAAAAATCCTGAGTCGTAAGTTTAGTATTATAAAGGTTTCTGACGCCCCAAAACCAAAAGTAGGTCATCAACTTGTTTTTTACCGACTTCAAAAAAGGAGGTACTACGTTCGGATGTTTTTTTTTTTTTTTTTTTTATTTATGTTCACCGATTACTCCGCCGTTTGTGAACCGATTTTAAAAATTCTTTTTTAGTTCCAAAGGGTACATACTTCCGAGATGGTCCCATATAAATTTTATTAAGTTTGCTTTCGTAGTTTTTGAGCTAGCTTCAATATTACGTATTTTTCCCACAGTCTATGTAGATGATATAATTATTAGACTCCTTCACTGTTATTTACATAGCAGGTAGTAACTTGTGTGGGGTAGGTACCACCACTAAAAAGTGAAAAATAAAAACTTTTTACAAAAAAAAACAACCGACTTAAAAAAAAACAGTGAAAAATAACTTTAATTTCGGAAGTCGGTGGCAAAAAACGAAAATTAAAAAGCAAAGACACCGACTTCCGAAATTAAAGCTATTTTTCACTGTTTTTTTTGAAGTCGGTTGTTTTTTTTTGTAAAAAGTTTTTGTTACAATTTTATTGCAACAATAATAACAGCTCTGCAAACAAGTCAACAATGTTATTTAGACGAAAGGTTAGTTTTGACGTCATTATTTTGCAAATATTTGACTGTTTTAAACGGTATATAGACACTAAGACGGACGCCAGTGATTGTGGTACCGAGGCAAAAACCGAAATTCGAATTTTCTTCCGTTTTTTTGCAATTTGCAAGTCAGTATGAGGTTGTATGTTGATCGAACTATGATTCGCGGCCGCATCAAATATTTATCTATAGAATTATAATCATAAAAATCACCAACACAACTCTCCTAGTTCAATTATAACCTTATCACACCATATTGGATGACTATTTCATGAGGATTTTTCTAACATAAAAAATTGTATTGCTGCTATGATTATAATTCTGTAAAGCCATCAAGGTTACGATCGCGAATCATATTTTAATCAACATACAACCTGGTAGTGACCTTCGCGGGCTACGTTTGCGCATCCCCAAACTCAAACTCAAAACTCAAAGCATTTATTTCAAATAAACCAATTACAGGGACTTTTGAATTGTCAAGGGTTCGGTCAGTCAGCAAGATGAAGCTAGCCCATTCCAAAGCGTAGTAGGTTCCTATGAAGAAGAACGGGCAAGAAACTCCACGGGCACTCCTTTAAATCAGAATATTGTGACAATAAGTATATTGGTTACATCATTCATGTTGAAATTATACATGTGAGTACAATGTAGAAAAATGTGCACGTTAAAAGCGTCCATATTAAAAGATAAAAAGAAACAAAACAATTCAAAAATTAAAATAAATTAACCCAAATGTCTTATATTGTCTTCAGTCAAAGTCAAAGTTAAATAATTTATTTCAAGTAGGCAAATTAAAGGCACTTTTGAACGTCAAATACATAGTAATAGAACTGATTCTAGTTACCCCTTCCAAAAGGTAGTTTTCGTATGGAGAAGAATGGGCAAGAAACTCCACCGTTACTCCTTTAAAAAAATTTTAAAATTTACAATATTTGGTATACATCAATTATATAATTACATGTGAAGACGATGCACCGAGAATACAATTACAATAGGTAAAAAGAATTAAAAGTATTAAAAATTGAAAATGGAGCAATGACAAATAAATAAATTAAGTAAGTGATAGATACATGATGCTCACATATTTACAAACATTGTAAAAGGCTCTTGATTGGCTAGTAATTAAGCTACCTAAGCAGAGGTGTACCGTGTACACACGGCTACACATCAACCTATACATTTCCAGTATAAGCTGACCTCGCATTGTACGGAAATCCTATACAATGTGAGATCAGCATAAACTGGAATTGTATAGCTTGATGTGTAGCCGTGTCTACCTATAGTTAGTCTTGTGCCTGTCGTACACCCACATTTCACCATAATTAGTTCATAATACCTCAGCTGTTCTAATTCGTTCCTTATCTCGATACTGAGGCCCTAGACAAAGTGACATTCTATCAGCGATAACGATGATGGAAAAGGCAAAAATGTAAGGACTGACATAAGATATCGAAAAGCTTATGTCAAAGTCGTTGTAGAAATACGAAACACTTTCGAAGCGATTGAGGGCCTAGACGGACAGACTTATTATTCGGTTTGGAGGTAACTATGTTTTTTTTTTTCAATCGTGTTTTTTTGTTTTCGACACACATTGTACCTACTTAACATTAATCCTCAACTTTACCTTATAT
Source organism: Lithophane semibrunnea (assembly GCA_947363905.1). Lineage (NCBI taxonomy): Eukaryota > Metazoa > Arthropoda > Insecta > Lepidoptera > Noctuidae > Lithophane > Lithophane semibrunnea. The sequence goes on along the minus strand of OX376213.1, from coordinate 3,998,650 downwards.
TTATTTTAAAATTAATGCAGCAGTATTTTAATATAAATGAGGATCATGTGCAAATCAATTCTGTTCTAAAAATAGCTAAGTTATAACAGCCGCACGGGTCGATCGATCTGGTTATGCTACGCTTGCCGCGATAGATCCGTGTCTCGAAAAGCACGTTGGTCCCGGCTGTCATTCTTGGATCTTTGACAGTCGTACCGGGTTGTCAGAAACCCAAAAGTCTGACAACCGAGACCAAGACCAAGGGGTATCGTATTGCCCAGTAATTGTGTAGGCAGATAGGCAGTCGCTCTATGTAAAATACTGGTATTAGCCTGCATCCGGTTAGACTGCAAGCCGACCCCAACATAGTTGAGAAAAGGCTAGGCAGGTGATAACTTTTAGCCAGAGGGGGCCTTTAGGGGGCTATTCCCGTAATTTTTCAGGACGCATTTCGCATTCGCATCTCATTCGCAATCTGTCAAAAATACAATCTATTTACCAAAATTTTTAACAAGTTTGACAGTGCGCGACTTTAATGTGAACGTTTTTTTAAGTACGAGAATAATGGGCTGCTTGTATATTTTTACAAGCTTTATATTAGCTTGCTCTGTTCGTATGTGTTTCCTGTTACTCCTTTTGTCATCAATTTTTCAAGCACTTCCTGGCATCCGATTGAGCTGAAACTTAGCATACTTATACAACTACCGAGACATTTTGAAAAAATGATACCATGGAGCTGGTCTGATGATGGAGCCGGAAGTTGGCCATAGGAACTCCTCAATCAAACAAGATAGCACCATCGTGTTTGGACTCGTTGGTTATGTATTGACAAGTGTTTTGACACTAGGTGGTGTTCATGGTCTGATGATGGAGCCGGAAAGTGGCCATGGGGACTCCTCAATCAAACAAGACAGCACCATCGTGTTTGGACTCATTGGTCATGTATTAACAAGTGCTTTGACACTAGGTGGAGTTCAGGGTCTGACGATGAAGCCGGAATGTGACAGCACCATCGTGTTTGGACTCATTGGTTATGTATTGACGAGTGCTTTCACACTAGGTAGTGTACAGGGTCTGATGATGGAGCCGGAGGGTACCCATGGAAAAACCTCAATCAATCAAGACAACACCATCGTGTTTGGACTCATTGGTCATGTATTAACAAGTGCTTTGACACTAGGTGGTATTCAGGGCCTGATGATGGAGCCGGAAGGTGGCCATGGGAAAACCTAATTCGTTGGATTTGTGAAGGTGATAGAACAGATATTTAAAAACAAATCGTAATGCTAAAAAGTAGAAAATTAAATATAAGTAAAAAACAAGCTTTTAATTAACTAAAAAGTACTAAATAAAACTGTCGTAAACATAGAACCTTAATATTTTCTTAAAAGCTTGAGGCGTAAATGTCCTTCATACATTAAACTTGAAGATAAGCCTCAAGGTTTTAAGAAAATACACCCCTTTGCAAAAAAAACGGGCACCTTAACAGTCACTGGCTTTTGTATGGATAATATTAATATTTTTACTATGTCATTAGCATAAATGACTAGCAATTTGTTATAATCAATAAGAATATAGTTTTTTGGCTACACCCCTCTTCCAGCAGCGCTACAATTTTACTAGCTCTTATTGCTTTTTCTGCCATTACAATCGACACAAAGATAACACTTTTACGTCACAATAAGGCTGGATTATGCGACAAACATAAATTATCCTACTAAAAATAACGAAAAGTTAGTTTTAGTTGCCAGGATAACCTTCTAACCGCAAACCTCCAAAATGTTAGTAAAAGTCACAAACGGAAAACGGGATTATTATTGTTTTTAAACAAAAGTTTCGAATTTGGAATTAACTTTTTTTCTTACCCAGACTCTTTATTAAGTGCCAGTAACATGGTTTGGCTATTAAAACCTCTTTACAACTAAATGATTAGCAATAATGTACAAAAATCAAAACCGCCCGTTTTTTTTTGCAAAGGGGTTTATTTAAATATGAAAATATTGAAAATATATGTTTAATTTAATTTGAAATTATGTTTTTAAAAAGATTTTTACTTATATTTTATTACTTCGTGATAGGTACACACTAATTAAGTGGAATATTTTAAGCATGGTAACCTAAAAAATATACAAAACTAACAAGTGTCACTTTTTCAGAAAAAGGTGCATATCCGCATACTTTTTTGCGGTTTTGCGTCATTATTGCGTCAGAACCCTAAACCCTTCATGTCGGGGTACAAAATGCCTAATCACAAAACGGTATGGACCATAGATTTTTTATATTTCTATGGTACGGACGGTGCGCTACCGCGACATAAGTTACATTAGTGTCGAAGATTTGCATAGCCTTGTCTACGAAGGGCCTTAGTGGTAGCGCGACCTGGCGACGTCGCCATTGTATAATGCGGCGGGCCCTATCAGAATACCAGTGCCGCTGCGGTATATATTTTTCAAATATCGCTGCATGCTGAGATAGGAACCTTTTTGGCCTCGCACAGGTTGTTAGTTAGTTTTTTGTTATTTTAATTTTAATTAAGCACTTCTACTTACTTTTTATTACTGTTTGTTATTCCTGTGCGTTTCCCAAATAAAATATTTTTCTTTCTTCTCTTTCTTTCTTATTATGTTTATAGAGGACAGAAGATGAGGTCAAAATCACAAATGGCAAACAATTTAACTCAAAAAAGATTGATAAACAATAATATCTGGTGTTTTTATTAAATAAATAATATTGCAGCACTTGGGTGTCAACAGTGTAATATTAGTGTAGTGCAGTGTAGTGTAGCGTGGTGTAATGTAATGTAAATTTAGGGTTAGGGCACTGAACTGCAAACTTGGATTGAAAAACGGTCAAACAACGGTCACCGGTTCAAAGAACTCGTCGGTGTAGTTGTTTTCAAACCGTACATTATTTTAAGGTTTTCATGAAAATTCCATCTGGGACCAACTTCTCATCACAAAACTTGACTGCAGCAACCTCTGCCAATTTAAACGGAAAAAATTTGTAGTGTAAAAAAATTTGTAGTGTAAAAAAAATTGTAGTGTAAAAAAAATTGTAGTGTAAAAAAAATTGCAGTGTAAAAAAAATTGTAGTGTAAAAAAAATTGTAGTGTAAAAAATTGTAAAGTGTGTCTTTAAACTTTCTTAGACTAATAACAACGTAACTGAGCTTATTTTATGATTGTTAGTAACCTACCGCCACAGTCGGTTGGAAATATAAATTTAATAAAGGATTTTAAACTGACATGATTTTCTATTTTCACTACAAAAGTTATTTAAAACGGAATTTTTAAAACGTTTTTTGTTTTTAAAAACATGGTTAAACATCCCGTTTTAAATATTTACGTCACCATGTTTTTTTGTTTTAAAGACACCTTTAATTGTTGCAAAAATGTTTGTGCTTGCGAGGTCTACTGTTCGCACTACTAGTTTATTAATAATTAAGTATTTTATTAAGAATTATGTAAATCAAACTGCAGAAAAACTCGAATATTGATTAAATAAAATACCTATTGCAGTTTTTGAGTTGCTCCCAGGCAAACAATTTGGATTTAATGGCTGCTTTTTATTGACTAACGTATTATTAAAAGAACATGCCATTATAGCTCAAATTAGTTTAAAACAAAATAAAATAAAATTGAGGCACTAGGTATTTACCTAGTGCTTATAGTGCTATAGCCATAGTACTATTTATAGGGTATTTGCACACAAGATCTGAATTAGAACATCCGTGAACTCGTATCTTGAATTAGGATTCGGATTGGATGCAGTGTGAAAACGCTTTATGTCCCTGAAATGATCAATGACAATTGATAAATTGCCATCAATTTGTATTATAGTAGTATTGTCAATCGCATTTGGTAGACGTAAGAAGTAAAAATTGATCGTTGCAATTGATCGTGTCGGGGCCCTCATGGATAAACAAAACTAAACCATGTAGCTACAAGAACTCTGTATTGTAAAATAAACAAAATTGGCATATATAAAATATTAGGTATCTTTTTTTGGTAAAATTTCTTGCACACATAAATTGACAACCACAATATAAAAATTTATAACACCTAATTCTTTGTCACACTAGATGTATAATAAGTCAGAATTAAAATTAAAATGCATTATTAATAATGCTACTAAATCATAAATATTTTGTTAGAAATTTATGATTTAGTAGCATATTAATAATGCATTTCCGAGACTGCCAACCATGGCAGCGTTTTCTAATAATTAGTCTACCTTCTTCTTAGTCTTAATTAGTCTTCTTAGTCTTCTTTCTAAACATCATCATCGCCATCATTCTGCTGCCCGTACCAATTTATTTATGGTCGACGCATCATGTATTTTTAACCAACTTTTTCAAAACGTAGGAGGTTCTCAATACGTCTGTATTTTTTTTTTTTTTGTATGATTCTTACGCGATTACTCCGCCAATTATGAATTGATTTTGATGATTTTTTTTTGTTTGGTACATCATGCTTTCGAGGTTATCCTATATTAATTTTATTAACTTTGCTTGCGTAGTTTTTGAGTTGGCTTCAATATTACGTATTTATCCCACTTAATAATTATGTCATCGACGTGACTCCGCCACTGTTATTTACATAGCAGGTAGTGGCATTTGAATTTGTGTGGGGTAGGTACCACAACTAAAAAGTGAAAAATAAAAACATATTACAAAAAAAACCGACTTCCAAAAAAAAATGAAAATTAACTTTAATTTTGGAAGTCGGTGTCTTTGCTTTTCAATTTTCGTTGTTTGTCACTTCTGTTCTGTTTTTATTCTTCCAAACTTCTTTAATAGTCATCATCTCAGAAGTTAACCCCTTTCTAGCCATAATCATCTTTCACACAGCACATTCTTCATTTCTTTGGTCTTAAAATCGAATATCTATAAAAAAATTATAGCTAAAGGAGATTGAAAAGTTTAGTACTTAATAGCTTTATAAAATTACTTACCTAATTTGGAATAGTTGTTTCACTTTTTTACAAACACAATTTAGCACAAAATAATAAAAACAAAAACAAAGTCACCCCACTATTCTATTTCTGACATTCAAATAATATTTAACCATAGATCTTATTACCTTTTATTCTAAACACTGAAGTTTGACACAAAGATTCCGTTTTATATTGAAAAAATATTTTAAATGTACCTACAATTGAATTCAACAATTTACGGCTGGCGGTAAATTGGAACAGATAAAGATTACTCTGTTACACGAAACTAAAATGAAAGTATGTTTTATTGGAATACCTAAGGCTTTGATCAATAAAAGATCTAAACGGTACTTCTTAGTCGAGATTATAGCAAATGAAACATATTTTTTTCTTTAACTACGATTTTTAAATCCCTTTTCAGATAAGTATTTATTGGAAGCTCAAATTAAATAAATCAGCCAAGTGCGAGTCGGACTCGCGCACGAAGGTTTCCGTACCATTCTCGGCAAAAAAATCACGTTTGTTGTATGGGAGCCCCCTTAAATATTTGTTTTATTCTGTTTTTTAGTATTTGGTGTTATAGCGGCAACAGAAATACATCATCTGTGAAAATTTCATCTGTCTAACTATCTCGGTTCATGAGACAGGCTGGTGACAGACAGACAGACAGACGTACGGACAGCTTCAGTAGAGTCTTAGTTATAGGGTCTCTCAAATTATTTTTACAGTAAATGCTTGGATACACTTTAAACTCTCAATGTCATTTATTTAAAAAATACCGATTGAAAAATAGATAATGTTTTAGTAATAGTTCAATGAACTTGAACTAATAATAGAATATTATCTTTTTTCGCACTAGCTTTGTTTATTAGTTACAGATAGCTAATACATAATATATATCTATCTGATAAATGTATATAAAAAGACTGACCTTCACAACCCAGTTACTGGGTAACACGGATACCCCTCGGTAATTCTGGTTTTCAGACTGTTTGGCTTCTAACTCCCGTAACGATTGTCAAAGATATACAAATGACAGGTAAGACCAACAGCATAACGTGCTTTCCGAAGCACGGAGGGAACTATACATATACAGGGTGATTGTATGCTTCGAAAGCGTTTTGTATTTCTACGACTTTCAACAGGATTGACATAAGCTTTTCGATAGCTTATGTCAGTCCTATACATTTTTGCCTTTTCCATCATCGTTATCGCTGATAGAATGTCACTTTGTCTAGCGCCTCAGAGCTTGTAGTGATCTGTCAATAGTGTCAAACGTCAGGTGGAATGACAGCTCACCTCAAGTTCACTTCACCTAAGTTTTCACGGTGAAATTTTTGCAGGTATATTTTGTGGTAGCCGAAATCTATATGTATACAGGTTGAAATTGAATTAATCGTTGTCTTATGAGTCATTAAAATAGTTTTCTTTCTTTCTCATCATTATAAACAACTTTCACTATAGGACCATCACAGAAATCGCGAAAAGCAATTAGCTGTTCCCTAAACTTACATATTTACGAGGTATGCAAACATAAATGTAGGGAATAGCAGACTTTTTTTTTCGTGATTTCATTCCTGCCACGGTTGCGGGTTAGTCTGAAAGGGATACCAGGACCTTGGCAACAGGCAACTGAAGGAACACGGGTGGGTTTTACCGAGTAAAAGTCTGACACTTCCGCTCCACCCAGAGCGGGAGAAGTCAATGGATGATTTCCCACCATAAAAAAAGGGTTGGTCAAATAGTGAAAGTTGTTCATAATTACAATGACCCCTTAAAAGGATGCCCATATGAATTCAATCTCACCCTGTATCTATACAGGGTGTAAGGGTAAATACTCTTGTCATTCAAACCATGAGTAGTTGACTTAAAAAAAAAAATGACCTAACACAACAAAAAAAAACATTATTTTCATTAAAAGATTTTAAAAAGTTTCTATCCGACACCGTGCTCGCTAGCAAAATAGTTGACTGACTGAGGGAGGGGTCACGCTCGCGGCCGGTCAGGTCACATCACGCCCCCCCCCCCCCCGTGTTGAGACGACGCAAGTTTGTTGCCCTGGCGCATAGGGCAACGAACTTGCGTCTGTGGTGGGAAAATGTAGATTTTAAAAATTTAAAAAAAAAAAATGTAATTTTCCATTGATTTTACGTTCTATAAATGAAACCAAACCACTGGTTGCAAGGATAACGGTGTTTACCCTAACACCCTGTATAAAAATCAATTGCCGTGCGTTAGTCTCGCAAAAACTAGGAAATGGCTCGACCGAATCGATTTTTTTTGTTTTGTTCGCCTCATTACTGGGGTGTTTTAGGAAAAAAGAAAATTAAGAAAAGCCCAAGTGAACAGCCGAAAGATCGAAAAAATCGAACGTTTGTCTCACGTGATACGAAGTTCCCCGGGTCATCTAGTGTAATATAAATAAACGTGCAATTCACATATCTACCATACTACAGATAGGATTCAAACTTGCGACCTCTTATCATTATTGTGCTCCACTTCGTAACCTTTTATAAAATAAAAAAAATATCATGATCTGCCTAGCCATTTCCCTACAATGTTGGGGTCGGCTTCCAGTCTAACCAGATGCAGATGAATACCAGTATTTTACATGGAGCGACTACCTATCTGACCTCCACAACCCAGTCACTGGGTAACACGATACCCCTTGGCACAGATATTATAATACTACGTATCCCTTGGTAAGACTGGTTGTCAGACTTTCGGGCTTCTGACGACCCGTAATAACTGTCAAAGATCTACAAATGACAGCCGGGACCAACGGCTTAACTTGCTTTCCGAGGCACGGAGGAATCTCGGTATGTAAAGATGGTTACCCATCCACGGACCAACCCCCGGCAAGCGTAGCTTAACCTGATTGATCGACGCGTGCGGCTGTCATTAAATAGCCACGAGCTCCTCAAGATCAAATAAAACTATGTAGGTAGTTTAAAAAAACACGCTTTTATCACGCACTAGAAAATAGCGTGCGCTTCCCCGGCTTCCTGTTACACACTTCCGTTGCATTTCACAAAATCACTCCCACGGATTGCAAGAAAGCGAGAGGGAAGATGTTACACATAAAAATATATTGTCATTTACAGAGGAGGCGACCATAGTTTCAAATGTCTCTGTTGTAATGTATTGTACACACGGCTACACATCAAACTATACATTTCCAGTATAAGCTGACCTCGCATTGTACGGAAATCCTGTATAATGCGAGATCAGCATAAACTAGAAATGTATAGCTTGATGTGTAGCCGTGTGTACTACTAGCAGAAGCTGCGTCTTTGCCCGCGTGGCATCTCATTCTTTTTATAAAATAAAAGTAGCCTAAGTTACTTATAAGATCAGCTATCTGCCAGTGAAAGTCCAGTCAAAATCGGTCCAGCCATTTCCGAGATTAGCCGGAACAAACAGACGGACAAGTTAAAAATTTTTGTTTGATAAATGTACCGTACATAAACACTATTATGCATTTAGAAAAAAACTGTTATTTTGACGGTACAAACAGTTCCTCAAACAGTTCTCACACTTCAATTTTATTTACTTTTACACGGCTACACATCAAGCGTATAGGATTTCCGTACAATGTGAGGTCAGCTTATACTGGAAATGTATAGCTTGATGTATAGCCGTGTATAGGTATGTATGTATGTATCCACATTATATTTATCCACTTAAGAACCTACCATGTAAACCTGCAATACCATAATTAAAAAAAATACTTACACTTCTCCAAAATAATTAAAGTTCAAATAACCACAATCACGCTCATTGTCCACAAGAACTAACACTGAATCCCGCACGAATAATTAAAATAATCATCACGACCGGTATCCAAAATAATTATTTATATTATAATTAATTATAATAATCCCAAACACGTACGTTTTCTCTCTGGAGTAATATATATATCGCGACACGTTTTGACTCGACTGCTTCGAGTTGTTTAATACGTTATCAGAACTACAAAATGTATTGATAATAAGTTAATAATGCTATTATTTTATTATTATAATAATTTCCTTGTACGTCTGTGCGTTGACTGGGGTATAGTGGTCACAGACGCGACTGATTTAGGCCTGCCTGGACGTACGCTAATGCAAATGTAACTTTAAAAATCGAATTAATTACAAATACTCGTTTCGCCGTTAACATTTATTTAAATTGATAACTCTGTGCGTTGACTGGGGTATAGTGGTCACATACGCGACTGATTTAGGCCTGCCTGGACGTACGCTAATGCAAATTTAACTTTAAAAATCGAATTAATTACAAATACTCGTTTCGCCGTTAACATTTATTTAAATTGATAACTCTGTGCGTTGACTGGGGTATAGTGGTCACAGACGCGACTGATTTAGGCCTGCCTGGACGTACGCTAATGCAAATTTAACTTTAAAAATCGAATTAATTACAAATACTCGTTTCGCCGTTAACATTTATTTAAATTGATAACTAATTTATTAATCTATGGATGATACAAATTCTGTTTGTCGAATTTTAAACCTTTATGGTTCGCGACGCGACACCGGTAGAACAATTTTCGTGAAGTTTTCTTAGAAATTGTTCCACCAGTGTCGTGTCGCGCCGTCGCGCGTCACGCCTGTCTGTGGAAGCCTTAATACTGTTATAATAGGGGAGGTACTGCTAGATTTTTGCTCGATCAGTTTTATACATTTCTAGTACCTAGTTTTTTAGTAGAGACGACAGTAGGACAAAAAAAAAAGCATATAATTATATCCAATAGTTTAGTTAGGATAGCTAGTTAAAGATCGGCAAACCCCATAGTCGACCCATCACTACTATTTAGTTTGTTTGAAAAAATGACTTTTTTAATTTCGATGTTAGGATATATTTGATAGTTACAAAATACTCTTAATCATTAGTATTGCCAGGGTTTTCATTTATTGTCGTTTCCACATTGTATAATGAGAAAGTCGGCCACCGCACCCAAGGCATCCAAAGTTACAGCATGTAAAAGTTGTAAAAAAAAAGGAAGTAGTAAGTATATAAAAAGTAATTTTATCTACACCCATGCTATAAATCCTCTCTAAAAGTTTCTGAAACAGTTAGCTTATTGCCAACATTAAAACAACCATAATATCATCCAAACGGGTGTTATAATGTTGTACTGAATTGCATAATGCAACTCATTTAAAAAAAAGAACATTGTCATTCACGAGCATTTCACTAACAAAGCACCGTAATTTAAAAACAAAACACATTCGAATTCGAAAAATTCGAATTCACGTCATCCCGCGCCATTTTTGTTCGATATTGGTATTGCAAAGAAACTTTTATAGAAGATTCATAACATGGGTGTAGATAAAGTCCTGTATGCAACTGTAAATAATTAGGTATTAAAACACTCATGTGATGCTATTATTGTTTTAATACCCCTTATTATATAACAATTGCATAAATAACTATCATACCACGCCGAAACCTTAAGGGACGACTTTTGGGATCATTTTCTACGCAAAAATATTCCGTTCCACAAAAAAAACACAACTTATAATAATGAATTTCAGTAAAATAAGTATCGCATTTAAAAAAAAAAATTGGATTGTGTTTCTTGACTCCTATAAAATGTAAATAATAAATAAGTTTTAAATCACGTGACTATTAAAGTTAATTCTGTAACCTCAATGTTTTCATAGATTATTTTTCAATAATGCCATTCAAACGATAAAATTGTTGGGAAATATGGTGACATATTTTTGTAACCACAGATAAATGTGTTACTTAGTTCCTTGATTGTGTCACAATTTGAACTTGAACAGGATTTGTTTACACTTTATTCAAATACTTCTGGAACAGAGTATAGGTATTCGTATCTGAACTAGGATGTTATATGACGGACAAAGCTACGAACAAATGTTACTTCATAGATAAAAGTTTCCGTCAATGATTTTCTATTAATACTAGAGAAAATACAGACGTGTTTACAATAAAGGTTCATTACATAATAAATAGTTAGGTACCTACGTACGAGTAAGTGCACACGTAGAGCACAACATATCATATGGTTTTATCAAAACAATATTACATTGAAACTGTAGATAAAAATGAGAAATGTAAATGATAAACAAAATAATTCTAGATCTATCTACGCTACGTAGACCGCGTTACGAACTTCGCTATGTTTTCGTAACCTACGCTACGTTTTAGACTTTAGAGGCTACAAACATTGCTACGCTTTCGTAGACCACGCAACGCTTTCAGACTACGAGTTTCGCAACGTTTTCGTAAACTACGCTAGGTTTTCGACTTTAGAGGTTACAAACATTACTACGCTTTCGTAGACCACGCAACGCTTTCAGACTACGAGCTTCGCAACATTTTCGTAAACTACGCTACGTTTTAGACTTTAGAGGCTACAAACATTGCTACGCTTTCGTAGACCACGCAACGCTTTCAGACTACGAGTTTCGCAACGTTTTCGTAAACTACGCTACGTTTTAGACTTTAGAGGCTACAAACATTGCTACGCTTTCGTAGACCATGAAACGCTTTCAGACTACGAGTTTCGCAACGTTTTCGTAAACTACGCTAGGTTTTAGACTTTAGAGGCTACAAACATTACTACGCTTTCGTAGACCACGCAACGCTTTGAGACTACGAACTTCGCTACGTTTTCATAAACTACGCTACGTTTTAGACTTTAGAGGCTACAAACATTGCTACGCTTTCGTAGACCACGAAACGCTTTCAGACTACGAGTTTCGCAACGTTTTCGTAAACTACGCTACGTTTTAGACTTTAAGGCTACGAACATTGTTACGCTTTTGTAGACCACGCAACGCTTGCAGACTACGAACTTCGCAACGTTTTCGTAAACTACGCTACGTTTTAGACTTTAGAGGCTACGAACATTGCTACGCTTTCGTAGACCACGCAACGCTTTCAGACTACGAGCTTCGCAACGTTTTCGTAAACTACGCTACGTTTTAGACTTTAGAGGCTACGAACATTGCTACGCTTTCGTAGACCACGCAACGCTTTCAGACTACGAGCTTCGCAACGTTTTCGTAAACTACGCTACGTTTTAGACTTTAGAGGCTACGAACATTGCTACGCTTTCGTAGACCACGCAACGCTTTCAGACTACGAGCTTCGCAACGTTTTCGTAAACTACGCTACGTTTTAGACTTTAGAGGCTACGAACATTGCTACGCTTTCGTAGACCGCGCAACCTTTGAGACTACGAATTTTGCTACGACCATTCGACTTACACTTTCAGTTCCAAGCATAACGTTGGAATCAGTAAGCATTTATCACAATATGTGCAGTAGAGTGCTCGCAAGATAAGTGTGCGCGCGGCTGAAATCGGTCGTTTATTAATAAGGTCAAATTATTAATTATTTATAGCCATTTATAACTAAAAAAAATAACCGTTTCTTGCCGGCTCTTCATAGGAAACGACCAATTGGAACCGTGCGCCTAGTTTCTGACGTCTCATAAGTGCCAATATAGGTTTATGTGAAAATCCATACTAATATTATAAATTCGAAAGTAACTCAGTCTGCCTGTCTGTCTATATGTTACCTTTACACGCCTAAACCACTGAACGGATTTTGATAAAAATTTCGTAATATTTACCGAGTATAAATCCTATCTAGCACGCGACCTGTAAAATAAGAAAGACAAAGATAGTATTTTTGGACTGCGCCAAAAAAACAGTGATATTATGAAACCTAGTTTTTTAGTTTTTCTAGGTAACTTATCTTACTTAACAGTAGGTAATCATGTGCAACCTACATTGATACCTAGGCCGAGATAGCTACATAAAAACAAAGACTGACCAACATTTATATCTAGACTTTAAAAGAGACTGTGACCTCTGAGTTGGTTTCGACATTTCTTCTCAGATTAGGTCAGATAGGAAACGCCCAGTCTAGCTTTTTTTAGGGTTCCGTACCCAAAGGGTAAAACGGGACCCTATTACTAAGGCTCCGCTGTCTGTCTGTCCGTCTGTCACCAGGCTGTATCTCATGAACCGTGATAGCTAGACAGTTGAAATTTTCACAGATGATGTATGTCTCTTGCCGCTATAACAACAAATACTAAAAACCAGAATAAAATAAATATTTAAGGGGGCTCCCATACAACAAACGTGATTTTTTTGCTCGTTTTTGCTCGATATTGAAAACGATAACAGGTAGACGCTTGATATATTCACAGAATATTTAGTTACATATTCACTTTAAAATAAATAATTAAATTAAAATAAAACAAATATTTAAGAGGGGCTCCCATACAACAAACGTGATTTTTTTGCCGTTTTTATAGATAATGGTACGGAACCCTTCGTGCGCGAGTCAGACTCGCACTTGGCCGGTTTTTTTATTGTATGATTCGTTATTTTGAACTGGTTAAAATAGGTTAGGTTAGAACTGTTACCAAGCGCGCGCGAGCCGAGCGAGCAAAGCGAGCGGTGCCGTGGCAGTGCCCGGCGATCGCTACTTCCAAGGTACTTGCAGATTTTTTTTCACCATTTTCTAACTATCCAGGTTTTCGCAATATCCCCAGATTATCTGTCCTGGGTTTTCGCGAAAATTCCAATTATCTAATCACCCTACGACATATACAATACTAGCTTCCGCCAGCGGCATCGCCCACGTGTATGTCGATAAAAAGTAGCCTAAGTCCTTCCCCAAAATGCCATCTATCTCTTTGCCTTTTGTCAAAATCCGTTCAGTGGTTTAGGCGTGAAAAGGTATCTAACATACAGACAGACAGAGTTACTTTCGAATTTATAATATTAGTATGGGTAACACTAAATTAAATATTATAAAATATTATAAATTAATATAATTATAGTCAACTTGCTAACAATTTTTTTTTTTTACTTTTAATATTACGTGTAAACGTGATTCCGATGTCCTCTTTACAGAATATACAATTTCATTTAATTTAATTTCAAACGTTACCACGTACTTTGGCTTAGAGTTATTACTGTCATCCACAGGTTGACTTCTAGGCGTAGCATGAGCACCGTTTTGTCGACGGAAGAGTAGACAAAAATGACGTTTCCTGTAGACAGTACGAGACGGCAGCAAAGTAGAAAGAGTCAACTGCACTTTTTACGAAATTCACTCTTTTACATAATTCGACTCAGAATTCTTTGTTTTTTCAAAGGATTTATCGGTTGTCAGTGTGATTTTGACAGTAAGGATAGATAACTTTCTTCCGAAATTGTCTACCTCCAAAAAGACCTAGACAAAGATCGTTAGAAATGAAAGACAAAATGGCAGATTGTAGAAGAATTTCTACGGTGCGATGTCAAAAATGAAGAAACGAACTGTCACTTTGTATAGAAAAAGCTATGTCTATTCTTCGTAGAGATAGAAAGCGCCATGCTACGCCTGCTGGGCTCTCTTTTGACGTCATCACGTTAATGCCGGCTGTCACTGAAAACCAGCGCTGGGGCTCTGTCTCACATAGGGTCGCAGCATTATGCTGAGCAATGGCCGTTTTGCGTGAATGTGACGCATATTTTCCCCCAATTTGTAATTTTCGTGTCTTTTTTAACGTCATGTTTGCCGCAAATAAACGGAGGAGCTCGTGGCTAAGTAATAACAGCCGCTCGGGTCGATCCATCAGGTTAAGCTACGCTTGCCGGGGTTGGTCCCTGGATGGGTGACCATTTTCACATATCGAGACTCCTTCGTGCCTCGGAAAGCACGTTAAGCCGTTGGTCCCGGCTGTCATTTGTGGGTCTTTGACAGTCGTTACGAGTCGTCAGAAGCACGAAAGTCTGACAACCAGTCTAACCAAGGGGTATCGTATTACCCAGTTACTAGGTTGTGGCGGTCAGATAGGCAGTCGCTCCATGTAAAAATACTAGTATTCAGCTGCATCCGGTTAGACTGGAAGCCGACCCCAACATAGTTGGGAAAAGACTAGGCTGATTGATTTTTTTTTTGTTTGCCGCAAATACTTAAACGTATTTTCTTTCTTTCTTCTTTCTTTGTCTTCTGCCAATCCCCACGGTCCTGTGCCAGCCTCATCCAGGTTTTGCATCTCCATCTCTCCACCGGATGACTGACATCTCGTCTTCTACTCCTTGGACGCCACGCTGTGACAGCCTTACTCCACCTGTCATCTTTCCTGTCACTGTCGCACAACTGTCAAACTACAATTACAAGATAGAGACGGGAACATGTCTAAGCCAAAGCTCGTGCTAGGTGACGATTATAGATATCGGACTTAATCTTCGTTATCCATACTAATATTATAAATTCGAAAGTAACTCTGTCTGTCTGTCTGTCTGTCTATCTGTCTGTATGTAACCTTTTCACGCCTAAACTACTGAACGGATATCGATAAAAAATTGGCAAGGAGATAGCTGGCATCCCGGGGAAGGACATAGGCTACTTTTATCGACATACCACGCGGGCGAAGCCGCGGGCGGAAGCTAGTCCTACATAATTATGCGAAAGTTTGTTTGTTTTTTACGCTTTCACGCTGAAACAGCTGAACGGATTTGAATGTGTTAGGGTATAAATCGAACAGATTACGTGTGACTCCGGATTTTTAATTTGTCTGTCTGTGGTGTCTCGTTTATACCTTTTAAGTCGTAGTTGGGTTTTAGTTTTAATTACTTGATTTTTTAAATTCTTTTGGGATATATATATATATATATATTTGAAATGTGCTCATTAAGCCCTTTCATTTGATACCCAACATGGTACGATTAAATCATATTTTTTTTTTAGTTCCTCACTTTATGTCCTCTAGAGGGCGCCATTTTTAATTTAATGTGACTTCACATAGCCTATAACCAGTGGACAATCACGACGCTTCTAACGATACCTCATTTGTCAAATTGTGATAAGTGGTTTGGAAGATAGGAGGGAACAGATGAACATACATACATACATACATACATACCGGTCAAAATCATAACCCTCCTTTTTTCTTCGCCGTAGTCGGACACATGGATGGACAAGGATACTGTTACACATGCTTATGAGATACATTTTCAATACTCAATACTCAATACTTTATTGCATTACACATGTAGGTATTCTTAGGTGGTAAACTTATAATTAGATCATAAGAACCCTGTCGGGCACAGCAAAATAAGTGAGTTTGGAGAGAGGAAGCATTTTTTGTTAATTATACAGGGTGATTGGAAGCTAGGTGCAAAGTCTTAAGTGGTGATAGTTGACAGTATTTGGAGCATTTTGAACCATACTTGTCTAAGGCGAAGTAAGTTTTTTTTTTTTTTTTTTACGTATATCTTTTTTTTTATATCAATAAAATATCCCAATTTCTGACTGGTAATTACCAAGAGTGCCCCAGTTAAAGTTGATAAAAAATACTAGACACTTTTAAAGTCGTAGAAAATGTGAACAATTTGCGTAGATTAGGTAATTTTTTTTAAATAAAATAGTCGCAATCATTCAAACCTTTTTAAAACATGCTCAAAATGCTCCAAAGGGTGTCAACTGTCACCCCGTTAAGGCTTTGCACCCAGCTTCCAATCACCCTGTATAACATTACTTATCAAACTAATTATAAATAAAGATGTAGATATCTTTTGAGTTAAGACTAATCGCTTTAATACAAAATATAAACAGGTGAGATGAGGTGAGGTGGTCATTGAGTGATGTAATAATAATTATAAGTAATAAGTCTAATAGAATTTAAAATCTCGAGTGCTTATGTTATGACTTTATAAGTCTATCATTTAGATATTCGCTTACTGAATAGTAGCTTTTATTTAGCAAATTTTTTTTCTCAGCACGTGTACAAATCGTATACAAGTAGTTTTGTGAAACGTGCGGGTAGATACCAAGATACCAGAAGTCAGAGGTGGCGTATTGAGGACAGACGACTAAGAGTTGTACGCTTTGCTTTATAACCTAACTAGCTGCGCCCCGCAGTTTCACGTGCATAAGTCTCGATCCCGTGGAAATAATGAGATAAAAAAATCAAGTAACAAAAACTAAAACCCAATTACGACTTAAAAGATATAAACAAGGCACCACAGACAGACAAATTAAAAATCCGGAGTCACACGTAATCTGTTCGATTTATGCCCTAACACGTGTGACTCCGGATTTTTAATTTGTCTGTCTGTGGTGCCTTGTTTATATCTTTTAAGTCGTAGTTGGGTTTTAGTTTTTGTTACTTGATTTTTTTATTACTTGATTTTTTTTAAATTCTTTTGGGGTTATAATATATATATTTTTGAAATGTGCTCATTAAGCCCTTTCATTTGATACCCAACATGGTACGATTAAACCATATTTTTTTTTAAGTTCCTCACATTATGTCCTCTAGAGGGCGCCATTTTTTATTTAATGTGACTTCACATAGCCTATAACCAGCGGACAATCACGACGCTTCTAACGATACCTCATTTGTCAAATTGTGATAAGTGGTTTGGAAGATAGGAGGGAACAGATGAACATACATACATACATACATACATACATACATACATACATACCGGTCAAAATCATAACCCTCCTTTTTCTTCGCCGTAGTCGGGTAAAAAGTATCCTATGTCCTATTCCAGGTCATGGTCTACCCCTGTGCCAAATTTCATCCAAATCCGTTCAGCCGTTTTAGCGTGAAAGCGTAACAAACAAATTCAATTTCTGATTAATTTGTATTTTCCACATTTTTTTTTTCATTTATAGACACGTGTTTACATAATTTAAAAACTGACAGACTTAAAATAATACTTATAATTTTTTCAAGTTTTAAAAATAGTTTAAAGATGGGATGGCGCAAGGGTATCGACACAGGCTACACCAAAGTCCCACACCAAAGTCCTACCTTTCAAGGCATTACGGTCATTCCGTCTGGTGATCTGGGGGCTTACTCTTCAAACTAATTTTAATTCCAATCTAAAGCCAATACGATTCCAATGTTAATTTTGCAGTCACGTGATTCGGTACTCTTGATAACAATATTGTCAACATTGGATTGAAATTGGGATTGCCCCGCGATTATTTTGTTACACGTGAAGTTAGCTATGTTACGGCTCGCAATAGTGGTGTTCAACTCATTACGATAAACCGCTAATAGGGCTTTAAAATTCTTTATCCTGTAAATAAGAATGCTAATAAATAAATATGATATAAACAGTTGTTTAATTGATTTAGGAAAGTCTACAGGAAAGGCCATGGTGTCCGAGGCGGTCGACTGCTTCACCGCACTGACAGCGATGTGGGGCCCCACAAAAGCGCCCAAACGCAGACTTGTAGCGAGCCGGAAAGTGGTGTCACCCAGCATAGTGCCTATGTTGGGTGACGGTAGCGCCTGAAGCCAGAGGCCCGACTCCCATTCTCCCACAGCCAGTAGGCGGGCACGCGCAGCAGTATTGGAGGACGTATTAATGAGGTTACTCCGTTCCAATCTGCAGAGCAGCTCATTTTTTTTTGCCGGAGACGCATTTTTTTTTAAGTTTATGAAAATCTTCTTTTTTCCGGATGTAAGAGCGAGCCTACCAGCTTGCAAGCGAACAAAGACCTTTGCCACTCCCTTTGAACCTAACCTGCTTGAGTCGGGGTGTACCAAAAAATATGAACCAACTTGAGGTAAAAACAGACAAAACAATTTCTCACTGTCGTACATAACTACCTACCTTTTAATCACTACATACTTCATCTCCCTTAAAACAAATAAAAACCGGCGCTGTGTTGTTTACATTGCAGCCATATTGTGTCACTGACCCATTCGGCTCAAGTTAGCGCCAATATCGCGATTGGGACACGTTTGACAGGTTAGCGATATTTTTATTTATACTAGGTACAATATTCAGGTAGTCAGAAGCCCAAAAGTCTGACAACAAGTCTTACCAAGGGGTATCGTGTTACCCAGTAACTGGGTTGTGGAGGTCAGATAGGCAGTCGCTTACAGTTCACACAGAGACGCGAAGCGACGCGCACTTTTTTATGATCTTATGCAATATCGAATTTATTTACTACATAATAAGGTCATCACAAGCAGTCATTTAAGGCATCTAAGCGTACTTTGACTCGTGTCAACCCTCACACTGAAATTATACCTTTTCGTGAAGAAAATAAGTTCCATAATTATTAAAAAGTGCGCGCAGCGTCGCGTCGCTTCCCGTCGCGGTGTGTACTGACCCTTATATAAAACTAGCTGCGCCCCGCGGTTTCACCCGCATAAGTCTCGATTCCGCAGGAATATCGGGATAAAAATTATCCATGTCCTATTCCAGATCATGGTCTACCCATGTGCCAAATTTTATCTAAATCCGTTCAACCATTTTAGCGTATCAAACAAACAAACTCACTTTCACATTTATAATATTAGTTAGGATTATCAGTATATGGCATTGTTTATCAAAGGGATACTGGTATTTAGCTGCATCTGGTTAGACTGGAAGCCGACCCCAACATAGTTGGAAAAAGGCTAGGCCGATGATAATCTGGTCGCTTTGACCGCTGGTCGTCGTCCTGGCCGTAAAGTGCACGAGATCCCATAATCTGCTTGCTCAATCAAGTAAATATTTGTGCTTTATTGACCGCAAAACCAGTGTAATCAGTTTAATTTGTAAGTACATTATTAAACATCAATAAATTATACAAATCGAACAATTAATATTATCAATTCTTAGCATAAATTATAAATAGATTGTTTTATTGTTTGTAAACTAATAGCTTATTGATAGTAGTTTTCGTAATTAGCGGGACATGTAGCGTAAAATAAAATTACGCTTAATACGCCGCGCTCTTGGCGCTTAAAATTGCGCGGCTGCCGCGCGCGAACGCTTGACTGTCTACCTGCCGTGCACAAACATTTTTACCTTTCCTACCTTACTAGAGTGCGGCAGAAATGAGTTCTGCAAACGCCGCGTGTTGCTGCGTTTGGACACACCTTACCACGATAAAACAAAAGAAAACAGATTTTCTCAACTAAATCTTCAAGTTACAAAAAAATCAAGTAATAAAAACTAAAACCCAACTACGACTTAAAAAGATATAAACAAGACACCACACACAGACAAATTAAAAATCCGGAGTCACACGGAATCTGTTCGATTTATAACACGTGTGACTCCGGATTTTTAATTTGTCTGTCTGTGGTGTCTTGTTTATATCTTTTTAAGTCGTAGTTGGGTTTTAGTTTTTATTACTTGATTTTTTTTTTAAATTCTTTGGGGTTATAATATATATATATATTTTTGAAATGTGCTCATTAAGCCCTTTCATTTGATACCCAACATGGTACGATTAAACCATTTTTTTTTTTAAGTTCCTCACTTTATGTCCTCTAGAGGTCGCCATTTTTAATTTAATGTGACTTCACATAGCCTATAACCAGCGGACAATCACGACGCTTCTAGCGATACCTCATTTGTCAAATTGTGATAAGTGTTTTGGAAGATAGGAGGGAACAGATGAACATACATACATACATACATACCGGTCAAAATCATAACCCTCCTTTTTTCTTCGCCGTAGTCGGGTAAAAACTACCAACGGTCGCTAACCCCCAAAAAAAACGTCGTCACGGCGGCTGTGCAATTTCAAAACCTAGTAACCGACACCTTTCAAAAATCGATAGATTAGTCATAGATTAGTCTATCAAGTCAAACCACCGATATTTTTAGAAATGTCAGTTGCTAGGTTTTGAAATTTCACAGCCGACGGGTCTCGGGTCGTCAGAAGCCCGAAAATTTGACAACCAGTCTTACCAAGGAGTATCGTATTACCCAGTTACTGGATTGTGGAGGTCAAATAAACGGTCGCTCTATGTAAAATACTGGTATTCAGCTGCATCCAGTTAGACTGGAAGCGGGGTCGGCTTCCTTAACATAGTTGGGAAAAGGCTAGGCAGATTGATTGATTATGTTAGGACCGACTGGCTCGTTGCCCTAGTGGTCAGCGCTACTGCTGAGCATCATGCCTGGTAAAGTGTTACTGGGTAAAATGTTATTGGGTTTTTCCATTAGAAATTTCTCAGTAGCAGCCCGGAGTCTGGGTTTTTGCCCGCTTTATGGCTTTAGGGTGGCCCCCTATTACATGGGACTTAAACATAACTGGCGAAATGTGGGTGTACTATAGGTACATCTCTGCCTAACCCATCTGGGATTACATGCCTGATGTTATCTTATGTGTGTTGTATTCAACCGTTTTTTTTTTTCAGGAATATTATTTTTATTTTTTACGTTATTTTTAAGCAGTGATAACCTAGTGTCCATCGGACTGCCAAGTCATAGGTCTCGATTTCGAACCCAAGACACGCACCTTTGACTTTACGGATTCATGTGCGTATTTTAAAATTATCACTTGGTTTAAAAATGGTGAAGGAAAACATCGTGAAGAAACCGGCATGCCTGACAGATATTTCTCGACGGCATGTGAAGCCAAGTCAGAGGACCATGCGCGGCTTTAAAACTGTGACACCAGGGGGCTTAAAACGGTCACTCTAGCAGAATCATAATATGAAAATATTTTGAATTATCATAAAATGTCACAAACAATTCATAATAAGATCTGTTTGACAGTTTTCTATGGAGATTCGTAAAATGGTCCACAAATTATGAAGCTTTTATGTAAAATTAGAGGAATTGCTAATGTGGCCGGTTTAGGCCCCCAGGTTAGTCACTAACCATACGAAAATAACATTGTTATTTAATGCAAAAATCTTTTATTATATTAATCTTATCATCTCATTGCTGCAATAGTAGTTCAAATATGTCAGTAGGACGATCATACCATAAATTAGATAAACAATAATTTGGGAGCAAAGGATTTCATAATATCATGAGATAAAAACCGCATAATTATTATGATTGGGAGGATATTATGTAGACACCGAATTTCGGTCATGGCAGTCAATCTTAACGTAGATTAGCCAAGTATTCAGGACATATTAGTGCAGAGTGAGATCCGTAGGAGAACCAGGTAACCGACATAGCCCGAAGTATTGCCAAACTTAAGTGGCAGTGGGCAGGGCACATTGCTTGCAGAACAGATGGCCGATGGGGCCGAAAGGTTCTGGAGTGGCGACCGCGTACCGGAAGACTTAGCGTTGGAAGGCCTCCCACAAGGTGGACCGATGACGAGGGCCCTGTTTATCTTATATATATATATATATACAGGATGTAAGGGTAAACACTCTTGTCATTCAAACCATGGGTAGTTGACTTTAATATAAAAACAAATAACCGAACACAACAAAAAAAAAACGTTATTTTCATTAAAAGATTTAAAAAAGTTTCTATCTTACACCGTGCTTGCTAGCGAAACAGCTGACTGACTAAGTGAGGGATCGCGCTCGCTGCCGGTCAGGTCACATCCCGTACCCCCCGCCCGTGTTGAGACGCAAGTTCGTTGCCCTAGCGCATAGGGCAATGAACTTGCGCCTCTTGTGGTAAAATTTAGATTAAAAAAAAATAAAAAAAAGTTGTAATTTTCCATTGATTTTACGTTCTATAAATGAAACCAAACCACTGGTTGCAAGGATAACGGTGTTTACCCTAACACCCTGTATATCTTATATATATATATTAAAGAGTTAATGGAAAATTATAGGCCAATCTCGCTGATTCCGATTATTTCAAAAATTTTTGAGAAGTTTATTTACAAAGAGCTATACAAATACTTAGAAAAAAAACATATTTTGTGTGAACAACAAAAAGGATTTAGACCCAGCAGGACAATAAATATGGCGATTTTTGATTTTATACAGAATGTCATTAATAATGTAGATAAACGAAACCCAGTCTGCGCCATTTTCTGTGACATGACGCAGGCGTTTGATTATGTCCACCATCCTACACTTCTGAAGAAACTCGAAGCTTATGGTATAACGGGTAATCTTCTAGAACTGTTCCAGTCATACATAGACGACAAATAACTGAAATTAATAGAATTAATTTAGCTAACAAACATGACGAAATATTTAGATCGGACGAGCGAATAGTTAGTTACGGGATACCGCAAGGGAGTGTGTTGGGTCCTTTACTATTTATATTATATATTAATGACTTACCGGAATACATTGAGCAACCAATGACCCTATTTGCAGATGATAGTACCGTGACAATACCTTCCAAAAGTGTAGATACATACGAAAATGACATTAATATTTCATTAAAATCGATTATAAAATGGTTAGACGAAAATAACTTAAGAATAAATATAAGCAAAACAAAGATAATGCATTTTAGCCAACGCATGCCAGATAAGAGCAAACTGCATGTTCAATATAATAATGATAGGGTTAACGATGTAGTAAGCACAAAATTTCTTGGGCTAGAAATAGACAAAAAACTTAGCTGAAAGCAACACATAGAGTCACTTTGCAAAAAACTAAGCACATCTACTTACGCTTTATATACTTTGTCGTCTATTGTAAATCTAGGCGCACTCCTGACTGCATATCACGGTTTAGTCGAATGCTACCTAAGTTACGGAGTTATCTTTTGGGGCAACTCCACCGAAAGAGAAACTGCATTCAAAGCACAGAAAAGATGCGTACGATCCTTTTCAAAGCTGCAAACAACTGATAGCTGCGTGCCATATTTTAAACAGCATAAAATATTAACTTTACCATGTATTTATATTTTAGAAATGGCAGTGTTTGTAAAGTTGAACCCTGATCGTTTTGACCGCATATGTGAGATCTTTCCACGTAATAGGCGCGATAATAGTAGGCTTTGTCTCCCTAGTGCGAGAACGACTTTAATGCGCAAAAGTGTCTGCTACATGGCGCCAGTCATATATAATAAAATTCCGAGAACTTGGAAAGAACTAAACTTGACGTTATTTAAAAAAAAACTTCGTAATTTTTTAGTAGACAAAGCGTATTATAGTGTGACGGAATTTTTAATGGAGAAAATAATTTCTTGATAAGGTACTTTATTATAACGATTGGACATTTGAAAAATATGACATTTAATTTTTAATTTTAATTTTATTTAATATTTTATGTAATTCCAATACAAAATAAGTTGACTGTAGAATAATTATTGTGTAATTGTAATAATATAGTTAATCAATCTTGATAAGTATTGACATTGTAAATCTTTATTATTATTATCTACTTAGCATCTCTAGTATATTTTGTATTTTACATGCCTTTTGGTTAAATATGGCTGTTGCTATTATATATTTTTTATTTTATGTCACCATTATGTACCCATATTTGCAAAATAAATATCTTATCTTATCTTATCTTATCAAAAGTTACAAGTCTACACGTTCACAAGTTACCTAGAATGATAATTTTCGCTAAATTCATAGCTCAACTACATTTTAAAAAGAAAATTGAATTTAAACATTTATTCCGGTACTAAGCACGACACTTGTAAACTTGTGACGGAACAGAGAGTCGCCGGACACTCTCAGGATTTGTTATGATTTTCTACAAATTGTAACTTACAAATATTTTTTTGCTAAACAAAATCACGAATAAAAGTGTCAAAATATAAGTAGGTACTTGTGAACTAAATAATGACATTTGGTAATACAAGGCTCGTAAGTTTTGATAAACAGGGCACTGGTGAAGGCCGCAGGAATCCGTTGGATGCGAGAAGCACAGAACCGGTCGAAGTGGCGGTGCTTGGCCTATGTCAAATGATGATGATTAATGCACAAGTGTGTACGCAAACATACAATATGATTAATGCACTTCCCTTACTCTCGTAGTCCGACTGGACGGCAATCCGATATGAACGGAGAGAGTTTAGGCGCAGGAACGACGGCCGAACATGTACAAAATACCTTTAGGAATAAATAAGAAAACTTGAAAAAAAAAACAACTGAAAAGGATGAAACGATAGTACATAACGGCCGCGGCCTGCAAAAGGGGCGAACGTGAAAATGTGGGCCGAGGCGAATGCAATGCCTAGTCGCTCAAGGCTGTATCCTAGCACTTTTCTCAAATATGCACAGAAATTCAAACTAAGTAAGTAAATCTTAATCCTAACTATAGTAATATTGGACATCGCTAAGCGATTGGTCGACTCTTCACGTGACCAGAGGGCTGGCCTATTTTTAGCCCAAAGAATCAGCATTGCCATTCAACGAGGCAATGCTGCCAGCCTTTTGGGCACCTTTCCCATTGACAGCGATGCGGACGAATTCTTTGATGCTCAATGAGCCCCTCCCTTTTATTTTTTCTTTTTAATTTTGTTATATATGTAATTGTTTTTTAGTTAATTTACAATATTACATTACATTACATTTATTATACATAAATGTAATGTAATGTAATATTGTAAATGCGAAAGTGAGTTTATTTGTTTGTTACGCTTTCACGCAAAAACGGCTGAACGGATTTTGATAAAATTTGGCACACGGGTAAAACCATGACCTGGAGAAGGACATAAGATCTTTTATCTCGATATCTCCACGGGATAGAGACTTATGCGGGTGAAACCGCGGGGCGCAGCTAGTTAATTATAAATTCCAGCATCAATGACGAACTACGATAATTTTTCACGCGTCAGTATGTTCATTTGGGTGCGGCGGTCCCACATTTCTAGGGTATGAGTGCCCGGTGGTATTACAGTCACATGTTATGTAATACACCCCAAAAACGGGCAAAAAAAACGGGCGGTTTTGATTTTTGTACATTATTAGTAATCATTTAGTTGTAAAGAGGTTTTAATAGCCAAACTATGTTACTGGCACTTAATAACCGCGGTTGGTGCCTCATTCCATTTAAAATTGTCTAAGGGGCCTCTTGGGGGTTGGCTTCGGCCCCTCGTACGCCTTCCAAAAGACCGGGACCCCATGGTCCCGAGATATGTAAAGACATAAAAACATAATAATAATAATCCCGTTTTCCGTTTGTGACTTTTAATAACATTTTGCAGGTTTGCGGTTTCTAACCTAGTTAGTTAAGTTAGTTTTAGTTGGCAGGATAACTAACATTTTGCAGGTTTGCCCTGCAAAATGTTAGTTATCCTGCCAACTAAAACTAACTTCTCGTTATTTTTAGTAGAATAATCTATGTTTGTCGCATAATCCAGCCTAATTGTGACATAAAAGTGATATCTTTGTGTTGATTGTAATGGCAGAAAAAGCAATAAGAGTTAGTAAAATTGTAGCGCTCCTGGAAGAAAGGTGTAGCCAAAAAACTATATTCTTATTGATTATAACAAATTACTAGTCATTTATGCTAATGACATAGTAAAAATATTAATATTATCCATACAAAAGCCGTTAAAGTGCCCGTTTTTTTGTACAAAGGGGTGTAGTTGTATTTAGTTATTATTTAAGCGTGCTTTTGTATGTTGTGGAGCTCGTGGCTAAGTAATAACAGCCGCACTAGTCGATCCGTCAGGTTAAGCTACGCTTGCCGGGGTTGGTCCGTGGATGGGTGACCATGTTTATATATCGAGACTCCTCCATGCCTCGGAAAGAACGTTAAGCCGTTGGTCCCGGCTGTCATTCGTTGATCTTTGACAGTCGTTACGGGCCATCAGAAGCCCGAAAGTCTGACAACCAGTCTTACCAAGGGGTATCGTATTACCCGTTTACTGGGTTGTAGAGGTCAGATAGGCAGTCGCTCCATGTAAAATACTGGTATTCAGCTGCATCCGGTAAGACTGGAAGCCGACCCCAATATAGTTGGGAAAAGGCTAGGCAGACTGATTGATTGCTTTTGTATGTTGTGTTATGTCTTTTGTGTGCACCAAATAAACATTTTATCTATCTATCTACATGACACATTTCAATGATCTAGGATGGCCACCCATCTATGATGTCTCTGGTATAGCATTGTTTGAAGGTGACCACCAAGGATATGTATAGATTGTTGAGAAAAAAACAGTCTCCGATCCAAATATTGACCGCAGCAAAAGCAGCTTAACCCCGTAGATCGTAATTGCTATTTAACCATGACCTAATATAGTTATCATAATATTAATAAAGGGTAATAAAAAAAACAATTTCTTGCAATAATTTATTTTTAATAGGTTATCCTAACAACCTTATGAACTAGCGTTAATTATTACATAATTACTAGATAACTCCTAACCTTTGGCGTTAAACTTAACTTAGGTACGATAACTACAAATTATAACTACAGTCCAGCCGTCGAGACAATGCGTACCTGACATCTGTCAGTTGGACAATTCGTATTAGAATGCGTTTCATCAAATAGTTCCTATGTCGTAATGTTGGCCCCACTGTTGAAGGACGAATACAAATACGTTACGCCGCCACGGAGCTACTTAATGCCGAGATCCGACGATCCGCGATTTTGCGGACGGACACGCATGGCGGACGACCACAGACCGCCACGCCCCGCGCACCGAGGAACTTCCAATGTCTCCGATACCCCGCACGTACTTCCCACGGTGCGTCGTGCGGGCTCGTCTGTGTCCGTCCGCAATATGGCGCACCGTCGGATCACGGCATAAGAGGTCCGTATTTTAAATTTAACAGAGACATAGACAGCAGACACGGAAAGTGACCATTATTTATCATAATTAGTATAGATATATAGATACGGTGATCAGAAAAATCTTTATTTTTTGCAAGTCATGTGAACTATAATTAATAGTAAGCAATGGAATAATTTTACGATTATGTAATCGCCAAGCTTCATCAAAATAGGTTCCACACGTGGCGAAACTTAGTCCTATTTAGACGATGCTAGTTTCTTGGCTATGGCATACAATAAAATTGAAACAAGAAATGACTGCCGGCCTGCTGCCACTGGCCGCTCAGGCAGTCCTAGAGTGAAGACCGCGTATCGGCAAGCGTAGCGGGACGCCCCCCAGCTAGATGGACTGACGACCTTAAAAAGTTGGCTGGGACAGACTGGATGCGGAAGGCGGAGGACAGGGTGTTGTGGCGCAGCTCGGGAGAGGCCTATGTCCAGCAGTGGACTGCGATAGGCTGAGTTGATTGATTGAACAAATGACTTGCGCCGTCTAAATACTGTTTAGATGATGAAACTTTCTTGTTGCTTCAAGTTAAGATATGCCACAGCTTGTAAATCTGTTTCTTTGCTTTTCAATTTTCGTTTTATACCACCAACTTCAGAAATTGAAGTTATTTTTCACTTTTTTTTGTTTTTTTTGGAAGGCGGTTGTTTTTTTTTTTGTAAAAAGTTTTTATTTTTCACCTTTTTAGTTGTGTTACCTGTCCCATACAAATTCGAATACCACTACCTGCTGTATGAATACCAGTGACGGAGTAACTTAAAACATCGTCTGTATACTAAGTGGGAAAAACACGTAATATTGAAGCTAACTCAAAAACTACGCAAGCAAAGTTAATAAAATTTATATGGGACCACCTCTGAAGTATGACCTACCAAACAAAAAAAGAATCATCAAAATCGATTCGTAATTAGCGGAGTAATCGCGTAACATACACACAAAAACATACAGATAAATTGAGAACCTCCTCGTTTTTGAAAAAGTCAGTTAAAAAAATAACATCTTTTTTACGTAAAACTCTTCATAAAAATCTCAGTTCCTCCCAAGTTTAATACCCAATCTTATGCCCCAAACTAGCAGCGGTCCTCCTTATCCAGTCCACATAGGAAGCGACCCTGGTGTACACCCCAGGTCTAGCTCTCCTGGCACACCCGGACCCCCAGGACACGACGCCGTGGAGCTGCCATCTGCTGGAGCCCATGCAGGCCAGGGGACCGCCTGAGTCTCCTCGACAGGCGTCCACGCCACCTGATAGGATACCTGTGAAGATTTAGATCCTTTTAACAGTCTGTAGTGGCATGAAGAATTACAGGTTCACTTTTAAGCAGTAAATACTTGGTACTTATTATTAGTGGTAATGTATTAGTATTAGTGGTAATGTGTTATTAGTTTTTACACTCTATGGATTTTTAATCAGGAGTATTTTTTTTAATATTTTTTTATTAATGTGGTGTGGGGACTATTTCAATAAGGTAAAGCCTAGATTTATAAAAAAAATCAATGTAGTCCGTCAGTTAGAGAATTAAAAAAAAATAGAGACGTATTTTTGGTTTTGTAATAGTTAAGTATTAATAAAAAAAAATAAGATAAAACAAATTCAAGTTTAGCTCGCTACGTCACAACTAAGCATAAAATCTACATAGAAGTGACGTAATTATACATTTTATTTAACCACTAACGTATCGCTGTAATATTTTGACTACTTATAAAAATTAAAAATACGAGTCCAGTTTTTTTTTTTTTTTTACTAAATTTTTTTTTGCCATCATCCCTTTATGATGATATTTTCCGTGCCTCAGAAAGCACTGTTTTTTTTCCTTTTAGATTAAAGAGTCTAAAAAATCAACGCCTTGTAGTTATTAATAGCAATCATTTGCGTTACTACAACACCTATTTCCTTGTAATCACCAAAATTAAACTCAAACAAAAATGCAATAGAATCCGCCTTCATCTTTTGAGAAAACTCTATTTTAACCCCACCTGCACAGATCATAGAGTCCAGAATCGCCTGTTGTCTTCCACCGAGGACTTGACTCTTCCTGCAAGTAGTAAGGTCTAACACTGGCACTGCAGCTGCCCTCAGAGTAGGCGCGAAGTTCTCAGTGTTCTCTGAAAAGAAAACAGGGGTTGAAGACTGCAGATTACTCGCTAGAAACACTGATATTTTGTCGGATACACTGATATTGTTTATGTAGTCAAAATTAATCAGTGCCTGACGTACCTGACGTAAATTGACGTAATTTTAGTATGAAAGTTTTTAATCACGTCTAAACTTGTATGGAGTAGTGACAGGCGCTGATTAATTTGACAGGACTAAACTAAATCTTCTGTCATTTTCTTAATGAAATAGAAAGAAAAAGATGCACTGAACTTAAATTTTGTTAAGTTTGTGAACAACAGAATCGGCACTATTGTATAGTTTGAGTATTCGGCCGAAACTCATCAATGAAATATTGGTATAATTAAAAACATGGATGTCAGCGCCTACGGACGTAATGTTAGCAACGTTCGTGCCATGCGCTTTAGTACCTAACATTTTATCATTTATTATTTATATAATGATATATTTTATTCTTTTATCGATTGAATGCGAGACTTTTGGCTAATTTTATCATTTATCTATACATATAATAAAATCGTAAACGGTCCGTGTCTGTACATTAAAGATTTTTGCAAAAAAAGTACTGGAAGCCGCGAGAAATGAGTAACAGAAAGTAAAAAAACATTTTTTTAAATTTTTGTCTGTTTGTTTGTTTGTTTGTGAGCGCATCACGTAAAAGCCACATTGGATTCCAAATTGAATTACTGAACAATAAGAAGCTTTATTGTGAGTAACATTTAGTCTTTATTTCATAAAAATCGACCTGCAGAATCAAAAGATATATGGATTTAACAGTTATGATTTTTTTTTTTTTATCCAGGTTTTAAATGCATCTTGACGGTATTCTGTTCACAAGAATTGAATGAGAATTGTGCAGTTTCCGAGCTGTAACCTAACAAAAAGTACTAGGCTTGCATGAATTCACGATAGTATTAACTAATAGGATTTCAAATAGTTGTAACTAACAAGAAGTACTAGGCTTGCATGAATTCGCGTTTAAATTATTTTAAGTACATGACTGTTATTTATCTATAAATAAAAAAAATCAATTGTCGCCTGTATGAAAAAAAGTTCATCACTAGAGAATGGCTCGGCCGATTTGGCTAACTTTTTTTGTTGTATTCGTATCTGGACAAGGTTTGTATGAAAAAATTCACCGGAAAAGTCGGAATTACACCCGGGCGACGCCGGGCACGAACAGCTAGTTATTTATATAATTATATATTTTATTCTTTTATCGATTGAATGCGAGACTTTTAGCTAATTTGATTGTATAATTATTTTGTCTGTTTTTATTGTTGTAATGTGCGTTTTGTTTGTGCAGAATAAACTATTTTCCTTTATTTTAGATGGCTTTTCCTAATATGACTAATAAATTGTGATACTTCTACCATCATTAACTAGTCACAGACTTTTACCTTGAGGATCCTGCTGGATGCTGCAGTTGTCTATGTGTCATAAGACTCACATCAGCAATCTTATCACAAAGCCCTCGCCAGGATGACGAAACTATAATATTACTTCCTATCTTTATCCGTAATCCTTAGCTATTTCTTTGTACATCAGAAAATCATGGAACAGTGTGTACCTGCCTGGAACCCCCAGCCGCTGACCGCGCACCACTTGCCGGCTGTGACTCCATCATCAGGCAAGCATATAGGCCGCACGTGTGAATTGAACTGTACGCCACTGCCGGACCGGGACACAAGGATCACTGCTATATCGTTACTGTGGGGACCATCTGGAATTATAATAGAAGGATCATTGTATGAAAGAAAAAAAATAGCACATTAGGACGCTCCTTAAAGAATAAATCATAAATAACTTAAGTAGCCAAAAGCCTTGTATTTGATAAGGGAATAGTTATAACAAGCGCCCGAGCCGCGCCGCATTCTGGGCGCGAGTCAGGCGCGCGCCGAGCGTGGGTGGGACGCTCGTCGAACGCAACAAGATTTCCACATTTTATTGTAACTTTTGAACCCTCAACATGCTCAGTATAGATGTGTTTCTTTTTAGTTTATTAATGATGCAGAGAAAACGACAAGGAAAATAGTAAAATAGGAACTTGCGTCCACGCGTCGAGGGCGCGCTAAGGACGCCCTTGGACAGCAGCGCTTGATGTTATTCGGTACATAGAAATGTATACTATTTTATTGAGCGCCTGAAACGCAGCGTACAATATGCGCGCCTCGGGCGCTTGATAAAATTCTAAGAGAAATAAAAAATGTCTCTTTGATTATCCATAATGCCCTTATTAATAAACACAGAGAAAAATGACAACCAGAATAACCTCTCATTAAGGATACATTAAATCAGTAGTAATGGCCTATGGTGTGGCCTTCGGTCTGACAAGTCATAAGTCTCGAGTTCGAACCCAAGCCACGCACCTCTGACTTTTCGGATTCATGTGCGTATTGTATAATCATCACTTGCTTAAAAAACGGTGAAAGAAAACATCGTAAGGAAAACGGCCATACCTGAGAGACATTTCTCGACGGCATGTGAAGCCAAGCTTAGAGGCCTATGGGCGACTTTAAGCCTCTGAACAACTGGCCGGAGCGCGCGCACAAACAATTAACTAATTAGTTATTGAACAAAGTTGTTTACCGATTAAAACTCTGACACCGATTAGTGACTAACCACACGAAAAAGAAAGAAGAACATAAATTAGATTAAGGGCTGATTTTATCAAAGTCAGATATCTTTTATCCGTGGAATAAAATTGTCGTCTGACAGTTTTTGTATGGAAAAACTGTCAAAATTTAAAATTTATTCGCTGGATAAGACTTATACTCGGTATAAAAGCTTGGTGAAATTTTCCCTGAGTTCGGCATAACATTACTCCGCATTCATTAGTAACGAGTATTTTGTATCACGATTACATTTTTTAAAAAGATGACTTACTTTTCCTGAAGTCAGGATGTCGTACCACCTTCTCAGCCAGGAACCGGTGCTCGTGCTTATCTTGAACCTTCAGACGATGCTCTCCTACTACTATTCGAATGTGTTCCAGATTTAAAGGTTGCTGGAAAACAAATAAATATATGGTTAATTTAAATGTTAAAATGCTTTTACTTGGCTCTTCTTCATGACTTCGCAATATACTTTTGACTAAAAAGGCTAAAAAGTATCCAAAATCATTAAAAGGACAAAGTACGATAGATTTCTTAGACTGCAAATAATCCTGTATTATTCTCTGTCTTTTTAATAAAGACGAAACAATCATGAATCGCTTCGATTTATTTATTTAAACTTTTCGCACTAAAAAAGGTACAAAGGCGGACTTAATGCCTGAGGCATTCTCTACCAGTCAACCAAGGGCATCCAGGGGCATCCAGGGGTCCAGTTATCGGCCATCTGCACATTTGTTGTTGAGAATTTGACGGCTAGATAAACGCTATTCGTCGTTCTTCCGACAGTTCCTCACTTTATCTGACCTTTTTTATTTGGTCTCAGACCTAACTAAACTATTTCTTACTTAGGAAGTGATATCAATATAGCCCGCAAAATTCAAAACTCTTTTAAGTTTTTTTGGAAAGTGCGACACTGTTTTACGTTAGCAAAATTCCTTAAACAAGTAAAATAATGACGTTTATTGATTCAAAAAACCTCGTGCCTCGGAAAGCACGTTAAGCCGTTGGTCCCGGCTGTCATTTGTGGATCTTTGACTGTCGTTACGGTTCATCAGAAGCCCGAAAGTCTGACAACCAGTCTTGCCCAGGGGTATTGTATTACCCAGTTACTGGGTTGTGGAGGTCAGATAGGCAGTCGCTCAATGTAAAATACTGGTATTCACCTGCATCCAGGTAGATTGGAAGCCGACCCCAATATACCTAGTTGGGAAAAGTCTAGGCAGATTGATTGATAATCATTCAAAACATCAGTAAAGCTTTCTATCACTAAGGCAACAAACTTTGTCAAAGCAGTGCGCGGCGGACAGGACCAGCCGCTCCGCGATTACAGCGCCCCCACAGTGGTGCTCGAAGGTTAGCTTATCCACGTCCAGCATCTGGATTTCCACCTGGAATTAATATTTTATCTAATGAAGAAAGTTTATGACGGAACAGCGTTACGGGTAGTCTGCAGCCCGAAAGTCTGACAACGAGTTTTACCGAGGTGTAGCGTGCCACCTTTTAAGTTGTGGAGGTCACATAGGCAGTCGCTGTATGGAATTTTGGTATTCAGCAGCATTTGGTTAGACTGGAAGCTGACCCTAACA
Organism: Lithophane semibrunnea; assembly: GCA_947363905.1. NCBI lineage: Eukaryota > Metazoa > Arthropoda > Insecta > Lepidoptera > Noctuidae > Lithophane > Lithophane semibrunnea. The sequence goes on along the minus strand of OX376213.1, from coordinate 3,965,012 downwards.
TAGTTGGGAAAATGCTACGCAGATGATGATGATATCAGACAGACATTTGTGACATCTACTGACCCGCACCGGGCTGGCTTAGTGGATTACCGCCCACTCCCTTTTCTATAGAGGAGGCCTATGTCCCAACTGTATAAACATTTAAGGGGGATGCGCTAGGGTGGCCCGCGAAATTCAAATTTTCATACGTTTTTTTCAATTTGCAAGTCAGTATCAGGATGTATGTTGATCTATATATTATTAGCACTCGTAACAAATATGGATTTACAGAATTATAAACATTAAAATCAGCAATACAACTCTCTAAGTTCATGTAAGTGTATTGAATGACTATTTCATGAAATCATGACATTTGGCACTTATATGAACGTATGAAAATTTGAATTTCGCGGGCTACCCTAGCGCATCAACCTTAAGGCTACTGTTGCCTAAGCGACGTGTTTAGTAGAAATTATAAGCGTGGCAGTTAGCAAGAAGAATGGAAGAAAATCTTTTTACAAAATAAAACAACCGACTTCCAAAAACACTGAAAAATAAATTGAATTTCGGATGTCGGTGTCTTTGGTTTAGAATTTTCGTTTTTTTGCCATCACTTTTTAGTTGTGGTACCAACCCTACATAAATTCGAATGCCTGCTATGTAAATAACAGTGACGGGAACTTCAAACATCATCCATATAGATTATATTGGAAACATACGTAATATTTTAGCTAACTCAAAAACTGCGAAAAAACTTCAAAATCAATTCATAATTGACGCAGAAATCGCGTAACAAACACAAAAAAATAACATACTGACGAACTGCGAACCTCCTCCTTTTTTTAAGTCGGTTAATATATCAATTTGTGCCTAGTTTATTAAACATGGAACAAGGGAGCGCAATAGAAGATGTTGGTAAGTATGTTTTATCAAAATGCCGCTCATCGTTGGGCTTTACTAACTGCACGCCACTATACTTGATCTTTGACCACGCTCATTCGTCCATTGTAGTTTGACCCTACCGCTGTACCACGCCTTAGGTATGTGAGCGGCGAGACGGGGGGTAGTGCAGACCGCTCATTCGTCAACGCTCACGAAGACTTCCCACCGCTCATTCGTCAACATTCGATATTTAGTGGTTCCGGTACCAAGAACCCTAACCGGAACCAGGAACCTAAATTGGAACCTTTAAGAACCTTTATTTCCGGTTCTTCTTCAAAGCGAGTTCGAACCAGTTGAAACGATGCCGTTCAGCGCATGACAAATGACAATAGCTTCCTAAGATAGCGGCGAGGTACGGGGGTGGACTGAAAGAAATCATACGCCAGCCACGCGTCTAACATATCCCTTCTTTCAAGAACCTTTATGGAACCGGTACTATAGAACCGGTACTTTGGAACCAGAACGGAACCGGAACCGGAACCTTACCGAAATGAAGAACGGTACCCCAAATCCGTACCGGTTTTCAATCCCTGATTGAACGGATACACTGGAAACCAGTGAAAGCCGACCTTAACACCATTAAACTGATGACGATCACCCTCAAATCACAAATCGTCACTCTCAATTTCTTTTAAGCTTTAAAAGCCCACCTTCGTTGACAAATTACACATTCAAAACATAAACACCATGAAAACCTCATTACAAAAAGTGAAAGTCGCCATAATTACGCGCCATTCGTTTTCGAACGTAACAAAGTCTGTCAACTTGACATTTGGCGGCCTCTTTGCGCGGGAACGAAACAAAGATGGTGGTTATGTAATATGCCATCTTTGTACACTTTTCGGTTTTGTAACGTAATTATTTTTGTGGAAATATTAAATGGTTTATTTTGTCTGCTATAAAACGGAACACACTAGTTCCGTTTTATAATTTGAATTTTTCATTGTGTTTGGGTTGATTTTGGATAAATTAAAAAGTTTACATTCATAAAACTTTTTTTAAACTTTTATAGTGTTTACCTAGTATTGTTGTTGTTGTTGCTGGTTGTAGGTATATTATTTTATACAATTCTTCGTTAGTTAAATAATAAATTATTTAAGTACCTATGAGAAATTTTCGTTTTTTGTCACCGACTTCCGAAATTAAAGTTATTTTTCACTTTTTTAGTGTTTTTTTTGAAGTCGGTTGTTTTTTTTTGTAAAAAGTTTTTATTTTTCACTTTTTAGTGGTAGTACCTACCCCACACAAGTTACTACCTGCTATGTAAATAACAGTGAAGGAGTCTAATAATTACATCGTCTTATGTAGACGATATAATTATTAGACTCCTTCACTGTGGGAAAAATACGTAATATTGAAGCTAGCTCAAAAACCACGCAAGCAAACTTAATACAGTTTATATGGGACCATCTCGGGAGTATACCCTTTCGAACTAAAAAAGAATTTTTAAAATCGGTTCACAAACGGCGGAGTAATCGGTGAACATACATTAAAAAAAAAAAAAACAATCATCCGAATGTAGTACCTCCTCCTTTTTTGAAGTCGGTAAAAAAACAATAAAACCTCGGAATCGATATCAATGTCTCCTTATAAAAAATAATGACATACTTTCTGATCTGATTTAGAAAACATTACAATACAAATTCAACGGATATTACTTGCAATTGCTAACTTTATGTTGAACGATTTGGGCAGTGGTTAGGACACTGTATACGAAATTTTGCTAATTTACGTGATTTCACAAGTGTGATTTTACAGTTAAAATACAGTTACTGTGAAAGTATAAGTTTTAATGCACAACATGATAGATCAAGAGGAGCTCGTGGCTAAGTAATAACAGCCGCACGGGTCGATCCATCAGGTTAAGCTACGCTTGCCGGGGTTGGTCCGTGGATGGGTGACTATCTTTACATACCGAGACTCCTCCGTGCCTCGGATAGCACGTTAAGCCGTTGGTCCCGGCTGTCATTTTGTGACAATCAGTCTTACGAAGGGGTATTGTATTACCCAGATAATGGGTTGTGGAGGTCAGATAGATAGTCGCTCCATGTAAAATACTGGTAAGCTGCATCCGATTAAATTCGAAGCCGACCTCAATATGGTTGGGAAAAGGCTAGGGAGATGATGAAAAATCACTTCAATTATGATATAAAGAATTTACGACTTTTTTTATTTTTATTATTTATCTTTGATTAATCGACCTCAAATCGGCGACTGTTTTGTCGCAAACGCCGAAAAACACGTTTCTTGTATGGTTCTTCTAATTATTAACTTGATTTTTATTATTTGTTGGTACCTATTTATAGCGACTAATAGTTAGTACACAAACACACTCTGTTAAAATTTCCAGTGTCTACCTATTATGTTTCAAAAGATACAGCCCTGGGACAGACAGACGGACAGCGGAGCCTTAGTAATAGGGTACCCCATCAAGAGGATTCAGTAGTAACTTTTCGTCCCGGTGAAACAAAACAGAATATCGACAACGTCTTATTTAACTTTAAAAAAGTTAAGGTTTTAAAATTCTAAAAATGAATACTTACTTGCCACGGAAAGGCCCCATAAGGAGTTTCAGTCCCACCAACGATCTTCCCGGTCCTCCTCGGGTTAAAATCCACTGTCCTGGTACCACACTGCACTTTGTCCGCCTTCCCTGGCTTCGACACTGAGTTCTGATTGAAATAATTCGAAGAAAAACTTGAAAAAGCCTTAGAAGGCCTCGTCCTGTTTTTATAATATTCCAAATGATTTACTCTGTTCACGAAATAATCACAACTGACTGTACTAATTAGGAAAAACAATGAAAAAATGTATTTCAGCATTTTTTTGTTTTACCCGTTACTTTAAAGCCTCAATTTTTTCATAAAGTTAATGTCAATATTCAAATTAATTTGAAATCCTTATAATTTAATTTCGGATTCGAAAATCAAAATCTGAGGCGTCCACACATTATGGCAGCCGAAAACTAAATGAGACATTACTGGTGCGTTTTTATTTTTTTTAAACATGCATTGGCTGAGGCTTCGATTACAATGCCATGTGTGACATACACGGTAATGTGTGTCACTAGATCGATCTGCGGATGCATCCTTTGTGTTTTGAAGTGAAAACTTCATTCGTTTTTCAATGAAAGGTCATTTGAGACTGGAGACACCATTGTTTTTTTTTATTATTTGATAGGTCAATGAATAAAGATCTAGACTTGCAATTTATGCAATGAGTGTTTTGCTTTTTTACAAGCTTATTGTCAAAGTTTAAGTTCATGTTTTGAAACTTTTATAAGTATTACCTACATATATAGTTATTGTAACAAATATTGGAATCTGTTCCATTTCTGGTATCCGATTAGACTGGAAGCCGACCCCAACATAGTTGGGAAAAAAGGCTAGTGAGATCGATTATTGTTCCATTCTGGTGTATTATTAAAGCGAGCATGTAGTTAGGGGTAGTCCTGAGACCCAAAAATGTATAGCACTGACATAAGCTATCGAAAAGCTTATGTCAATCCTGTTGAAAGTCGTTGTAAAAATACGAAATGCTGTCGAAACGATTTTCACTTGTCTAGGGCCTCTGAAGTGGAGACCGCCTATCGGGGAGCGTAGCGTGTAACGCCCCCAGCTAGATGAACTGACGGCCTAAAGAAAGTGGCTGGGACAGACTGGATGCGCACGGTGGAGAACAGGGTGGTGTGGTGCAGCTTGGGGGAGGCCCATGTCGGCCTATGCAGGTCTAAGTTGATTAATTGAGGGATTTGTTGCCCTTCTGCTCTTTTACTAAAAATTGTGGTCTTAAAACAAATTCTCACCCAATTTCGATTCACATTAAAATACACTCTCTATTATACAAAATCTGAGAAAGTTATATTCCGAAAGACGGAATATAACTTTTTTTTTTGTTTGGCTCTTTCACCTGTTTAGCCCAAAAATGTATGGACGGTGAATGATCTCCTTTTGCCAGTCAATAATTTCACGACACATCTCCAGATTTATCACCTCAAAACAAATCTCGTATGTCCGCCGTCCGTTCAATGTCGTCCTCGGCAAGTCCTACAATAATCGTAGTAGTTGCATTCCACGCGTTCATGATAATCATTTCTACTGAAAACTAGATTTTACAGTGGATTATTTATACTTGTGATGTGTCCTGACTTTTCTCTCAAACATGATGACGATTTTTTTTTTTCCTGGTCTACGCTGTCCCACTCCTGGGCAAAGGCCGCCTCCACTCCTTCCATCTTTCGCGAGTCCGCGGGTCCTCGTTCCAGTTTTGATGGAATCTATCAGCTCGTCTCGCCATCTCCGGTGTGAAAGGATAGTAATCTCGTTTCGAAGTATTAATTATTGAGAATCAGCACTAGGAAATACGGGAGCAGTTGCGGCCCAATGCTACTGGTAACGGCCGCAACTTACGAGTTGAGGTCGTAGATTCGAACCATGACAGGCGCTTTACTTTGTTTAAATTATTTCATCACCGCTGCTCTCCAAACGGTGAAGGAAAACATTGTGAGGAAAAGCATGTTGTAGAACCAAAAATTCGAAAACATGTGACATATCTACCAACCCACACTCCCGCGTGGTGGATTACGGTCCACTCCCACTCACAGAGAGGAGGCCTGTGTCCCAGCAGTGGGAACATTATGGGCTGATTTCTTACGAAATACGAAATATTAGTAGTAATTTCAGACGTAAAAAAAGTTAAAAAGTAAAATGACTAATTATCAAGTTTAATATGATGATTATTAAGAAACTTAACTTTTCATACTACTAACTACTCGAGGAGCTCGTGGCTACGTAATAACAGCCGCACGGGCGATCCATCAGGTTAAGCTAAGCTTGCCGGGGTTGGTGCGTGGATGGGTGACCATCTTTACATATCGAGACTCCTCCGTGCCTTGGAAAGCACGTTAAGCCGTTGGTCCCGGCTGTCATTCGTGGATCTTTGACAGTCGTTACGGGTCGTCAGAAGCCCGAAAGTCTGACAACCAGTCTTACCAAGGGGTATCGTATTGACCAGTTACTGGGTTGTGGAGGTCAGATAGGCAGTCGCTCCATGTAAAATACTGGTATTCAGGTGCATCCGGTTAGACTGGAAGCCGACCCTAACATATGGAAAAGGCTAGGCAGATGATGAACTTTTCATAGTACGTGATGTTCTTCAGAAAGGCCCAGCTGCAAAGTACTCGCAGCTGGCGGGCGTGCATGGCATGACCCATGAGATGTATAAACGTAAACGAAGCAAAAGGAGTATAGTAAAGATCGTAGCAGGTAGTGTTTTGTATTTTCTGCCTACCCCCAATGGGAAGAAAGCATAGTTTATGTAATAAAAACACATTTTTTTCCATTATGAATAAAAACAGTAGATCCCATGGAAAAATAAAAAGTAACAAATCTACGTTATCTACAAAGTTATTTAGAATAACATTCAAGTATTAATTAACTAGTAATTTTCCTGATCATCAATATTACGTTACTTTGTATGTAAATTTTATGTGCATATAATTTTCCATTCATGGGAGCAAGAAAACGGCCAAGTCATAAGTCTCGAGTTCAAACCCAAGCCACGCACCTCTGACTTTTTGGATTCATGTGCGTATTGTATAATTATCACTTGCTTCAAAAACGGTATAGGAAAACATCGTGAGAAAACCGGCATGCCTAAGAGATATTTCTCGACGGCATGTGAAGCCAAGTCAGAGGCCCTTCGGTGGCATTAAAACTCTGACACCAGGTTAGTCGCTAACCACACGACAAGAAAAAGAATGCATTGTTATTTTACTCTTGAGACTAGTTTTTCTTGGTAAGTATAGGAAAGTTATAAAACCGTAAATCACAATGAAAACTTATGTGAAGTGATCTGTCACTCTGATGCTAGGGATTTGACACTATTGACAGATCACTGATAAGCTCAATTCTTCACCTAATTCATGGTGCGATCGGCTGAAGAGTACCGTGGGGGGAGGGGGGAGGCTGTTCTTTCATCAGCTGTAATTATCTGGTCTGACAAGCCAAGCTGTATGATTTTTTTGCGAGAATAGAATAGACTTTATGTACACTATAAACAATATAGATATAAATGTAGAAATTTAACATAGCCTGACACAATGGGTGGTCTTATCGCTAAATGCGATCTTTTACAGACAACCTTTGGAGAAGCCTAAACATTTCTTTAAAATATCTATTTAATTTAATTTGCTGCCAAATCTCTTGTATTTGTAGGTATCTCTTATATTATTATGACGTTAATTCGTCACCACAGCAGATAAAATAACTGCAAAACTCAAACTTATGAACTTTTTTGGTCCTTCGAGCCGAATTAGCTCCAAACACGATTAAGATCTACACAACAAGTTCCGGGTTGCAAATATGCGACTGCCACTCTACTGGCACTCTTTTACTGTCAAAAAGACCTGTGACAGCTGTCATAAATATCCTCATGACAAGACAGACAGAATAGTAGCTCAGAAGGACCATTCTTATCAAATATTTCAGTGCATTCAATAACTAGTTGTAACCAGATAGAATGCCGCCATCTATTTGACCCAGTTCCGTTATTTATTGTACATTAGCATATTATCTTCTGCGCGTAACTTTGACCAATAATAATTTTGCAAAGGACATATGCACAGATGTGTTGCGTACGGCTAGCAAGACAATTGGTTATGAATATTTATTAGTTTTTGTTTTTAATGCGACATTAAGCTCGTTGGATGGATTTTGAGAATTAGTTCTTATAATGCTGGAGCTACATTGCCATTGTTGCGATAACCCGAAATATTCTTCGCGCGCTCTCCTTTGCTCAACGAGACGTCGAGCGATGTGCGAGAGAGAACGCGGGAAATTTAGTTCGCCTTATCGCGACAATGTGGCCCCGGTATTATGGTCAGTCATCAGTGTTTAGGCCTACTTATTATAATGTTGTTTTTTTTGGGTGGGCTATTTTCAAATAACTTCCCCCGCTCTGGGTGGAGCGGGAGGGCGTGTCAGACTCTTACTGACTAAAACCCACCCGTATTCCTTCAGTTGCCTGTGTATTGCCAGAGGCCACGGTAACCCTTTCGGACCTTCCCGCGACCCTGGCAGACTTAATAATGCTGAGGCCACACTGTTGCGTTATAAATGTCGTCAAGACCTTTACTACATATTACATATTTAAGAGATGTCAAAGACATACAAATAAGACTGATAAAGTTTCTGGTCAGTAAAAATGTTAAAGATAAGTGCAACAAAGAGTATGATAAGCTATTTCCCATCTGTAAAGTTTTACCCGTAGATAAAAAAGTAGATTATTTGGTCGGTCTGGAATACTATTATAGTGAAGAATATAAAATTAGTGTTAAAAACAAGTACAACACACGTAGGGTTAGAGAGAACAAACTGGTTCAACCACAGATAATAAATTATTATGGTAAGAGAAAATCTAAGTATTTGGTACCTAAAGTGTTTAACAAAATAGATTTATTAACGGAAAAAGTAAAAATTAGTAAAGGATCACTTAAGGCAAAATTAAAAAACATTATACAGGATAGCAAATAGAATTAAAAACATTGTTAATATATAAGTAGTAGGTATTTGAGTAAGGTTGGTGCATTGTTATGTAAAAGAGCGCCTCTCGCCATCAAACGTAAAAGTTTGGCGAGTTTTAGAATTAAGTAACACCTCTGTAAAGTAATATAAATAAATACATAAAATATAAATAAAGAAAAAAAAAAAGAAAAACTCGAAAAGTATACTTTTCAATGTTGAAATAATCGTTTATGGTATCTGTACTAAACACACGCTCGAGGCCAAACGAGGTGATTTGTAAAATACTCATTAATAACTTTGAGCTAAGTAGAGCAGTGGGCTCGTCTAAATGTAGTTTCATGATTGAAATGTTGCTTTAACACTTTTCTTCAGTTTCTGATTAGTAACATCTTTCCTCTCGCTTTCCAGCAATCAAAATCAAAATAATCAAATCTGTGGCAGTGATTTCGTGAAAAGCGACGGAAGTGTGTAACAGGAAGCGGGGGAAACGCGCGCGGTGCTTGAGTTGGCCTTCAGATGCCACCACCCATTTTCCGAGAGATTCTAAACAAGATGAAAATGATGGTGATGGTGATGATGTTGATGATGATGAATATTGTTTAAAATTAAATGTTTGTATCATACTAGCTTCCGCCCGCGGCTTAGCCCGCGTGGTATGTCGATAAAAGTAGCCAAAGTATGTCCTTCCCCGGGATGCCATCTATGTCCTTGCCAAATTTTATCGAAATCCGTTCAATGGTTTAGGCGTGAAAAGGTAACATATAGACAGACAGACAGAGTTACATTCGAAATTATAATATTAGTATGGATAATAACCTCAGCCAAATTGTCAGATATTACACATCTTATGCGACTACTGTAAAGGCTGACTGTCCACTGAACCGTAGAGGAGAGAAGCGGAGCTGTGTCAATATTAATAAATGGAATTACATAAAATTTCCGCTCCGCTTCAGTGGACAGGGATTTGCAAGCTAGTTTAAACATTTATACAAAACCGGGAAGCTGGTTTTTCCAGTAGGAATTTCTTAGTAACAGCCCGGAGTTTGGCGGTGTGACACCCTCGTGCTTTGAAAAGCACGTTAAGCCGTTGGTCCTGCGCCAGAGGGTCTAGACAAGTGACAATCGCTTCGAAAGCGTTTCGTATTTCTACAACGACTTTCAACAGAATTGACATAGGCTTTTCGATAGCTTATGTCAGTCCTATACATTTTTGCCTTTTCCATCATCGTTATCGGTGATAGAATGTCACTTTATCTAGGGCCTCTGATCTCTCTCCGGTCGTGTCGGTTTGCCGTCCTATCGGACTATGAGAGTGAGGGAAGAGAGAGTGCACCTGTGTGTGCACACGCACGCCTGCACTATAATATCTCCCGCGCCGAAGGCTAGTCTCCGTTGAGATTGGCTGCCATAGCCGAAATACAGTCTGGAGGACTATATAATTATGATAGCACCTCGTCTTCAACCTACCTCTTAGTTGAAAGAGCGTGATGGTCATAATTCATCATCTGCGTAGCCTTTTCCCAACTATGTTGGGGTCGGCTTCTAGCCTAACCGGCGGCAGCTGAATACCAGTGTTTTACATGCGACTGCCTATCTGACTTCCACACCCCAGTTACTGGGTAACACGATACCCCTTGCAATCCGTAACAATTGTCAAAGATCTACAAAATATGATAGCCGGGACAAACGGCTTAACGTACTTTACGAGGCACGGAGGGGTCTTGGTAAAGATGGTCAACCATCTACGGACTAACAGCGGCAACCGTAGCTTAACCTGATTGATCGACCCGTGTGGCTGTTATTTCTCAGCCACAAGCCCCTCCGTAACAACTGTCAAAGATCTACAAAATATGATAGCCGGGACCAACGGCTTTACGTGCTTTTCCGAGCCACGGAGGGGTCAAGACCCCTCCATGCCTCGGAACAGCACATAGCACAGTATGTAATGATGGTCCCCCATCCACGGACCAACCGCGGCGCGATCGACCCGTGCGGCTGTTATTACTTAGCCACGAGCTCCTCAGGGTGATGGTCATAATTACATAGTAATTATAAGTGCCATTGGTCCTAAGTAGCGCAAGGTGACGGCTCATAGAAACTGTGATATCAGGGCAAACCTAGATTTTGTGACCTAGCCCAGATATATTAACCTTTATTCAAGGAAATCATCAAGGAAAAAGTGTATACAATTCTGATTTTCCAATAATTATTCATTTGATCAAAGGTGAATGCACGAGACAATTATCTAATTGCGTAACACATTTTCGTAAACGATTAAGACTAATCTATTTCATTTTGACAGTTCAACAACATTCATTGCATTATTTACGTTGTTGAGCAGATTTTTTTTTCGAACTTAATGAGCAATGGATTAGCAATCTGTTTCAAAACGATTCAGATTGTGATTGATCGTGCATTACGCAATTAGGGTGCAGGTAAAGGTACAATTCCATGACAGACCGCAGGCGGAATTGTACCTTTAGTTCCGTACAGTCACCCACACATAAGTGTTAAATTTTCATTTATTTTGTAAAACGAAAATCGATTCTTCATTTTTTTTCACTCTTGCATTTCCTGATTTATGTCGTAGCTATGTCACAGGCAGATTGTATGATTCATTATATACCTACAAACGCTCGCGGTTATGCAAAATGCTAAAGGCAAAATATAAATTGCCTAGTCACCATATGCCGCAAGTTGATGGACAATTCAAACGCCGTTTTCAAAATGCCGCGGCAAATTGAAGAATTTAATTCTATTTCTCCCTTCTCCGGCGTGGTAACGCGGGTCGCTGCTAATCAAAACAAGAAAAATGGCGTTGAATAGAGGTTTTGTGACCAAAAAAAATATTGAAAACAGCGTACATTCTACATGTGCATGGACTTTCATATTAGGTATATTTTTGTCTTATTTTCAGCGTACATTCTACATGTGCATGGACTTTCATATTAGGTATAATTTTGTCTTATTTTCAGCGTAAATTCTACATGTGCATGGACTTTCATATTAGGTATAATTTAGTCTTATTTTCAGCGTAAATTCTACATGTGCATGGACTTTCATATTAGGTATAATTTAGTCTTATTTTCAGCGTAAATTCTACATGCGCATGGACTTTCATATTAGGTATAATTTAGTCTTATTTTCAGCGTAAATTCTATATGTGCATGGACTTTCATATTAGGTATAATTTAGTCTTAATTTCAGCGTAAATTCTACATGCGCATGGACTTTCATATTAGGTATAATTTAGTCTTATTTTCAGCGTAAATTCTACATGCGCATGGACTTTCATATTAGGTATAATTTAGTCTTATTTTCAGCGTAAATTCTATATGCGCATGGACTTTCATATTAGGTATAATTTAGTCTTATTTTCAGCGTAAATTCTACATGTGCATGGACTTTCATGGTAGGTATAATTTAGTCTTATTTTCAGCGTAAATTCTACATGTGCATGGACTTTCATATTAGGTATAATTTAGTCTTATTTTCAGCGTAAATTCTACATGCGCATGGACTTTCATATTAGGTATAATTTAGTCTTATTTTCAGCGTAAATTCTACATGTGCATGGACTTTCATATTAGGTATAATTTAGTCTTATTTTCAGCGTAAATTCTACATGTGCATGGACTTTCATATTAGGTATAATTTAGTCTTATTTTCAGCGTAAATTCTACATGTGCATGGACTTTCATATTAGGTATAATTTAGTCTTATTTTCAGCGTAAATTCTACATGCGCATGGACTTTCATATTAGGTATAATTTTGTCTTATTTTCAGCGTAAATTCAACATGTGCATGGACTTTCATATTAGGTATAATTTTGTCTTATTTTCAGCCTAAATTCTACATGTGTATGGACTTTCCTATTAGGTATAATTTAGTCTTATTTTCAGCGTAAATTCTACATGCGCATGGACTTTCATATTAGGTATAATTTAGTCTTATTTTCAGCGTAAATTCTATATGTGCATGGACTTTCATATTAGGTATAATTTAGTCTTATTTTCAGCGTAAATTCTACATGCGCATGGACTTTCATATTAGGTATAATTTAGTCTTATTTTCAGCGTAAATTCTACATGCGCATGGACTTTCATATTAGGTATAATTTAGTCTTATTTTCAGCGTAAATTCTATATGTGCATGGACTTTCATATTAGGTATAATTTAGTCTTATTTTCAGCGTAAATTCTACATGTGCATGGACTTTCATATTAGGTATAATTTAGTCTTATTTTAAGTCTTCATATTGCTGGAATAACATCTGATTTGTCCAACGTGTGTTATGTGTTGAGTCAAAATACCTAACAGTTAATGTCGAAATTATATTAATTGAACGAATTGCCAATTTTCCTTACCGCGCGTTTGCACTGGTGAAACATTTGCGACAAAACATGTTGAAGTCTCTATTTTCTGTCAATGTTCCATACAATTTATGACAGGAACTAGAGATTTCAACATGTTTTGTCTTGAATGATTCGCCAGTGCAAACGCACGGTTAGGCTGCCATCAGACGGACTGCATCGCAGCAACCGCGTGCAGTCGATATATTCAACATCGCCAACCGCATGGAGTTAGTGTGGCAGTTATGTGCTCTGCACACTAACTGCATGCGGTAAGCGATGAACCATTACCACTTTGTCAGCGTGATTTATAAGTGTATACCCATACCAAATTACAGCTTTCTAGTACCGACAGTCTCTGAGCTAAGCCGCGGACAGACGGACTGACGGACAGACAGACAGACAGACAGACGGACATGGCGAAACTATAAGGGTTCCTTGTTGACTACGGAAACCTAAAAACAGTTAAGGCTCTTACATACTGGGGCGATTCGTCGCGCGACGCGAATTTTAAGAAAAACAATTTCTGAGAAAACTACACGGCGAACAAGGCTGCGGCGTCGCGTCGCGCGGGGAATCGCCCCAGTATGTAAGATCCTTTATTGACTAAATTAACTGTAGACCACTGCACTATATTATGCCGATCCTACATTACTTACATCTCTGCTTATTTTTCTCAGAATAAACAAGTACGTGATATTTTTGACCGCAAATCCAGCTCCGTTATGTGCTATGACATAAAATCATTAATCATTATAATAATATTGTTATAATAATAATGTTACATTGATAGACCGTTACGGTAATGTACAATGATTTGATCAATTTATCATTTTTAAGTTACTTTTAAGCCGCGGTGTTGCCTATCGAATTACGATCTATGAGGTTGAGTTGAAGAAAGAAAAAAAAACACAAATTACAAAAAAAAAATTAGAGCTGTCTGGCCCAGTGGTAACGGCCCCGACTTACGAGTTATATAGGTCGTGGGTTCGAACCCACCCAGGCGCTTTACTTTGTGTAAATAATTTCATCACACTGCTCTCAAAACGGTGAAGGAAAACATCGTGAGGAAACCGGCATGTCCTAGAATCAAAAATTCGAAGACATGTGACATCTACCAACCCGCACTGGGCCCGCGTGGTAGATTACAGCTCACTCCCTGTCGAAGAGAGGAGGCCTGTGTCCCAGCAGTGGGAACATATTGGCTTGATTATTATTCTTTTCTACTACTCAATGCTTTGAAAAGAATCACAGACAGACACGATTTTTCTATATGAATACTGATAAAAGTGATAAATTATATCTACATCATAACGTATCTAGATACAAGTCTTTAGCTTACGTCATAGGTAATGAAGCCATCTTGTTTATTAGGGTTCCGTACCCAAAGGATTTTATAGAGTTTCTTGCCGGCTATGGAGTTTCTTGCCGGCTCTTCTCCATAGGAAACGACCAATTGGAACCGTGCACCTAGCTTCTGACGTTTCATAAGTGCCCATGTAGGTTTATGTGAAATAAAATATTTTGATTTGATTTGCTTTGAAAGTATAATGTATAATTTCAACATAAATGATGTAACCAATATTTTGTAACGATATTTTGATTTAAAAGAGTGTCCGTGGAGTTTCTTGCCCGTTCTTCTCCATAGGAACCTACTACGCTTTGGAATGGGCAACTAGCTTCATATTTCTGACTGACCGACTCGTTGACAATTCAAAAGTGCCTGTAAATGGTTTAATTGAAATAAATGTTTAGAGTTTGAGATTGAGTTTAAAAAAAAAAAAAAAAAAAATAAGTTTGACTGGGTTGTGGAGGTCAGATAGGCAGTCGCTCCATGTAAAATACTGGTATTCAGCTGCATCCGGTTAGACTGGAAACCGACCCCAATATTGTTGGGAAAAGGCTAGGTAGATGATGACTCTGAGATGTTCTGCATTTTTTTTGATCTTGCAGTCCGGCGCCGTTGCGGCTCTAGCGTCACCTACAAGGAAGCCCAGTGAGACAAATCCCATTAAAAAAAACAATCTGCAGTTCGAAGAAAAACATATGACAACAGAGCTCACCTCGTGTTGTCTGATACTACAAAGGCCACCATTTCAAAAAGCTAATGACCCATCCTCCCACGTCGTTCACACAATGGTCGAAACAGACCATTGTCTGCCCCCCAATGACCCAGTAACCAACATACTTCCCGGTCGTCGGCTCGATTATTAAACAATACATGTTAATCGATAAAAAGCGAGAGAAAGTTCTTGTCGTTTATCTCAGAAATTGCTCAACAGATTTCGATAGTGTTCCTTGAATGACTCATTTTGTTTTTCGCTTTCTGAGTTCAATTAACCATGTATTGGTTATTAGCGAGTATGTTAAGGGTGTATTGTGATTTTTTAGGGTTCCGTACCCAAAGGGTAAAACGGGACCCTATTACTGAGGCTCCGCTGTCCCTCCGTCCGTCCGTCCATCCGTCTATCCATCCGTCCGTCCGTATCCAGGCTGTATCTCATGAACCGTGATAGTTAGACAGTTGAAATTTTCACAGATGATGTATTTCTGTTGCCGCTATAACAACAAATACTAAAAAACAGAATAAAACAAATATTTAAGGGGGCTCACACACAACAAACGTTGCCGTTTTTATAGATAATGGTACGGAACACTTCGTGCGCGAGTCCGACTCGCACTTGGCCGGTTTATTAAAATACTTTAACTGTTTTTTTCACTTTTCCCAGTAATGTTAATAGTCTGTCACAATACGCAGTGAGCAAGCATGTCGCTTATCCATTCGTATAAGAAAAAACCTTTTTCTCAAACATGCTTGGGAATTCGAGCATTATTTTGACAACTGCCTGCGAGAACAATCTAAAATGCTGTCTGTACCTACTGGGCAAAAATATGTTTTACTAGCTTCCGCCCGCGTGGTATGTCGATAAAAAGTAGCCTATGTCCTTCCCAGGGATGCCATCTATCTCCTTGCCAAATTTTATCGAAATCCGTTCAGTGCGTTAGGCGTGAAAAGGTGACATACAGACAGACAGACAGACAGAGTTACTTTCGAACTTATAATATTAGTATGGATAATACCTCAGCCAAAATGTCAGATGTTACACATTTTATGTGACCACTGTAAGACTGTCTGTCCACTGAACCGAGAGGAGAAAATCGGATCGGAGCTGTGTCAATATTAACGAATGTCCGCTCGAAATCCGTTCAGTGGTTTAGGCGTGAAAAGATAGCATACAGACAGACAGAGTTACTTTCGAATTTGTGATATTAAAGTATGGATAGCATGGATGTGATAAGTAAACGTCAAATTAACGATTTTCGGACTTTTTCCTTAACTTGTTCCTTGCTTGTTGCCAAACATGATTCTAGGTCAACGGGAAGTACCATAGAAGTATTCATTTATTTGCGAGTATCAAAATATGTCGCATAAATGGCCGTATTTGTTTATTGAGTTGACGTTGAAGCTTGATTTTTGTTTAGCTTCTCAGGACCGTAGACCTACGCCTTTGATATTAATTTCAACTTAATACCTCCACATGTTCCTGAGAAAAAGGCTCTTGACAGACTGACAGTCAGACAGACGGATAGACAACGAAATGAGTTTATAATTATTCCGTTTTTTTTTTTTGAGATACGGATCCCTAAAAAGATTGTCCTAAAGTGTCCTACTTTCCAGTAAGGATGAATCATGTAACAAGTGACATTTCGTATTGAATTAACTGTATCGAAAATCGAAGCTGGTAAACTGTTTTGCAATGGACAGACGTTGAAAACGTTTTGGAGTCAGGGAACCTGTTATTTTGTACCTATAATGTATGTTATGTAATGAATAAATTATTATTATTTTCGTTTATTTATTTATTTTCTTATATAATTACATTTTTAAATATTTCTTAAATTAAAATGATAATAATTATAAAAAAGCATTTAAAAATATAAAAAATAGAAGTCCGGTGGCGGGAGCAGGGTCCAAGCTACTGGTGGTTAGGGCTGCAGAGACAGGAACCTCCTCACAATGCGAGCTGTATCAAGGAGTACTGCCTTTCTGAATCAGGCCCTTGATCCAACCGCCAGCCTCGAGAGATGTTGGTCGATTATTATTATTACTGACAAAAGTGTGCACTGGCTGGACAGGACCTCTCAAATTTGGGCGATTCCTTCCACTATTTCCGACACTATTCTATACGGTCCTTACTTGATCCTAGATTATGTCGGGATTTTAAAAGAGACTATTCTGACCTCGAATTCGTTTCATCTGTCATCGTGTTTGTATAAACTTACTTCAATCTCCCTAGCCTTTTCCCAACTATGTTGGGGTCGACTTCCAGTCTACCCTGGATGCAGCCGAATACCAGTATTTTACATGGAGCGACTGCCTATCTGACCTCCACAACCCAGTAACTGGGTAATACGGTACCCCTTGGTAAGACTGCTTGTCAGATTTTCAGGCTTCTGACGACCCGTAACGACTGTCAAAGATCCACGAATGACAGCCAGGACCAATGGCTTAACGTGCTTTCCGAGGCACGGAGGAGTCTCGGTATGTAAAGATGGTCACCCATCCACGGACCTACCCCAGCAAGCGTAGCTTAACCTGATTTTACGAGTTAGCCACGAGCTCCTCAGTTTTTTTATTAACGTAACAGGAAAATAACTCAAACAAACCGTAATATTATGTACAAAATAATTTAATTTATGTATTTACGAATTGCATTGATATTATAATATTTTGATTGTATTACATTTGTCATCCAAAGAATTTAAGTGATTCATTATTGGCAGGGGTCGGTCACATTTGGCGCTGTATTACTATACTCTAGTGCCTTATTGGTGATTCACCCGATTGATGAGGCGAATCGATTTCTGGAGTTGTCAATTCGCCTACAAAAATTAAGAAAAAATTATAAGTATTATTTATTTCAATTTCAATCTTTATTGCAATCCATAATTTACTGTGAATGTATTTAAAAGTGTTGATTCATCCGTTTCGGGCGAGTAAATTCGTTCATGCCGAAAATAAGACTTTTTAGTTGTCAGGCAAATGAGAATTTGCCTTTATACTTAGTAAGATTTCACCAAAATGGTGCGCACCAGAATATTTTACTTCGTCGTTAGTTTTCACCGAAATGTTGCGCATCCCTGGGTATCCACGGGCATTGTATTGTCAAACATGAGATGCGGTATCTTCACAACAGTTAGTTGAATATTCTGCTAAAATGTCACTGAGGTGTTGTATGATTCATCTTTCATGTGTTTTGAAAAAGCAGAGAGGATTTACTTTTAACCGACTTCTTCAAAAAGGAGGAGGTTCTCAATTAGTCAGTATGTTTTTTTTTTTGTGTTTATTTTACGCGATTACTCCGCCAATTATGAATCGATTTTGATGATTCTTTTTTTGTTTGGTAGGTCATGCTTTATTCAAATCCAAATTTATTTATTCATCAAATATAAGCTAACAGTTTACACCAAATCGCTTATATCTATGCTAATTCTACAAATTTACATAAAAAAAATGTAATTAAAAAACTTAGACTGTAATTAAACTTCTTAAACTAAACAACTCAATAATTATTTCTTCATATTTAAATAAATATACACATGTTTAGCGATTGTCCTTCGAGAGTCAAAAAATAAATCTGCTTCAGGAATATATTAAAAAAAATCATTTATTAACTTAATTGCTCTAGCAGTGGGAGTGGTGTTGGTTCGGGGAGCACGCCATGTAGGCGGGTAGCAGAAGAGTCTATGCTGTCGTCTTACAACGCCACGCATATACTGGTCAGGAACATAAAAATTTATTGACTCTCGTAGAACGGGACTATCCATCTTACCTACTTTTTCTATCATAATAGTGTACAATGACTCTTGAGGACTCCAAACTATTGCATTATATTCTAATTTACTACGGACATAGGCATTATATATTTGTTTTACAACTTGAGTGTTCTTAAACTGATATGATAATCTAATGATGAAACCAAGACATTTATTAGCGTCTTTGCCAGTTTTAAGAATATGTTCGTGAAAATTTAATTTGCTATCCATTATTACTCCCAAATTCTACTACTTTAGAGGTGGTCCCATATAAATTTTATTAACTTTTCTTGCATAGTTTTTTAGTTAGCTTCAATAATTACTTATTTTTCCAACTTAGTCTATGTAGATGACATAATCCTAGCTCCGTCACTGTTATTTACACAGGTAGTGGTATTCGAATTTGTGTGGGGTAGAAAAGTGATAAATAAAACTTTTTACAAAAAAAAACAACCGACTTCTCAAATTAAAGTTATTTTTCACTTTTTTTGTTTTTTTTAGAAGTCGGTTGTTCTTTTTTTGTAAAAAGATTTTATTACTTCTAGAAGGTATTATTACATTTCAGCAGAAAGAAGATATCTACTGCTGGACAGACACTTCCAACCACTGCCACTTCGACCGGTTCTGTGTTTCACGCATCGAACAGATTCCTGCAGCCTACACAAGGTCATCGGTCCACCTTGAGGTCTTCCTCCGCTATGTCTTCCGGTACGCGTTCGCTACTTCAGAACCTTTTTACATGGGATGTAAAGGTGCACCGAGCTTCTAGCGCTCACAACCCAGTAACTGTGCAATACGATACCCCTTGGTAAGACTGGTTATCAGACTTTCGGGCTTCTGACGACCCGTAACGACTGTCAAAGATCCACGAATGAAAGATGCCGGGACCAACGGCTTAACGTGCCTTCCGAGGCACAGAGGAGTCTCGGTATGTAAAGATGGTCATCCATCCACGGACCAATCCCGGCAAGCATAGCTTAACCTTATGGATCGAACCGTACGGCTGTTATTACTAAGCCACGAGCTCCGTTGCGCTCTTGAACATAACGTAATAAAGATGAAAAATTCTTACGCTTCTGGCGACTCCATTTAAGAATACAAGCGTGATATTATGTAAAAATGCGGATTACTAAGACCACTTTACTTGGAAACAGCCCAACCGTTACAAGACCTTTCCAATAGGGTTCTAAAAGGAGGCTTCACACAATGGACTGATTACCATCTCTGACACGGTGACATTTAGCGATAGCTTGATAACCGTAATATAATATCATAACTGTGTATGAAAGTAACATAACTAACTGAGTACGAAACTGTGTGTGTGTGTGTGCATGAGGTCCTTTTTTTTTTTTGGTGGTGGGAAATCATCCTGACTTCTCCCGCTCTGGGTGGAGCGGAAGGGCGTGTCAGACTTTTACTGACTAAAACCCACCCGCGTTCCTTCAGTTGCCTGTTGCCAAGGTCTCGTTATCCCTTTCGGACTAACCTGCAACTTTCGGACTAACCCGCAAGTGCATGAGGTCCTGGGTTCAATTCCCAGATCGGGCAGTGTTATTGGGTTTTTCCACCAGGAATTTCTCAGTAGCAGCCCTGAGTGTGTCCGTGGAGACTCTTGACAATTCAAAAGTGCCTGTAAATGGTTTAACCCACCCGTGTTCCTTCAGTTGCCTGTTGCTAAGGTCCCGGTATCCCTTTCGGATTAACCCGCAACTTTCGGACTAACCCGCAAGTGCATGAGGTCCTGGGTTTAATTCCCAGGTTGGGCAAAGTGTTATTGGGTTTTTCCACCGGGAATTTCTCAGTAGCAACCCTGAGTGTCCGTGGAGTTACTTGCCCGGTCTTCTCCATAGGTAGGTACCTACTACGCTTTGGAATGGGCAACTAGCTTCATATTTCTGACTGACCGACTCCTTGACAATTCAAAAGTGTCTGTAAATGATTTAATTGAAATAAATGCTTTGAGTTTGAGTTTGGATTGTGCCCGGTTGATGGCAATAGGCTCGCTCCCGCCCCAAGCTGGCTAGGCAGATTGATTGAGTTGTACTAAATAAGGTCTATATGTCATGCTCGAAATCTCTTAAGGAGTCATTGTACTTATCATTATGAACAACTTTCATTATGGGACCAACCATGAAATCGCGAAAAAAATCAGCTGTACATTTTGACATGTTTGCCAAAATAAATGTAGGGAACAGCAGATTTTTTTTTGTGAAATTTTTTCGTAATAATGGGTACACTGACCCCTTTAGAGATTTCGTGTATGAAAAGATACACCCTATGTACTTATACAGCATATAAGAAAAACCCTGTCCAATCCGAAAGGGACACATAGTTAATGCAATAACATTACTAGAAAAAAAAAAAAAAAAATAGAAAAAAAAAAAGTTATTGCAATTTGAAATTCACATTTTTAGTACCAAAATTACCCCAATTTCATTATAATTCATCAAATTTTCTGCAGAGGTCATAATTATGTTATGACTTGTAGACACCCGTTAGACGACAGCCGCCCGCGCCCCATGTATTAACCCGGTAAAAATACCGATTGAAAAAAAAATTGGCTAACTTTTTTTTTCTTTTTTCCAAAAGTTAACCACATTTGGAATGATTCTTAACAACACCCTCACGGATCCGACTGGATTTTTGATACACACTTTATACTCTAAGGTCACATCGAACAATCCTTTTAGTTTTACCCTCTTTACGTCCAAAAGGAACAAATTTATGAATAAAACAAACGAATAAACAGCAACAAAACAAACAATTTAATAAAATTATAATTATAACACATGGCGTGCCGTTTTAATGGCGATATTTATTTTACAAATCACGTATACGGTTTCGCGTTTTCTATTTTATTACCATTAAACGTTATTTTTTTATATATTTTTTTCTAAAATGAGCAACCTGTACTTAAAGAACTGTAACGCAGAGGTTTTCGCATTTTCTAGGTCATAAATCACAACATCGCATCAATGAAATTAAAACGAATAACGCGCAAAGAGTAAGCGAATCGAAGGAAAGAGAGAGCCTTATGTCGGCGAGCGGTTGAAGATTTTAAATTTTTACCGAATTATTTTATTAATTTTATTATTATTTAGGTAGGTACACACAGTAAAATACATAGAGATACAAAAATTATAATAATGATTTTTATTTTTGATTGATTTATTATAATTATTATTTAATCTTATTATAATGTTTATGATTACTGGCCACTAGCCCTACCCGTGTGTTTAATGTCGCCATTGTAGCGGCATGTTGTATAACTTTGATCGCCCTAATCCTGGTTAATCTTGAACACAGCCTTAGCAACGGTACCCTTCTTCAGATCTTCTATGGCGGCCGCGTACTCTGACAGACTGTAGGTCTTCACGCCGAGCTTTTCGTAATCCAGATACCTGGAAAGAGAGCATTAGTTAATAAATTCTTCTTGAAGGCCTGAATTCCGCTTACGCTGATGACGGTCGCGTACGCGTAGTAACGTAGTACGCGCCGCAGACGTCAGCGTAGCAATAAGGTGTTATACGGGGTGTTAGGGTAAACACGGTTATCCTTGCAACCAGTGGTTTGGTTTCATTTTTAGAACGTAAAATCAATGGAAAATTACAACTTTTTTTTTTCTTTTTTTTAAACTACATTTTTCCACAAAAGACGCAAGTTCATTGCCCTATGTGCTAGGGCAACGAACTTGCGTCTTAACACGGGCGGGGGGTGCGGGACGCGACCTGACCGACCGCGAGCGCGACCCCTCCGTCAATTAGTCAGCTGTTTCGCTAGCGAGCACGGTGTCGGATAGAAACTTTTTAAAATCTTTTAATGAAAATAACGTTTTTTTTTGTTGTTTTCGGTCATTTAATTTTATATTTAAGTCAACTACCCATGGTTTGAATGACAAGACTGTTTACCCTTACAGCCTGTATAGAACACATTACGCACGCGTGACCGGCGCGATGTACGCGACTGACATCAGCGTAAGAGGAATTCAGGCCTAAAGAATCCCGCTTCTTGGTTTACATAAAATATATCGTATCGTATGACACTCAGCAATACTGTAGCTTCTAATTAGTGAAAGAATTTTCGGAATTGGATCAGGAGTTCTGAAGATTACCCCCTACATACAAACTCACAAATCTAACCTCTTTCTAATATTAAGTAATAGCTGTTCGTGTTCCCCATGACTTCGTCTGTGATCCAGTATAAAATGTAGCCTATGTCCTTCTCCAGGTCATGGTCTACCCCTTTTTTGAAATCATCAAACGACTTCTCCCGCTCTGGGCGGAGCGGGAGGGCGTGTCATTTACTGACTAAGGGCGGGTTGTTTCACGTCCACTTTACGCGCGGGTAAACGTCAAAAATGGCGCTAACTATCGTCAAATCAAAAACAAGCGTTGTTTTACGAAATAATGGAATAACTTTGACACAACGCTTTGTATTTAACGAACGTTAAATTTGACGTACGTATGTTACGTTAACCAACCGTTTGAAACAACCGGCCCTTAAACCCATCCGTGTTCCTTCAGTTGCCTGTTGCCAAGGGTCCCGGTATCCCTTTCGGACTTTCCCGCAACTATCATGGTCTACCCCTGTGCCAAATCCTTTCAGCCGTTTTAACGTGAAAACAAACAGTCAAACTCACTTTCGGATTTATAATATTACTAGTTGCGCTCCGCGGTTACACCCGCGTAAGTCTCGATCCCGTAGAAATATCGGGATAAAAATTATCCTATGTCCTATTCCAAGTCATGGTCTACCCCTGTGCCAAATTTCATCCAAATCCGTTCAGCCGTTTTAGCGTGAAAGCGTGACAAACAAACAAACTCACTTTCGGATTTATAATATTAGTTAGAATTATGTAACGATGGAAGATTTTAGTCTCTTAATCTGACCATCTTGACACAGCGCACCTTTAGAATTATAAAGACCTAATGTGAAATTTTAAGATTTCGACTTTGACTCATAAAATGACCTTGCATGACCATCTTCGTCGACTCTTTATTAAAACAGAGGCCTATTTTGGCGAAAAGGGGATAAACTTATACTTCGGTCTCTTTCACTCCGTCCCCTCCCTCCGCGTCTGTTCAGTTCGAGAGAGACGCAAGCAGTAATGTGTCGCGAGTGTCATGCGCAGGTTGCTACTTGTTTGGTATTGTGGAGACCTAAACCGAATTAGGGCGCTACAAGACAGTGACTTATTTAGGAATGATACGATACTTTGAATGAAAATTCAGAACTTGGGAGACCTAAATAATAAAAGGTCTTTAAAAAAAACTATGTTTTCAGACGAACAAAGACCTAAATGAGCACTATTTTTAAATAAATTAAGAAAAAAATATTATTAATAATTTTTTTATTTATTTTTATTTTCAGAACGTGTAGATAAATAAGTAAAGTAAGATATAAAATTAAAATAATATGAATTTTATGAAAGTGCAACCAAATAATCTCATTTTTCTACAAAAAGTTTAAACATACGCCTAAATTCAACGTTTTCCAAAAACTTAATTTTCTTAAATAGGTCTATATAATTCTAAAGGTGCGACAGATCTGAAAAATGAAGACCCTTTATTGGTCTTCCCATTAGAGATCTTATATTAACCATTGAGAATCTGCTGGGGAGTTTGTTGCGCCACTTCTTCTTCCCAGCTAAAGCACTAGGAAGTGGTGAAGGGCGGGTGTTTTGGGGGACTGTCTTATTAATTTTGACGTTCGAAAAGTGCTGATTCTCAGCCTAATTTGAATAAATTACTTTTGATTTTAGAATATTCATATGACAGCCGTTGGTCCCGGCTGTCATTTGTGGATCTTTGACAGTCGTTACGAGTCGTCAGAAGCACAAAAGTCTGACAACCAGTCCAACCAAGGGGTATCGTATTACCCAGTTACTGGGTTGTGGAGGTCAGATAGGCAGTCGCTCCATGTAAAATACTGGTATTCAGCTGCATCCGGTTAGACTGGAAGCCGACCCCAACATAGTTGGGAAAAGGCTAGGCAGATGATGATGATGATTTTAGAATATTCAAGAAGAGGAAGAACCCTTACCTGCTGCCCATAGCCTTCAGCCAGCTAATAGCGCTGGGGAAACTGAACGGGTTGATCTTCACGCCGATGACAGTCAGCTCTTTGTTGTAAATGTTGAATGGGTTGATACTGAAATAAAAGAAATACTACTAAGTAAATATTATAGAAAAACACAAATATACAGTAACCTAAGTACTCACACACAGTTTTACTCGATCGAGCAAGTATGTTGAGTAAAAACCACGGCTCGGGCTTTCGTCTACACATTCAGCATTAATCTATCGAGTGACGCGCGGTTCAGTATTCACCGAATCTTTCAAGCCAAAAGATCAATAATGGCGGACAGACGGCCGACTCGCAGACACGTACGCACGGCTACACATCAAGCTATACATTTCCAGTTTATACTGATCTCGCATTGTATAGGACTTCCGTACAATGCGAGATCAGCTTATACTGGAAATGTATAGCTTGATGGGTAGCCGTGTGTACAGACGCTTGAGTCAAGCGTGATGGTTCGCTTCGAGTAGGTGCGAAGGAAATTACTTTGATTTAATTCCATCGAGCCGGGTCGATGCGAGCCTTCGAGTTGTGAGTTTTGCGGTCCACACGTTGATTTTTATTCGTTTTGGAGTAAAACTATCGAGTAAACCGGTATCGGTCTATTGAAGTGCCGGATCAGCGTACCCCCTGTACGTTGATCCGGCACTTCAATAGACCAATACGTCCAATAATCCAGCAACCTCCGCCCGCGCCGCCCTCGTAATATGTATGTACATACATACATGATATTCGCTTTATGAAATGCTTTATTTTATTTATTATTTTTTATTTATTTGTTACCCGACTACGGCGAAGAAAAAGGAGGGTTATGATTTTGACAGGTATGTATGTATGTATGTACCTATGTATGTATGTATGTTCATCTGTTCCCTCCTATCTTCCAAACCACTTATCACAATTTGACAAATGAGGTATCGTTAGAAGCGTCGTGATTGTCCGCTGGTTATAGGCTATGTGAAGTCACATTAAATTAAAAATGGCGCCCTCTAGAGGACATAAATAGAGGAACTTCAAAAAAAAAATGTTTTAATCGTACCATGTTGGGTATCAAATGAAAGGGCTTAATGAGCACATTTCAAAAATAAATATATTATAACCCCAAAAGAATTAAAAAAAAAATCAAGTAATAAAAACTAAAACCCAACTACGACTTAAAAGGTATAAACAAGACACCACAGACAGACAAATTAAAAATCCGGAGTCACACGTAATCTGTTCGATTTATGCCCTAACACGTGTGACTCCGGATTTTTAATTTGTCTGTCTGTGGTGTCTTGTTTATACCTTTTAACTCGTAGTTGGGTTTTAGTTTTTATTACTTGATTTTTTTTAAACTATTTATGTACACACATAATAAACAGAAAAGAATAGAAAAAACGTACAAAGGTGATGCTTATTTCTAAAGAAATCTCTTCCAGCACACCTGCGATAGGAAAGTAGATAAGAGATGTAGACACCGTGTGTAAAATTCAAGAGAAAGTAAAATACATAAAATCAACACAATTCACTTAATAAACTAGAACAAATAATATGATCATACACTTACATACAAATATAAATACTACATACATAATATACATAACTACCTACTTCATAAATATATGTCTAAATAAATACATACACAACTATGACGAAGTGGAAAGATAGTGTTCTTTCACTCTTCTTTTAAACACTGCTACAGTTTGGCAGACCCTAATGTCAGGCGGAAGGGAATTCCATAACCGCACCGCGAACACAGTGAAGGAGTAGGAGTAGAAGTCAGTGGAATGGGGAGGGGACTTAAGGAGATTTCTAAGATGCGACCTGCAAGGCGCATCAGAAGGACGGGCGAAGGAAAAACGCTCCCGCAGATAGGACGGAGTTTTATGATTGTGAAGGAGGTGATATTATGATTTTTTCTCTATAATCCAGTAGGTAATCCGAAGATTCGAATAATCCAGCACCCTCTGGTTTTTAATAGGGCCGGATTAGTGAGATTCTTCTATACATACATACAAGTTACGCGCGCAAAACTTATCCCTTCCTGGGCAGTCAGGTAAAAATAAAAAGCTGACTAGCTTCCGCCCGCGGCTTCGCCCGGGTTGTATGTCGATAAAAAGTAGCCTATGTCCTTCCCCGGGATGCCATTATCTCATTGCCAAATGTTATCGAAATCCGTTCAGTGGTTTAGGCGTGAAAAGGTCAGACAGACAGGGGGCCAAGTCTACTAATTTACAAACGTGTCAGTGGTCTCGCAAAGATGAGTTTTTGACTGATTTTGTATGGCATATCTGTCAAAAACTGATCATTGTGAGACCACTGACACGTTTGTAAATTAGTTGACTTGGCCCCCTATTTTTTTTTTTTTTTTTGAGGGTGGGAAATCATCCAATGACTTCTCCCGCTCTGGGTGGAGCGGAAGGGCGTGTCAACTTTTACTGACTAAAACCCACCCGTGTTCCTTCAGTTGCCTGTTGCCAAGGTCCCGGTATCCCTTTCGGACTAACCCGCAACCCTGGCAGGCATCGGTCCTAGCGGACCCCGCCAATTGTGCTGACATCACTTTGAGGCGCGCGTGGAACACGACGCGCCATCGACCCGGGCCTGGTCCTGATCGGACGGCGAGCTACCCATTGCTCGCCGTCCGCAAGCCCGCGCCTATGGTGGCCGGGAATCCGCCTGGGATTCCCAACGCCCAGGGCGTCTCCAGCGGCGGCGGCGGTTAGGGGCGTGAGGGCGCAAACTTTGCCTCTCCCTCACGCGTTCCGCCTCCTCCTTAGCGAGCATTACTGCTTCTGACCTGGCCCCCTGATAGACAGACAGACAGAGTTACTTTCGAATGTATGGATGTTAATTTTATCAGACGCAGGTAAAATTTAGTTTCATTGCACGTTCACATACAAAATCAGCCTCTAATGTCCCCCAGGCCACGTGCCAAGTTTCATCCAAATGCGATCAGCCGTTTTAACGTGAAAGCGTAAAAAACAAACAAACTCACTTTGGCATTGTTATCATTAGTTAGAATACACAGTAACAATAAAAAACAACACAGTAAATAAATAAATAAGTCTTCTTACGAGGCGGTGTGTGTGGGCGGACAGCACCCGAACAGCACGTACTTGCCGCCCTCCTTCAGGTAGTTGAAGCTGATCTCCATCACCTTACCAACTCCTGGAAACATAACGTTTGTAATAAATAAAAAAATAACCCTAGCGATTATTTTCACTCTATTTTATCCTATCTGCGTTTTGGGCTGCAATATGCTGCGTGTTTTGTGTAATTCTTATTTTTATCAAATCAAATCAAATTATTTTATTTCACATAAGCCTACATGGGCACTTATGAAACGTCAGAAGCTAGGTGCACGGTTCCAATTGGTCGTTTCCTATGGAGAAGAGCCGGCAAGAAACTCAATGGTTACTCTTTTAAAAGATAATTGACTTTTACAATATTTTTGAATTACAGTGTTAATAGTTATGGGAGGACGGTGTAGGCCTTTCAAAAAGTCTACACTCCACAAAGCCTACAACGTTCTCACATTCACAAGGTAGAAAAGAATCTATATAAGATAAATATGAAACTACAAATAAAAACCTATTTAAACCAAATGACATGATTGCCATTACAACTGTAACAAATCTGAATAATTAACAGGTCGGCAAAAGCCACTAATAAATCTATGTTTTATATTGTACCTGTTTGTTGTACCTCTTGAATAAAAATAAAATAAAAATAAGATGAAGTGAAAAGGTAGGCCACGAAAGAGATAACGAGATTATATGGATTGATTAGACGTACCTAGCCCAATCTAGGTACAGTCGTATCGCGATCTACATAGTTCTACCGCTAACCTAGACATATCGAGAAATAAACCCATTGCATAAAAACTGGAAGGAGGATCGCGAAAGATTTAACGCCCACCTCGAAAAAGTCCGAGACAAATGCAAAACAAAAACAAATCAAATTAAAAATAATGAAAATAAGAATAAATATTTAAAATTAGAATTTATAAAATTAAAACTGAACAATATTTTCACTGTGCATTATATGTTTAATTTAGAAAAATCCTCAAATGTCTAGTCATTCAATAGGATTATATGAACATATAGAGTTGTATTGATAATTTTTATGAATATAATTCTATATATAAATATTTCATACGGCCGCGAATCATATTTAGACACATACAACCTGATACTGACCTGCATATAGCAAAAAATTTAAGAAAATTTGTATTTCGCGGGCTACCCTGAAACTTTCGCCTTAAGGTTGATGCGCTAGGGTGGCCCGCGAAATTCAAATTTTCTTACGTTTTTTGCAATTTGCAGGTCAGTATCAGGTTGTATGTTGATCTAAATATTATTAGCGCTCGTAACAAATATGGATTTACAAAATTATAAACATTAGAATCAGCAATACAACTCTCTAAGTTCATGTAAGTGCCAAATGTCATGATTTCATGAAATAGTCATTCAATACACCATGAGCTTAGAGAGTTGTATTGCTGATTCTAATGTTTATAATTCTGTAAATCCATATTTGTTACGAGCGCTATCAACATACAACCTGATACTGACCTGCAAATTGCAAAAAACGTAAGAAAATTTGAATTTCGCGGGCCACCCTAGCGCATCCTCCTTAAGTTGATCGATTCGCAGAGAGAGAGAGAGATTTTTCGCCGATTTTCTATAGGGATAGACATAACACTGAACAAAATCAAATAGTTTGACTAAAACGTTACCTGTGCAGTCAATGATGACATCGTAGGTAATATTCTCCTTAGCCTCTTTAGCCAACACGTCAGGTGTAACTAGCCTGAAGCCAGTATCTGAAACAATGAAATAAATCATGATAATAATGTATTCAAACTTCAGCTTCTGAACTTTGAATAAAATCGCAGGTATGCTGGAAGACATTTCTTTAGAAATAAGCATTGCCTTTGTACGTATTTTTCTGTTCCT
Source organism: Lithophane semibrunnea (assembly GCA_947363905.1). NCBI lineage: Eukaryota > Metazoa > Arthropoda > Insecta > Lepidoptera > Noctuidae > Lithophane > Lithophane semibrunnea. The sequence continues at coordinate 3,935,374 of OX376213.1, read as the reverse complement.
TTCTTCTTGTCTGTATTTATATGTGTGTGCATAAATGGTTAAATAAATAAATAAAATCTACCTAGTCCCCTTGTAGCCCTAGTAGCCCTTGTAATTTGTCGTAATTTGAAATTACTTGGCAATGGCATTGCCGTTTGAAGAATAAACTTGCAGAAACCGGGAAATGCCGAAAAGCAGCGTTTTTGGTTTTCATAGGCACAATCATTGGTTTTCATAGGCACAATCAGCTTATAATGTTCCCACTGCTGGGAGACCCTCTTTATGAGAGGGAGTGGGCCCTAATCCACCACGCAGGCACAGTGTAGGTTGGTAGATGTCACATGTCTTCGAATTTTTCGTTCTAGGACATGCCGGTTTCGTCACGATGTTTTCCTTCACCGTTTTGAGAGCAGTGGTGATGTAATAATTTACACAAAGTAAAGCGCGTAAGTCGCGGCCGTTATCATAGACAATCAGAAACCGATTTCTTATAATTTATGGAAGTGTCAATTTTATCAAATCTTACCCAATCTCTTGACGATGTCTAATCTTATCTGGTTCATCTCGGAGACGGTCACCTCCCTGTGTCCGTGGTGGTGCAGGGTGGTGATCCATAGGTTTCCTGGTTATGAGAAGAGTCTATTAACATGTGCGACATAAAGGTCCTTTCCACCTTGGCCACGACATCACCACTCGCGCGACCTGCGTCTTGCGTCTGCGACCGCGGCGAGAAGAAATGTTAGAAGTTATTTATAGCGTGGCATGAGTCGCCGCGTGTGACTTCCGGAGAGATGAGCGTCGTGGGAACATTCGAGCTCCACCTCGTTCCGCAAGACGGGCAATGGCCTTCAAGGCCTCGAGCGATGAGGCTTGCGACCGACTTGCGTCAAGTGATACGCCCGTGCGGCCGCGTGCCTCCTGTTTCCGTCTCTCGCTCCGCAAGTCGCGTCGCGGTTACTCGTGGAATCCTCTGAACAACTACTTTCATTTCTTTTCTCCGCAGTCACTGTCGCAAGACGCGTGTCGCTTGTGCGTTTAGCTCATGGCCACGGGGTAACAGTCGGTGTCAGTCGCTCAGTAGTCAACGCATGATCATCGAGGCATAGCGGTTTCTTGATTCGTTTTAAGTGGTCATCAACTTAAACTTGATTTTGGGTTAGCTGGCTCCCGTAAATAAAAACTCTTTGACATCTTTAATGGGTATTTATAAGCATTACTTACCGATGATTCCAGCACCAAGAATTAGGATCTTCTGTCCTACTTTGAGGGGGGAGGCGCGGTCGAAGCCGTGTGAGACGCAGGAGTAGGGCTCACAAAGACCAGCTGAAAACAAAACATATGATCTAGTATTTAACGAGATCATGTCCAAAATCTAGACACATTTACAGGTTCTTTTTAAGTTTTTGGCTGAGAAATACGCAAACTGGTCGTAATTAGTCACCACCCTCGCATCCATGGACATCTGGAATATCAAAGGCGTTTAAATGTCTTAGCATAATCAACCTGTAACGTTCCCACTGCTGGGACACATGCCTCCTCACTGTGAGAAGGCCTGGGCCGTAATCCACCACGCGGGCCCAGTGCTGGTTGGTAGATGCCACATATCTTCGAGTTTTTTCGATCTAGGACATGCCGGTTTCCTCACAATGGTTTCCTTCACCGTTTTGAAAGCAGTGGTGATAAAATTATTTACACAAAGTAAAGCGCCTGGCTGGGTTCGAACGCACGGCATGTAACCCGGCATGTAAGTCGGAGCCGTTACCTTAAGGCCATCACTGCTCTCTACTTCTTCAGCAAAATCCTTACCCTGTTCAGTGGTAATTCCATCAGGTAATGCGAAGACCTGGTTCTGTGGGGACCTCACATACTGCGCCCAGCCGCCATCCAGCCAGATGCCGATGGTGCTGTTAATACCAGCTGTTAAGCAGTACTGGTAGTCGCCCTTACGGCAGAAGTCACAGAGGTTACAGGAACTGGGAAAATAAAAGATGGTGAGATAAATCTTTAGAAGGATATGCGAGTGACATGGTGCAGGGTGTCGTGAAGACACACAAACTGATGTTCGACAATGACGATGATGATGGTGACGGTGATGATGGTGATGACGATGATGATGATGATGATGATGGTGATGGTGACTATGGTGATGGTGATGATGGTGATGACAACGATTATGACGATGGTGATGCTGGTAATGACGATGAAGATGACGATGGTGATGACGTTGGTGATGGTGATGATGGTGATGACGATGACGATGACAATGGCGATGACGATGATAGTGATGGTCATGGTGATGATGAATATTGATTACCTATATCATTTATACGTCAGCCAAGATGTCACACATCATAATTATGCGACAACTGTAAGCCCCCTCGTTTTTTTGTTTACTTTTTATTTGACTAGGGACTTTTATAACCGCAATGCGTATGATAGTCCCATCGTACTCGAAGTACGCACTGCTTCGGATTATATTTGAGCCATGTACCTGAATAGGCTTTTCGCATCATCACCAAAGTCAAAGTCAAAGTCAAATAATTGATTACAATTAGGCACCTAAAAGGCACTTTTGAACGTCAAACACCAACTCACGACTTTGAAAGCGGTCAGTGCGCTAAACGCACATTAGGCGACGAATTAAAAAAATGATTAGTTTTGCCATCTACAGGATGAAATTCTCTCAGATCTTCTTAACGGGTCATTGTACGCATCATTATGAACAATTTTCACTATGGGACCAACCCAACCAAACATGAGGTGTGAACATTTTGACGAGCTGATTTTCCAACGGACGATCGAGACGCTTTCAACGTACCTCATGTGCCAAATTATGATAAGTAGTTTAGAACTATGATCCCACACATGAACATACATAGCGGACAAAATAGTCCGTAGTCGGGTAAAAAGGCTATGCAGGTGATAAGGTTGGTTTAGCATTAGATGATTTACATAAATTACACTTACCTGTTGGGATCAATGACGACTTTCTGTCCGACCTTGAAGATGGATTTCTTGCCGACAGCGTGAATGACACCGGAAGACTCGTGTCCAAGGGGAATGGGGCGGGTTTTAATAGCTGGGAACTCACCCTGGAAAGGATCATAATACAGGGTGTTAAAGAAATTGCGTGCTTACGGATAGGTTCAGTATCGATAAAGGAATCCAGAAAAAAAATAAACATAAAAGAAATATTGCAAGATCAACCTATTTTTTTGGCTGGTATATTGGCGTGTGCTAGCTGACATATGGCTATTAATTAGATTTATGTTTTATGTTGCGTAATATAAATGATTTTGCAAACTTTTGTATGGAATCAAATTTTTCTAACTGAACAGACAGTTGTGCTGCTGGGGAGTTTGTTGCGCCACTTCTTCTTCCCAGCTAAAGCACTAGGAAGTGGTGAAGGGTGGGCGTTTTGGGGGACTGTCTTATGTAATTTTGACGTTCGAAAAGTGCTGATTCTCAGCCTAGTTTGAATAAATAACTTTTGATTTTGATTTTGATTTCGAGTACCTACTAACTTAATAAACATAACTAACGTTTTTAACTTAAACAAAAAAATAGCTATTTTTAACTTACTGGCAAAAAACCTCAAACAACATTTGTATCTACAGTTTTACGCATTATTTACATTTTTTTTTTGACATCTTGGCTTTTGAATCAAAATTCATTGACCAAGAAATAAATGTGAAAACAAAAACTGAAACAAAAAGAGTCAAAAGTTGCAACAATTTGAAAAAAGGTTTTTTGTTTATAATGTTTTTTTAGCCATTCCTTAAAAGACGGTTATCGGCTATAAAGTTTTTATATAAAAAATTTAATTCTTTTTCCAATCCTTTTTATTTCGAAAATATAATTATCTTGAATATTTTAAAAGTTATTGCAATTTTAAAAGTGTGGTACTTAGTTTTGACGGCCAGTGTAGTTAGGAAAAGCAGATGATGATACAATTTATTTACCTGAAGGATATGCAGATCAGTACCGCAGATTCCGGAGTAGTGAACCTTCACGATGACGTCATCGTCATTGATGATCTTGGGTATGGGATAGTTCTTCTGGAAGCTCAGGGAAAGCTTGCTGCCGTCAAATACTACTGCCTCCATGTTGTTTGTTTACTGTATCAGAAGATTTTTAAAATTATTTTTGAAGTAACAACTTCTTTAGGCGCGTGTGAACATAAATCATTGGGTGAACAAAAATCATGGAACTCTCATCATCGTCATGCTTGAAGAAATGTTTTTAGCGCCATCTACCGTCTACCGTTTGAGTTACGTTGAGGTTACGCATTGTTGCTTAGTTTTCACTTCTATCGGCAACTCCCAGAGACTGCCTGCATGTTTTTTTATAAGTCTCTTTAAACTGAATCGAATCCTACGCGGAATGTAGGACGAAATTCGTTCGAGCCGATTGTGTCAATTAAAATGTACGGATCTATTCAAACTGGCACGAACAGTCGCGTTTCGGCTCAGTGTTGCCAGCACCTTAATTGCGTAAAACACTACCAATCATAATTTGAATGATTTTTAACAACGTAATTATCGCAATGAATGTTGTTGAACTGTCAAAACAAACATTGCCACTAACTAATCAAATGTTTTATGATCCATTTGTATACATTTTCATCAGAAGGACAATATTCTCGTACTTTAGTACCAAGAAATAACTTTTTAATAATATACATTATTATACATCACTACAATACTAATAATATGTACAAGTATGTTAAAGTGGGGAGGAAATAATCATTAAAGTTTTATCATAAAATTAAATTAAAAATTTAAAAAACCTGGGTTTTTTAAATTTTTAATTTAATTTTTATTTCCAGCTTTTTAAATTTATATCACTACTAGAAACGCTACGATCAAGACGCAGCTCGCCGAAATCTGCGTAGCTGTACGTTTTTTGCCACAGTGAAGCTTGTTACCTACTAATTCACTCTCATTAAAGGCACACAGCGGGCGTGGCGTGGCGGGGCGCGGCGTGACCGGGCGCCGACGCGGCGCTGGCGCGACGGGAGCGTTCACACTGCGGGCGCGATCACGTCCCGCCGCGCCCATTCACGCCGACCGTTTAGCGACGCGATTCATTCATCAAAAAGATGTTGAGCGATTCAGACGTGGAAACGCTCTTGCTCTTATTTGTGCTAGCTAAGAAAAACAACGTAAACGGAAATGGGGGCATGAAATACATCAAAAACGTCCCGTCGCGCCGCGCCCCGCCGCGTCTGAGTTGTATTCACGCTCGGCGCGACGCCGGCGTGGCGCGACGGTTCGCGTCGCGCCGAGCGCGGCGGCTCTGTGTGACGTCGTCCATAGTAACTAGTACATTACAACTGCTCAGCGTCGCGTCGCCGCCCGGTCACGCCGCGCCGCGCCCGCTGTGTGCAGCGACCATTATCTTTCCTACTCCTTCATCAGACTTTGATCACCATCTATCTGTAACCTATTTGTTGAGACCTTTCCAATGAGTCCAAACACGATACCTCTGCTGTAAGTTCTTGAGGGAGTTGGGTATCCTGCAAATTCCAGGTGATGCTGCAGCATCAGCTCAAGGTTACTACATATATTCTTTTCATATCATTGAAATAAGAGAATTCTAAATTTCCAATCGATTAGACCTGTGGAAGATGCTCACATCCATTCATCAACTAGAAAAGAGCTGATAATTTTCAAACGGCTGAACCGATTTTCTTGAATCATAGCTAAGAACACTCTCGATTAAGTCACCTTTCAAACAAAACCAAAAAAATCAAAATCGGTTCAGCCGTTTGGCAACTACATGGCACAGACAGACACACAGATACACACGTTAAACTTATAACACCCCTCTTTTTCCGTCGGGGGTTAATAAAATCATCATCAATGTTCATCAATCAATGTTTTAATTTAGGAGAAAAATTAAAAATATTTTGTTTAGTTAGTGGCAATACTAAACAAGTTTTACTAGTATTAAAAAACTCTTTACAAAATAAAACACTAAACAGTGAAAAATAACTTTAATTTCGGAAGTCGGTGTCCTTGCTTTTATTTTATTTTTTTGCCACCGACTTCCGAAACGAAAGTTATTTTTCCCTTGTTAGTGTTTTATTTGGAAGTCGGTTGTTTTTTTTTTTGTAAATTGTTTTTATTTTGCACTTTTCTATTGTGTTACCTCAAGCATACAAAAAAAAACATACCTACAGTCAAATTGAGAACCTCCTCCTTTTTGAAGTCGGTTAGAAATGTAAACAAGATGCATTCAACGTTGCACACGATCGACAACAAAGTCTAGTAGGTATATAATAAGTAATTATGAGAAGTTTTCCTCAACTGTCACGGCCTTGAAGAAACATAATTATTACGAACTAATACTACATTATTCAATCAGCCAATCTGCCTAGCCTTTTCCCAACTCTGTTGGGGTCGGCTTCCAGTCTAACCGGATGCAGCTGAATACCAGTATTTTACATGGAGCGACTGCCTATCTAACCTCCACAACCTAGTAACTGGGTAATACGATATCTCTTGGCAAGACTGGTTGTCGGACTTTCGGGCTTCTGACGACCCGTAACGACTGTCAAAAATCTACGAATGACAGCCGGGACCAACGGCTTAACGTGCTTTCCGAGACACAGAGGAGTCTCGGTATGTAAAGATGGTCACCCATCCACGGACCAACCCCGGAAAGCGAAACCTGATGGATCGACCCATGCGGTTGTTATTAATTAGCCACGAGCTCCTCTACAACAAGCCCATTTCAAGCAGTCTCTTTATGAGCTATAATAATACAACATTATTATAGCTCATAAAAAACCAAGACAGAGCGCTGTCAACAGTAACGTGAGGCCGGTTTTGTAAACATGTATGCACTTAATGAGGTGTAGTTTGATTATAAATGTGTGAGCATGTATGCACAGACTGGAGGTGTAATTTTGGCATGCTTCACTGTATGTATTGTTCGTAGCGCTGCTGCTGTCTTGGTTTTTATTTGGTCAGACCATTATACTAGGTAGGTACCTACGTATAAAATAAAAAAACCTAGAAGGAGGAGGAGGAGCTCGTGGCTACGTAATAACAGCCGCACTGGTCGGTCCATCAGGTTAAGCTACGCTTGCCGGGGTTGGTCTTTGGATGAGTGACCATGTTTACATACCGAGACTCCTCCGTGTCTCGGAAAGCACGTTAAGCCGTTGGTCCCGGCTGTCATTCGTGGATCTTTAACAGTCGTTACGGGTCGTAAGAATGCCCGAAAGTCTGACAACCAGTCATACCAAGGGATATCGTATTACCCAGTTACTAGGTTGTGGAGGTCAGATAGGCACTCGCTCCATGTAAAATACTGGTATTCAGCTGCATCCGGTTAGACTGGAAGCTGACTCCAACGTAGTTGGGAAAAGGCTAGGCAGATTGACTTGTACACACGGCTACACATCAAGCTGTACATTTCCAGTATAAGCTGACCTCGCATTGTACGGAAATCCTATACAATGCGAGATCAGCATAAACTGGAAATGTATAGCTTGATGTGTAGCCGTGTGTACGAAATGAAATACCTACGTATATAATTATTTATAACTAATTTGGGTATTTTATAATTATGACTAATTTGGGATTTTTATAATTATGATAATTATAAAGTAAGTAAACCCACATAATCTTTTTAAAGATAAACCCACTTACCTACTTATAAATATATTAAGTACTTACCTACTTATACATATACAGCGTGTTTCCAAAAGGTGCGGTTATAATTAAGGGTGTGGTACACACGGCTACACATCAAGCTACACACTTCCAGTATAATCTGACCTCGCATTGTGCGGAAATCTTATACAATGCGAGATCAGCATAAACTGGAAATCTATAGATTGGTGTGTAGCCGTGTGTACAAACCATCAAACTGTGGGCTTAAAACGGTCACTTTAGCAGAATAATAATATGAAAATATTATGAATCATCGTAAAATGTCACAAACGGACAATTCCTAATATGATCTGCGTGTAATTCAAATAACGAAATAATTCATTTGTTTGACAGTTTTCTATGGAGATTCGTAAAATGGTCCACAAATTATGAATTGCTTTTAAGTCAAATTAGAGGAATTGCTAATGACAGCTGGGATTCAGGAAATGAACTGTATTTAGAGAAATTGCTAATGTGGCCGGTTGAACAACTTTCTCTATGGAACCAACATAAATCGCGAAAAAAATAATATAAAATTAATATTTGCGATAATATTTTATGTGTGTATGTATTTATTGTATATGTAAACGGTACACCACTGACTACCTGCAGTATTGTCTCTCCTTCTTACTTTAATCCATCCAAAGGTTGTCTGTAAAAGATCGCTTTTAGCGATAAGACCGCCCATTGTGTCACCTGTAAATTTTCTAATTTATGTCTTTAATTTTTATAGTGTACATAATAAAGAGTATTCTATCTATCTATCTATCTAAATTATCAACAGTCCCATACAAATCTTCAATATCTACTCGATCCAAATGTATAGGACGGCTGATAATTTTTTCTCAATTACGATGATGGTTCCATGGAGAAAGTTGTTTAGTTTGATGATATCCATATCACACCTGACACACGCTTTATTAAGAACCTACCTACGTATATATACACTAAGTAAAAAAAACCTATCCGATCCGGAAGGGGCACATAGGTACTGCAATAACAAACAGAAAAAAAAAAAAAATTGAAAATAAATAGTTATTGCTATTTAAAATTCTCAATTTTAATTAAGTTCCAATGCAAAATTAATACCAACATTTTCAACAGGGGTCATAATCATAAGCTATGACTTGTAGACACCCACTAAGCGACCGCCGCGCCGCCCGCGCCCCATGTAATAAACCGGTAAAATTCCCCATTGAAAAAAAATGCGGCGATTTTTTTTTTTTCTTGAAAATATTCACAAATAATCTCTCAGCGCAATATTAACAACACCCTCACGGATCGGACCGGGTTTTTTTTTAATGTTGTTTGTAAGTAGTTATGTAGGTACTAATCTAATTAGCTAAGTTCTAGCTTTCCGTTTAAATGCTGCAATTTTACACAATTGTGTTTCGCTCAGATTATTATTCAAAATACGCACAAAGAATTAATTTAATTTAATTAAAATCTTTTGACTTTATAGTCCATTTGGTTAGGTTAGGTTAGGTAAGGTTAGGTTATTATAATGCACAGGTCTCCACCAGTGTCGGACGGGAATGGCCATTCCCGTAGCTCCCCAACCTGGGGGGCGTGTGGGGCCCGCCAGCTAGGCGGGCATGCGCCGGGAGGGTTGTGGATGTAAACGCTAAGCCGGTTTCCCATGGCCCTCCCATTACGGCGATGTGGGAACACCGCTGAGTTTTAGTAGGTATACTGTCGTTAGCGACAGGAGTCCCACATACCCCAGACTCGTCACCCACGAGCGGTAATGCGTAATGCATTTATCAGCGACAAAAAAAAAAGTTAGGTTATTATAGCCTACACACGTTATTAAATATTAATAGTTAAAAAAACCGACATTTTTATCGACAAAAACAGTTTTGCTTTTATAAACTAATAACTTGTGTAAAATATAATAAGAACTTAATTGAATTATCACACAAGTGAACCTTTTATAATATTTATGAATAATAAAATTTTATCATTTTCTTACCCGACTCAGATATCAAATGCTGCTCTGATACGTGTAGCTAACTTTGCTAACACTGAACGAATAAAATGATAATGACCGAGAGATTGAACTTGAACTATTTATCAATAGAGATAATAATTTACATATTATACAATTAAATTATTTATCAATCGAGATAATAAATTATTTATACAATTAAATTATTTATGGCACGGAGGGGGTCGTGTACAATAACATTACAGCTGTATGGGTCGATCCAAGGTTAAATTAAACTGCTCTTGCGGAGGCCGGTCCGTGAATTAGTGACTATCCAATATACAGTGTGATTCTTTATAATGTGCACATTATCGAAATGAGGGAATCTATGCTTAATTTTACCGACGGCAAAAATATTTATAAAATCTAAATACTTTTTACATTTTCTTTAGGGAATTTTTAAATCTTTTTTTCGCTACTATCGTATTACCCAGCTAATGGGTTGTGGAGGTCAGATAGGCAGTCGCTCCATGTAAAATACTGGTTTTCAGCTGCACCCGGTTAGACTGGAAGCCGACCCCAACATAGTTGGAAAAAGTCTAGGCAGATAACATCTCTCTAAATTAGATTTGTTCCATTTAATGACTTTTTCATAAAATCATGACATTTGAGAGCAAATCTAAGTTAGAGAGAGAGATGTATTAATGATTCTAATGATTATAATTCTGTAAATATATATTTGTTACGGGCGCGAATCATATTTTGATCACGGTACAACCGACACTGACTTGCAAATTGCAAAAAAAAAGGTAAGATAATTTCGCGGGCTACGTTAGCGGAGCGTCTTAAAAGCGTTTTAACACTGAATTTAAGTTGTAACCGGTTTTAGGTGTAAAAAAGGCATTTGGAAAGTTTCCAAATCATTTTTTTACAACTAAAACTAAATATTCGGTGTTACGATATTATTTATTGCATTTCATAATCAATATTTTAGACAGTTGTCTAGCCATATTTCAAATTTCTATACAGTAATATTGCCAAATTATTAAAAACAGCGAAATAATAGGTCTTTACCTATGAAATTGCCGTTCTGCAGTACTGGCCATTTCAAATCAAAATAATTTTTGTTTGGCTAAGAATTCTAATTTCAAATTCATTTTATTTTAAAAACATGGAATTCTTTTTTCAAATGAAGTCATTTGTTTAATGATTAGTGTTACATTTTCATCGCATTTCAATCTTTCGTCATCATGGATACGTTAAAAATTCGAGTAATTATGGAATATGAGTACCGTCGTGGCAGCAACGCGGCACAAGCGGCACGCAACATCAACGACGTTTACGGAGCTAACACTACAAACCAACGCACCACCTGTTATTGGTTTGCTCGCTTCCGTTCTGGAAATTTCGACCTGAAAAATGAACCTCGCGGTCGTCCGAAGACTTTGGTCGACAATGACGAATTAAAGGCGATTGTGGAAGCTGATGATACACAATCTACGGCTGAATTAGCAGCAGCTTTCGATGTTAGCGTCAAAACAATATTGGTCCATTTGCGTCAAATTGGCAAGGTAAAAAAGCTTGACAAATGGGTGCCCCACGAACTCAATGATCGCCAGCGCGAAGTACGCGTCGAGGCGTGCCTTGCACTGCTCAACAGACACACAAATGAAGGAATTTTGAACCGCATTGTTACCTGCGATGAAAAATGGATTCTGTTTGATAACCGCAAGCGCTCAGCAAGTTGGTTGGATCCTGGTTCAGTACCTAAACAATGCTCTAAACGAAAACTTACCCCTAGAAAAGTGATGGTCACTGTTTGGTGGTCTAGCGCCGGTGTGATTCATCACAGCTTCTTTCCAAACAGGGTGAGCATTACTGCAGATGTGTACTGTGAAGAACTGAACACAATGATGGAGAAGCTGGCACATCTCCAACCAGCATTGGTCAATCGCTCGTCTCCGCTGCTCCTACACGACAACGCGCGACCTCATACTGCACAGCAGACGGTCTCCAAGTTGCAAGAACTGGGGTTGGAAGCTCTCCGTCATCCGCCCTACTCACCAGACCTTGCGCCTACAGACTACTACTTTTTCCAGAATTTGGATAACTTCTTGGCGCGAAAAAAATTCAATACCCGAGAGGCAGTACAAAATGCCTTTGAAGAATTTGTTGCCTCCCGTCCAGCTGATTTCTTTAAGAAGGGCATCAATAAAATGCCACTGCGTTGGCAAAGATGCATTGATTGCATGGGTGATTACTTCGATTAATACAAATAAAAAATACATGAAAAAAATTCGTTTCAATTTTTTCATACAAAACGGCAATTTCATATATTATTTGACATATATTTGCGACGTTGCCCCCTTTCAGAATAAAAACATGATATTATTTTATACTAAATTTGATTGATATTATATTAAAATATCATTGCTCTTCACACTAAACAAAAAAATCAAGTAATAAAAACTAAAACCCAACTACGACTTAAAAGGTATAAACAAGACACCACAGACAGACAAATTAAAAATCCGGAGTCACACGTGTCAGGGCATAAATCGAACAGATTACGTGTGATTTTTAATTTGTCTGTCTGTGGTGTCTTGTTTATACCTTTTAAGTCGTAGTTGGGTTTTAGTTTTTATTACTTGATTTTTTTTTTAATTCTTTTGGGGTTATAGTATATATTTTTGAAATGTGCGCATTAAGCCCTTTCATTTGATACCCAACATGGTACGATTAAATCATATTTTTTTTTAAGTTCCTCTATTTATGTCCTCTAGAGGGCGCCATTTTTAATTTAATGTGACTTCACATAGCCTATAACCAGCGGACAATCACGACGCTTCTAACGATACCTCATTTGTCAAATTGTGATAAGTGGTTTGGAAGATAGGAGGGAACAGATGAACATACATACATACATACCGGTCAAAATCATAACCCTCATTTTCTTCGCCATAGTTGGGTAAAAATTAGATACATTACTACCCGCCAAATATTATGCGGTTTATCAAAGAGCATTATATATTCAATAAATATAATATAAGCTAAGTAAGTGCCTCGATATGTGTTATTCTGAACTGATAAAGTAACCTTTGAGCTATCTCTGATTACAATAATAACATGTTTATGAGTTTATCTTTAACGCTTACAAATATAGTAAACTTCATTATTTTTTAACTGTCAAATATCTTTATTATAGCATTATTAAGTAATAAATTGCATAGCAAATGACTTTATCTATGAGTTTTCATTGATTTTCTTTCTTCACAATAATAATTCGTATTTTTCTGTTGCTTTTTTCTTGTCTGTATTTATACAGGATGTAAGGGTAAACACTCTTGTCATTCAAACCATGGGTAGTTGACTTAAATATAAAAATAAATGACCGAACACAACAAAACAAAAAACGTTATTTTCATTAAAAGATTTTTAAAAGTTTCTATCTGACACCGTGCTTTCTAGCGAAACAGCTGACTGACTAAGGGAGGGATCGCGCTCGCTGCCAGTCAGGTCACATCCCGTACCCCCCGCCCGTGTTGAGACGCAAGTTCGTTGTCCTAGCGCATAGGGCAACGAACTTGCGTCTCTTGTGGTAAAATTCAGATCTAAAAAAATTTAAAAAAAAGTTGTAATTTTCCATTGATTTTACGTTCTATAAATGAAACCAAACCACTGGTTGCAAGGGTAACGGTGTTTACCCTAACACCCTGTATGTGTGTGCATAAATGGTTAAATAAATAAAATATTATTAGGTACAATTGTCTACACCTACAAAAAAAAAAAAAACAACGAAAAATGGGTGAAAAGTCAGTCATAACATTTGAAAAACTGGATGGATTTTAAAGGATATGAAACTAAATAAAATCGTATGAAAATAATGTTTTATTAAAAATAACACTAGCTACTGCCCGTGGCTTCACCCGCGTGGACCCTAATTCTTTTTCTAAATAAAAAAAAAGAATGTTACGCCATAAAACATCAGCTGTTTATCAGTCAGTGTCCAGTCCCGTCAAACTTGGTCCAGTCGTTTCGGAGATTAGTCGGAACAAACAGACAGACAGGGAAACAGACAACGATTTTAAAAATTGTTTTTTTATTATTGTTTCTTGCTTTACGAGACACGGAAGAGATTCTCGGTATGTTAAGATGGTCACCCATCCAAGGACCAACCCCGCAAGCGTAGCTTAACCTGATGGATCGACACGGACGGCTGTTATTACTTAGCCACGAGCTCCAATTTTAATAATAAAAATACCTACTTATTATCATATAGGAACATACATTTTATAATCTATTACTAACACATTTTTCTATGACGATAAAATGATAATAATCATAATTAAGCCTACACATAAAAAAAACGAGACGACGCGAGTGTCGTGTCCGTGTGACACTCGCGAGGTAATTTTGTAACACACTAACAGTAGCAATGGCTTTCATTTCGACAGCATTCATTGCTTCGTTTACGTTGTTAAGAGGAAATAGGGTCGGTCTCCTCCCCATACAAACGCTCTCGCCTGTTTTCTCTCTGGTTTATGACCTTAGAGCAATGATATTTTACAGGGAAACAAATATCAACTAGTTCTATGTAGAAGCACTAGAACCCTCAGAAAATTCTCAAAATTGCCTGTTTAGACCGCTGTCATCAGAGCCCTATTTATACAAATATGACAACTATTATGAAAAAAGAAAAAAATAGGGGCACAGTAAATATCCTTGTTATTAAATTTATAAAATATCTTACAAATTGGTCCAATATTGGAGGAGGAAATATACGAGAGCCGATCCTCTAATTATGACTTTTTGTATGGAGAAAAGACCGACCCTATTTCCTCTTAAGCAGACACATTTTTCGAATGAAGCAATGGTTTAGCAATATCCTTCAAATTCATTCAAATTGTGATTGAAAGTCTGGTTTAATTAGAACGAAGTTTCTTTCGTTTTTCCACACATAACAAAAGAGTCGTGTCCGTCAAAATATTACACTTTTTTCGGAAACTCTCTTACGCAAAGTGTGCAGAATGTAAACATGTGTTAATAATAACAAATCATAAATAATCTTGCATAGGCCGAGTAATCGGTGGCCGAAGTACTTTCCCGTTTCATAATAAAAATATTATTATAATGAATACGACTTACATATTGCTCCGTCGACAGCTGATAACAGAATAACTAACACCAGTAAATACTTTAATACTTATAATAATATGAACAATATTATGTTAGTGTGATAACACCATGAAAGTATAAAATAATACAATAATAATAATGTAGAAGCGACACTACGCTCTGACCACTAAGGGAGCTCGCGCACTAGACGGCCACGGCCACGACCATGACCATAGAAACTGATACGAATCGCGCACTTGGTCGCAACGGCCAATTAACCTTCCAACTAGCCGCCGACCGGCCACGAACCACGACTGGTTGGAGTCGTGGCCGCCTAGTCCGCGAGATCCCTAAATGAGGCACTCCAACCGTTCTATTCTGTAAAATCGGCCAAGTGCGAGTTTACGTAAACCAATTTAAGGCGCAGACAACAGGCAAACGGTAAAAGTAGGCTTGACTTGAACAAAAAAATTGGCAAATCTATATAGTTTGTGATAGCGGAAAAAAATGCGCCTCAGACATAAAAAAAAATGTTTTGTAGGATTCAGGAAACCCTCTAGAACCCTTTAATAGCCTCACATTCTTTTTAGCGAGGCGGCGTTTCTGTACTTTAAGGGCGCACCCAATCACAAATTGCTTAGCATGATGCTAGGTCTTATGTGAGGCGAAAACACGATTACATAAAATTTTCTCTATAGAAAAAAAAACAAAGTTACCTCTGCACAGAATTATAAACCGCTGGTATTAAAAAAATACTTCAAATTAGATCATGAAACTTTGCATGATAACTGAACTAACTATAAAGCAGGTCTTATGTGTGTCATTTTTTTTTAATTACCATTATTTTCACCGTAAAATGCAATTACCTATACTTTTCGACGCTTTAGAGCCGCTAGCGCCCCACTCCGTCTCGTTCTCACTCAGGTCGCGAGTAGTATGGTGCGAGCGGGATAAAATCTGAGGTAGGGTGCGCCCTTAAACAAAAGACATGTTGCGCCAATTCCAAATAAATTGGCAAAAAGGCAGGCGAATGATGGTTGTACATACATTTTCCTACGTAAATACAAGAGTGTCACATCTAGCCTCTTATTTAAGCTTTGTCGATGCTCATGAGATGATAAACGAGTAGGATAACCATACAGAGGCGAGTTTCTTTTAACTATCTTCACTTTACGCATCGACCGCGTTCGGCGCTCCGATTGGCCCTTCACTGGCCTTCACTGGTGAAGGGCCAAATGAAGCGCCTCTGTACCTACATATTGACCTCAGCAAAGAACAGGCTATGTTTTAAAGTTTTTTGATAATAAAATAACCTATTTTTTAAAACTATTTTTATTGGTTTTGACCATAATAGACCATAGAACATAGGATAGTCTGAGCGTTAGCCGCACAAAAGTTACCACTCTCTAGGAAGAGACAAAGTGTGACATATTGAGTTTCGCGAGCACATTCGCAAAAACGGGCAGTATCATCACAAAAGTAATGTAAAGTGAGTGAGACTAAAACAAATAACACAAACAATGGGATTGTTTGTCCTATTTTTTTTGTGTAATCGGGTATGTGTATTTATTTGTTCTTATATTTATAGTTTTATTTAGGTATTTTATATTATCTCAGACCGGCAGGTGAACAGTGGGCCTAAAATGACCACATTAGCAATTCCTCTATAAGCAATTCCTTTCCTGAAATCCAACTGTCATTAAGAAATCCTCTAATTTGACACAAAAGCAATTCATAATGTGTGGACCATTTTACGAATCTCCACACAAAACTGTCAAACAGATGAATTATTTCGTAATATGAATCGCAGGCAGATCATATTATGAATTGTCAGTTTGTGATATTTTAGGATGATTCAAAATGTTTTCCTATTAGGATTCTGACAAAGTAACTGTTTTAAGCCCCCAGGGGGCCAAGTCTACTAATTTACAAACGTATCAGTGGTCTCACAATGATCAATTTTTGACAGCTACCTGAGGCTACGCCATACAAAATCTGTCAAAAACTGATCATTGTAAGACCACTGACACGTTTGTTACACTCTTACCAACTTATCTGTGAAATGGCGAAAATTGGAACTACGGTCGCCATGTTGAAAGTCATTCGATTGACTACTACATTCAGTGCACAATAAAATTATTATCATTATTAGAATGTAGATGAATTTATTAATTCTGATGTTAGAATGTTAGAATTAATTTGTATAATCAATCAATTAGCAACACTGAAACGACGGTACCGTCCTCTTTCAGTTCACAGATAAGTTGGTAGGACTTTAATTAGTAGACCGGGCCTCCTGATCTCTTGATCAGCTCAACGAGCTAAAGCCCAAATACCTAAATCCCCTAAAAGAAATTTGGTAGGATCCAATATGATCCAATTCTCTTAAAAAAATAACAAAAAAAGATAATTGTCCTATGTTCTACATATTTCACAGTAACTCTATAAACTAATATGCAGTGATAAAGTTTATCACTATTATTGCTTTGTTTACCATGGTTAAATACTTACGTATTATCTACAACTAGTCATTTTACCGGGATTAGCTTGTTATTTCACTTCATAAGGCTTTGTTGGCACAAACTCAAAATCTCATACCTTACAGTACTGTGGTCAAAATATTTGAAGATTTACCGCGATATTGGTTCCTATCCATTTCAATTCGTGTTATCGTTCGGAAGTGATGGATAATTTTTGTAAATGTTGTAATTGCTATCAATGTACTTAGTGCTTGCATAAGATTATCGAAGATGATCGAGTGGGAATGATAAAAAGGATCAACACTTTAGAGTTGATCCCTTTTATCATTCGTCATCATATTATTCCTTTTATCAAAAGTGGGTAATACACTCTTAAAATAGCTAGGCAGCTACGCTTTCCGGGGTTGGTCCGTGGATAGGTGACCATCTTTACATACCTCGGTACATAAAGATGGTCACGGTACTACACGAGGAGCTCGTGGCTACGTAATAACAGCCGCAAGGGTCGATCCATCAGGTTAAGCTACGCTTGCCGGGGTTGGTCCGTGGATACCCATCCACGGACCAACCCCGGCAAGCGTAGCTTCTTTAATCCGTTGGTCCCGGCTGTTGAATTCGTGGATCTTTAACAGTCGTTACTGGTCGTTAGAAGCCCGAAAGTCTGACATATGGGTATCGTATTAACCAGTTACTGGGTTGTGGCGGTCCAATAGGCAGTCGCTCCATGTAAAATACCGTTAGTTCAGCTGCATCCAATTAGACTGGAAGACGACTTCAGATAAGGTTAGGTAGATGATCCATCTTTATTAATTTAATTCTTACCATGGCCAATTTTATCACAATGTCGGGCTTAAAGATCATTCTATGTTATCATAATATTAAACTACGTGATCATGAAATACAATTAGTTATGCAAGAGATAGGCTAAGTTTTATCGTGTTTTGAGCACCTTTTTAGTGTGCTATCTGGTTGACAACAGACGGGTACATATTTTAGGGTTCCGTACCCAAAGGGTAAAGGCTCTTACATATTGGCGCGATTCGTCGCGCGTTCGCCGTGAAGTTTTCTCAGAAATTGTTTTGTTAAAATTCGCGTCGCGCGACGAATCGCGCCAGTATGTGAGCCTTAAAACGGGACCCTATTACTAAGGCTCCGCTGTCCGTCCGTCAGACTGTCACCAGGCTCTCATGGTATCTCATGAACCGTGACAGTTTTACAATTTTCACAGATGATGTATTTCTGTTGCCGCTATAACAACAAATACTAAAAAACAGATTAAAATATTTTTTTAAGGGGCTCAAATACAACAAACGTGATATTTTTGCCGTTTTTATAGATAATGGTACGGAACCCTTCGTGCGTGAGTCCGACTCGCACTTGGCCGGTTTTTTCTAGTTAAGATCCGGCCACCGAGAGAATGCACTCTGGAAACTTTTCAGTTGGACAAGATCAATAATAAAGGTTAAAGGGGTTTATTTATAAACGTTGCTTAAAGTTACGGGCGTACCCTACCTCAAATTGCTTAGCATGATCCTCCGTTATGCCGAAAATACTGCAGCATTAATTTTGAAATAAATATAATTATGTTATAGTTGAGGATTGATGCTAGGTCCTATGTTTGGCGAAAACACGATTACATAAAATTTTCTCAATAAAAAAAAATCCAAAGTTACCTCTAAACAGAACTAACTATAAACCGCTGGTATTAAAAAAATACTTCAAATTAGATCATGAAACTTTGGATAATAACTGAACTATTTACAGGGTGTAAGGGTAAACACTCTTGTCATTCAAACCATGGGTAGTTGACTTATAAGTATATAAAAATAAATGACCGAATCCAACAAAAAAAAAAACGTTATTTTCATTAAAAGATTTTAAAAAGTTTCTATCTGACACCGTGCTTGCTAGCGAAACAGCTGACTGACTAAGGGAGGGATCGCGCTCGCTGCCGGTCAGGTCACATCCCGTACCCCCCGCCCGTGTTGAGACGCAAGTTCGTTGCCCTAGCGCATAGGGCAACGAACTTGCGTCTCTTGTGGTAAAATTAAGATCTAAAAAAATTAAAAAAAAGTTGTAATTTTCCATTAATTTTACGTTCTATAAATGAAATCAAACCACTGGTTGCAAGGATAACGGTGTTTACCCTAACACCCTGTATAAAGCAAGTCTAATTACCATTATTTACACCGTAAAAAGCAATTACCTAAACTTTTCGAGGCTTGAGAGCCGCTAGCGCCCCACTCCGTCTCGCTCTCACTTAGGTCGCGAGTAGTATGGTGTGAGCGAGATAAAATCTGAGGTAGGGTAAATAAAGCCATAGGTAATGATTAGCGAAAAATGTATATCCATACATTTTTGACGTTTGAACGTCACTCACGTAAAATACGACCGTATTCTTTGGTACCTACTCAGCTGACAGCTGTCAGGATCGCATTAGCGGGAGCCGTCATGAAAAACTGTAATTTTCACCAGTATGTGAATCACCTGTTTATAATAAAAAAAATTCAAATAATATTTGCATAATACAATTATGTTACAAAACTGTTACAAGTAGGTACATTAAAGGTACATTGTATTATAACCTAATGAGGTGTGCAAATGAATATCTATATTATTATTAGGTACTAATCGCAACATTAAATAAACAGAATACATTTTTGATTGAGTTACTTATATTAAAAATAGAAATATCAAAATAAAAAATACGCAGTCGAATCATAATTTCAAAGGCAAATGATATTAATATAATATCATTGTTCAAAGGTATACTTGTGGTGCCATTTCAGATCAAATCAGTCATCTTTCATATAAATAATCATTATTTTTTTGCAACTAGGCTAGATTTAATATTGTAAGATAAGCTAAGAAGATTTTCGCAACAGAACCGGATTAATAATTTTGATAAGGGTTATATTAATCAATTTTTTTTTTTTTTTTAAACTTGGATTAGATACCCTATTATTAAAATTAAGATTAGATAGGTACCATATTATGATTAGATATCCTATTATTAAAATAAGTACTGAGTACTTGTAATAATTTGGCAAGAAGTATTTATGTTATATTATAATTATTCCGGGTCAGACTGTTACCCGCGAATGCGGGAAATTATTTACAGATATCACAGTAAGTACTTACCAATGTTTAGAAATTTAAAAATTAAATTTATTTTATGATTGAGATCGAAACTGCGACCCGTAAGGCGAAAGCGCACAGCTGCGCCGACGTAAGTACTAACTTAGGTACTGGTGCCGATTCTCTTGTCACAAATTCTCTAAACTAAACTAAAAATCACTAAAATTTCGTTTATTTCTGTCAAACGACGATTTCCTATTCTGAAAATAGACTAAAGTGACACAACTTAACTATAATTTAGTTTGACAGCACTAAGATGGCACTGAGTTTTAATTTAGTGAAAATGCTATTCTGAATTTGACGTTTTAACCAAAATGTTTGTTCTATATCTAAAATCCTCTAACTAACTCTGACTATTTTTAATCACGATTAAAAATGTGTGGAATAAAATTAGATGTCATGAACTAAAATTCAAACCGACATCGACACCTCGAATTCAGTTGCAAATCGGTACCTACTGTATCTTTTTTTTATTTTCTTTTGCTTATATCTCGAAAACGGTGTGTCCTATCGCAAAAATAATGAAAATGTTGACCCCCTTTGCAATTCGCAAACCCGTAATACTCTACATGGTGGTGATTTTTTTTTTTTTCTTCCAAAAAGTGAAAAATTCCATATAAAAATACGTCGAGACGGCCACACTGCGCGCCTCTCCGGCTCAAAAAAAAATACGTGGTAGGCAAACAAGTAGGTACCAAGTGGAGTCGCGATTGTCAAATTCGATTTTAGTTCTGTCCAAATAATTTTTAAGAGATTTTTTTTGGCAGAATAGCTCTAAGATTCTCATAGTAAAAAGTAAGGAATTTTAGTGATAGTTTAGTTCGGTGTACAAGAGAATCGGCACCACTTTTTTGATTGATTGTGTGTACTAATTGAATTTAGGAGACGTTATTTGAAGAAAACAAAAATCCCTTAAAAAAAAATTATACAACGAAATAATTGCCATGGGAATAGTAGTGCGAAGCTATGAATGACAATAAAATGAGTATCTGTTCATTCGTACTTACCTATGGTGGTGTGTACCGATACTAATAACAATAATAGGAATAGAATAGAATAACAAATACAGAGCTAGGTCACATGTGGCTAGGTCTTCTTACCATTATTTTTCATCACCTCACCTACAATAATTTCCAAGGTCTAAAAACTGCCATCTAGTAACCTTATAGAGAAATTACTTCATTTTCATTCCGACATCTAGTAACGAGTAGCGGTACTATTTTCGGCAGATACTGTTTTATTGACAGAGAAAGGCGTGGCCATGACAACGTCATTCATTCATCTATGAATGAGAATTGAGAATATCTAATGAATGAATGTGACCAGCTGTAAGGAAGAAATAATTAATGAAATGTAATTTTATCAATGAAAGTAACGTAATTCAAAATAGTTATAATAGTGAAAATCTAATGAATGAACTTAACATGGTTTACAATTTACATTTCATTGAATTTATGCTATAATTTATTTTGTAATTTTTTACGTGGCATTACGAAAAAATTTGCTGCACTCGTTCATTCACATTCAAACAAACCATTCAAACGGAATTAAAAAAAAAACTAGGTTTTCTGTTGTTGTGAGAGAAATGATGCGTGTTCCGACAATGGAGTTTAAAAACTACGTTTATTTATCAGTATTACTGTGCTTTACAACAATTGGTGAGTAAAAACAGATCAATTAGACCCTAATTAAGTATTTCAGCAAACTAAAATGGCGTAGTTTTACGTATTTTTACTAGTCCACGCCTTTTTGTTTGATACGTTTATCAACTGTTTGTGCGATTGTTGATTGACACACCCTATGATCGTTGATGATTATTTCAGAATTATTTGTATAAGTTATCAATGAACGGCGACGTTAAAGTATTGGTGACTTCAGTAGCAGTTAGTTTAGCTTTTGTTTCGATCAACCAGTATTCTATTTTATTTGTTTTCAATATTTATTATGTTGTCGTCCGTCCGTTATATAAAGAAATAAACCTCCTGTGTGTTTTTGATTAGGTAGTGAGTTTACTCAGCAATTCACCATACTTACCTACTTTGTTGTTGGAAACTTATTGAGATGAATCTCTGGGGGTTGATTTTATCAAAGTCAGATATCTTTTATCCGTGGAATAAAATTGTCGTATGACAGTTTCTATAAGGAAAAACTGTTAAAAATTCAAAATGTATTTGCAGGTTAAAGACTTATACTCGGCATAAAAGTTTAGTGAAATTCGCCCTTAGGAGTTCCTTAATTTCTGAGTTGATCGCCACCATAACTGACAAACGCTTGCACTGACTGGACAAGTCTACATAAATCTGTGTGGTTCTTTCCTCAAAAAACCATTTCAGACTCTAATCTACATGGTCCTCATAGTGCCTGACCAAGATTATGTCTGGACTTTAAAAGAGACTGCAACCTCTGAGTTTGTTTCGGCGTTTCTTCTCAGAGTAGTCAGATAGGAAACGCCAAGCTCATCTAGCTAATTTTTTAATATTCTTTAATATGCCGTGTAAAAGTTATTCCGATATCCTATTTACTTAATAAACCATTTCATTTCAATGAATTGATTCAATTAGATCCAGTGTCTTGATCAAGTGAATTGATCAACAAATTATTTGATTAAAACTTCTCAAATATGCTAGTAAATTATTAGGTAGGTAAACAACTAACTACCTAGATACGTAATATATTAAATTACAAATTTGATACTCAGTTTTTGAGTTTCACTTCCTCACCAGGTTGATATTATTTTTTTTTTATAGGAACTTCTCTCAAAGTCACACATCTCTTACTACCTAGCTATATCTAATACAACTATAGTTCTATAACATTTACCTGGTTAAAATGTAGATGTATGTACAGTCGGTGACCTGCAATAAATATCCATCGCACCACCACAAGTAAACAGAAGCTAAGGTGGATACTTAGTCAGGTCAACAAGACTCCAAAGCCAGAAAATTCTGGCATGATTTTGTTGTGTTAAATGACTTTTTACTGTGTGAAATTAATGACTTTTCCTTCAACTCAATCTGCCTAGCCTTTTCCCAACTATGTTGGGGTCGGCTTCCAGTCTAACTGGATGCAGCTGAATACCAGTATTTTACATGGAGCGAGTGCCTATCTGGCCTCCACAACCCAGTAACTGGGTAATACGTTACCCCTTGGTAAGACTGGTTGTCAGACTTTCGGGCCTCTGGCGACCCGTAACTACTGTCAAAGATCCTCGAACGGCTGCCGGGACCAACGGCTTAACGTGCTTTCCGAGGCACGGCGGAATCTCGATATGTAAAGATGGTCACCTATCCACTGACCAACCCCGGCAAGCGTAGCTTAACCTGATGGATCGACCCGTCCGGCTGTTATTACTTAGCCACGAGCTCCTCCTGAGCTCGAGCTGACTTTTTCTTCAACTAACTTAAATAATTTACTTTTCCAGCTTCAGCACAAAGAACACCGACAATATCTCATATAACGCAGGAACAGATCAGGGACATTGGTGGTCAGGTGGACTTGGACTGCTCGGTACATTATGCTCAGGACTTCCCCGTTATTTGGGTGAGTTATTAACATTATTAACTACTAGCTGTTCCCCGCGGTTTCACCCGCGTAAGTCTCGATCCCGGGTAAATATCGGGATAAAAAGTATCCTATGTGTTAATCCAGGTTATAAACTATCTGTTTGGCAAATTTCATCCAAATCCATTCAGCCGTTTTTACGTGAAAGAGTAACAAACATCCATCCATCCATACTTACAAACTTTCGCGTTTATAATATTAGTTAGATATTAGTTATTTATTTAGATTATTTTTCTCCTGTAGTAAGTTTTAACTTAACCTAGGATTTCATGGTGTAGCAGTAGCGCTTGGAACCCCTGAACCAGTCACATGTTTGCCTTGTTAAGGGGGATGCGCCAAGGTAACCCGCAAAATTCAAATATTCTTATATTTTTGTATAAGTCCGTGTCAGGTTGCATGTTAAAATATGATTTGCGACTGTAGCAAGTATGGCTTTAAAGAATTATAATCATTAGATACAGAAATACAACTCCTTAAGTTAGATTGATCATCAAAATTGTCATGATTTCATGAAATAGCCATTCAATAGGATTTTATGAACTCAGAGACTTGTATTAATGATTTTTATGATTATAATTCTATAAATAAATATTTCGCCTTAAAGACATTTTTTTTTTCTAGTCTACGCTGTCCCACTTCCGGGCAAAGGCCACTCCTTCAATCTTTCGAAAGACATACCTTAATATTCCAATGACAGCAACAAGAATTTTTGTTCAAAAATGTCTGCTTTAACTTAAAAAACTTAAAAATACACACAAATGACTACTCTTGAAGATGGTTGGAACTAAAATATTCTTTATTTAAACACTGACTTAGAACATTAGTACTTACTTACCATGACAGACTATCTTTCAGCTTTTAGAGATCCATAAACAAAACATTGTGCAACAACATAAAAATGTTACTATTTTTATAGCGAGCGAGATAAAATTTGAGGTTGTGCAGGGCCTTAACTATAAGTCCAGGGGACCTACTACCATTGCGAATAGCAGTATTATTTTAATATTACTTCAGTGTAGGAAAGAGATGAAGCTCTACAGGACATATAGCTCTATCTCATTCCCCCAAAAAGTAAAATTAAAATAATACTGCTGTAAGCGGTGGTGGTAGGCCCCCAGGTTTCCTCAAGATGTTTTTCCTTCAGCAATGTCGGTAATGACCAAGATAACACTGTCGTGATGCTCCAGAGGTTAGGGGCTCGCCTCTCATGCATGAGGTTGTGGGTTGCAGCGAGGCTTTAGGGGTATGAGGAACAGGGTGTAAAGTTCACTCATCCTCTATAGAAAAGGGAGACCAGACGGGTGTTGTGTCTGGCGGACAACTCCCCATCGATTGATGTCGGAATCTTGTATGTATGTCCATCGCGCGGTAAACTCTAACTGCGCGATGCAGGATTTATGTGACGTCAGCTCTATGACGCGTAGTTCGCATGTGGCGATGTAGATGCCGCCCTTGTAGATGCCCTTCCGGAGACCGGAGGTCGATTGTGGGCTGTCTTGTTTTTTGCGATGTTTCACAGTGCCAGTTGAGGTTCCAGTGAGTCGGAACCGGTTTTCGCATAGTTCGCGGTGAGTCGACTGAAAAGTAATACGGAACCCAAGTTCCATACAAATTGTATGACTTCAAAAAGTACTTACACACTCGAGACTAAATTGCTCTTCATTGATACAAGGCTATCTATAATTATCTTGACTCTTATCATTTTAGCAATTGTGTCTAAATTATTATAACACTTGCAATGTTTGTTTAATGATTTTTCGAGTTATCACCGCGTAAAATCTTCATACATTATGATTTCTAATGGGTTTCTAATGGTTGTCTAATAATAACCATCGTCTCAATATGTGCGTTAAAATGGCATCCACGAGTGGCGATTCTGAAATGAGGAGCTCGTGGCCAGTTTAAGCTACACTTGCCGGGGCTGGTCCGTGGATGAGCGACCATCTTTACATACCGAGACTTCTCCGTGCCTCGGAAAGCACGTTAAGCCGTTGGTCCCGGCTGTCATTCGTAGATATTTGACAGTCGTTACGGGTCGTCAGAAGCCTGAAAGTCTGACAACCAGTCTTACCAAGGGGTATCGTATTACACAGTTACTGGGTTGTGGAGGTCAGATAGGCAGTCGCTCCATGTAAAATACTGGTATTCAGCTGCATCCGGTTAGACTGGAAGTCGACCTCAACCTAGTTGGAAAAACGCTAGGTAGACACACTTTCGCATTTATTACAAGCTTGCTCTGTTCGTATGAGTTTCCGGTTACTCCAATTGTCATCCATTTTTCAAGCAGTTCCTGACATTCAATTGATCTGAACTACCAAGACATTTTGAAAAAATGATACCATGGGGCTGGTCTGATGATGGAACCGGAAGTTAGCCATAGGAACTCCTCAATCAAACAAGATAGCAACATCGTGTTTGGACTCATTGGCTATGTATTAACCAGTGCTTTGACACTAGATGGTGTTCAGGGTCTGATGATGGAGCATTAATTAAAAGCTTGTTTTTAAAAAGATTTTTACTCATAATATTATAGTTAGAATGACATGAGATCCGATTGACTTTCATCTAACTAATTCCGATTTTTCTTTGCAGGTGAAATACGATCGTTACAAGACAGTGGAATCCATCCCTCTATCCAGCAATGCTGGTCTGATTATCAAGGATTCCCGGTTCTCTCTGAGATTCGACGATGCAACTGCCACTTACACACTTTCGGTAAGTTTTTGTATAGATAGTCTGACAACCAATCTTACCAACGGGTATCATGTTACCCAGTAACTGGGTTGTGGAGGTCAGATAGGCAGTTGATCTATGTAAAATACTGGTATTCAGCTGCATTCGTTTAGACTGGAAGCCGACCCTAACATAGTTGGAAAAAGGCTAGGCAGATTGAGATAGTCTGACAACCAATCTTACCAACGGGTATCATTTTATCCAGTATCTGGGTTGTGGAGGTCATAGACTTCAAAAAACAAACACTAAAATGTCAAAAATAACTTTAATTTCGGAAGTCGGTATTTTTGGTTTTCAATTTTCGTTTTTTGCCACCGACTTCCGAAATTAAAGTTATTTTATTTTTCACTTTTTAATTGTGGTTCCTACCCCACACAAATGAGCACCATGTATCTGGTAATTAATTTATTTATCATTGCTCCATTTATATATTTTTTTACCAATTGTGGTACAGTAATCTTATTGTAGGTGCATTGTCTTCACATATAATTCATGTATACAAAATATTGTAAAACATTTTTAAAAGAGTAATGGTGGAGTTTCTTGCCCATGCTTCTCCATACGAAAACTACCTTTCGGAAAGGGCAACTAGAATCAGTTCTCTTTCTTTGTTTTGACGTTCAAAAGTGCCTTTTATATGCCTACTAGCTGCTCGCCCCGGCTTCGCACGGGTAGCAAGTAGTTATCTACGGCGCACCTACCTTACCTACCCTACCCTACCAACCTATCCTACCCTACCTACCTACCCTACCCTACCTACCTACCCTACCCTACCTACCTTTACCCTACCTACCCTACCCTACCTACGCTACCCTACCCTACCTACCCTACCCTACCTACCTACCTACCCTACCCTACCCTTACCTACCTACTCTACATACCTACCCTACTTATCTACCCACCTACCTATCTACCGAGCTATTATCAAAAGACCCATTCTATACAGAATGTATGAGAAAACGATTTTTCTTCATATTTTTTTTTTTTCGTGAATTTTTTCAATTTTTTTATAGTTATTCTGTTATTCTGGGCGGAGATAAATCCAACAAATCAAAGATCATCAAAATCGGTCCAGCCGTTCTCGAGTTATAAGTGTTGTAACAAACACGACTTTCTTTTATATATATGTATATATGCCTATTTGAAATAAATTATTTGACTTTGACCATACAGACGAATTGACAACCTCCTCCCTTTGGAATTCGGTTAAAAATACATTGCAATCTATTCTAACAGATGAAGGACATACAAGAGAACGACGCCGGCTGGTACCAGTGCCAAGTTCTAATGTCGATCAGCAACAAAATAACGGCTGAAGTCGAGTTACAAGTTCGAAGACCTCCGATAATTTCTGACAACTCAACGCGATCCCTTGTGGCTAGCGAGGGAGAGAGTAAGTATTATTACATAAAGTATTTGTTTATTAGGTTATGGATAGGAAGTACAGCAACGTACGTAAGTACGGCATTAGGCCTACGCAGACCAGGACGGCATGGCAAGGGATTTAATTTTTTACCAATGGACATTCAAACGTATCGATATAGAAATACGACATAAATTGCTATGCTTTAAAATGATGCCATGGCATCGAAAGGGATTTCATTGCACGGCATTGAAAGTCGCGCCACGGGCTCCCGCGACGGGATGCCGTGGCGTACTGCGGTAGGCAACGGCATGCCGAGGACGCCGGCGCTGGTTATGACACACCGCGGGGCGCGTGCGCCGTGGCAAGGCGCTGGAATGCCGCGGTATCTAAGCGGCTAGTGTGCACTGACTGACGGCAAAATCCTTTGCCATCCCGTCCCGGTCTGCGTTGGCATTTAACGTGCTTTCCGAAACTCTGAGGAGTCTGGGTATGTAAAGATGGTCACCCATGGATCAACCCGTGCGGCTGTTATTAGTACTTAGCTACGAGCTCCTAGGCCATACGAAGAAACTATTATAGCCAAATGTAATAACCCTAGTTACCCATTACTGAAATACGTCAAATTATTTGGATAAATCATTATTAGTTAATTGATTCAGGCGTGACTTTCGAAAATCCATAACAAAATACAATAGACGTACCCTATTCTGCTTAACTATTCCTCAACAAGAGTCATAAAAACCCTGTAAGAAATCGACACGTGTTTCACCTCTCAGCGAGGCATCCTCAGGATGACGATTGACCAGTCGCAAACCAGAACACGACGTGTTGCCACACCGAGTGCTGGACGCAGAGTGAATCAAATCGCCCGTTACCCCCACTTATGTATACAGGGTGTTAGGGTGAACACCGTTATCCTTGCAATCAGTGGTTTGGTGTCATTTATAGAACGTAAAATCAATGGAACATTACAACTTTTTTTTTTTTTTTTAATCTACCTTTTACCACAAGAGACGAAAGTTCGTTGCCCTATGCGCTAGGGCAATGAACTTGCGTCTCAACACGGGCGGGGGGTGCGGGATGTGACCTGACCGGCCGCGAACGCGACCTCTCCCTCAGTCAGTCAGCTGTTTCGCTAGAGAGCACGGTGTCGGATAGAAACTTTTAAAAATCTTTTAATGAAAATAACGTTTTTTTTTTTGTTGTGTTTCATTTATTTTTATATTTAAGACAACTACCCATGGTTTGAATGACAAGAGTGTGTACCCTTACAGCCTGTATAGACTTCTTTTTTATGACTTTTGAAGAATAGTTAAGCGGAATAGGTTACTAAATATATTTACGTGTATTGTATTTTATATAATTATTTTTATTTAATGATGATATTGTTCATCTTCAGGTGTGCAGATGGAATGCTACGCCGGTGGGTTCCCGCTGCCGAAGATCTCTTGGCGTCGTGAAAACAACGCTATCTTGCCGACCGGTGGATCTATCTACCGGTAAATGTCTCTCTATCCAGCCTGTATTAGCCCACTGCTGGGCAAAGACCTCCCTCTCCAACCTAACTATCCATACTTAATATTATAAATTCGAAAGTAACTCTGTGTTTCTGTCTGTCTGTTACCTTTTCACGCCTAAACCACTGACCGGATTTCGATAACATTTGGCAGGGAGATAGATGGCATCCCGGGGAAGGACATAGGCTACTTTTTATCGACATACCACGCGGGCGAAGCCGCGAGCGGAAGCTAGTAATATTATAAATGTGAAATTTTTGTTTGTTACGTTTTTACGCTAAAACGGCTGAACGAATTTGGATGTAATTTGGTACACAGATAGTCCAGAGCCTGAGAAAGGCCATAGGCTACTTTTTATCGACATAGCTATACAGGATATATAGCTCCATTTCTTTTGTCTTCACAACTTATGAATTATATAAATTAATACGTAAAAGAAACTCTGTACACGCACACTTGTATTTCAACATAGAAAAACAAGAGTGCGTGTACAGTGTTTCTTTTCCGTATCAATTTAATATTTATTGTAAATATTTTACTATAAAAAAATTAAAAACAAGTTTTTTTTTATTGGTAATATTTTTTTTGCATACAGACGCTATACTATTACAGGTTAACGGGAACGCCACTCGTTAGGTAATATAGTGTATAATAGATAATTCTTTTTCTCATTACAGAGGCAACATCCTTAAAATCGCGGCAGTACACAAGGAAGATCGCGGTACATACTACTGTGTAGCTGAGAACGGGGTCGGGAAGGGAGCTAGAAGGAATATTAACTTAGAAGTCGAGTTTGCGCCCGTTGTGACCGTACCCAGGCCCAGGTTGGCTCAGGTACGTTTGAATTGGGTCCCCTATCATATAAGATCAGGGGGCCTAAAGCGGCCACATTAGCAATTCGAATTAAAGCAAAGCAATTTATTTCCTGAATTTCCAGCTGTCATTAGCAATTCTTCTAATTTGACACAAAAGCAATTAATATTGTGTGAACCATTTTACGAATCTCCATAGAAAATTGTCAAACAGATAATTATTAATTATGATTCATTTAAAATTCAAAATAATAAGGTTTTTCTATTATGATTCTAACAATATTTTCCTATTATGATTCTGCCAAAGTGAGTGTTCTAAGTCCCCAGAGGTGGTGGCACGTAATGTCCCATGCGCGCCCCTCATAGATATAGTTGAAACACGTGTCGATGGTTACAGGGTTTTTTTGATGACTCTTGAAGAATAGTCAAGCGGAATAGGTTACTAAATATATCTGCGTCTATTGTATTTTATAATGGATTTCCGCAAAGTCACGCCTGAATCAATTAACTATAAAAAATACAGACGAATCGATAACCTACTCCTTTTTTTGAAGTCGTTTAAAAACGTCCAACATTAATAGTTCAAAATATTTACCTTAGATTTAGATCAGTAAAGTATTTACCTTATTACAGGCCCTACAATACGACATGGATCTGGAATGTCACGTGGAAGCGTACCCACCGCCCGCTATAACCTGGCTCAAGGATGAAGTGCAACTGTCCAACAACCAGCATTACAGGTAATATCTTACACCTAAGTCATCATTTCAGCCGAAAGACGTCCACTCCTGGACATAGGCCTCGCCCAAGTACCGCCACTTCGACCGGTTCTGTGATTCTCGCATCCAGCGCATTCCTGCGGCCTTCACCAGGTCATCGGTCCACCTTGTGGGGGCCTTCCAACGCTACATCTTCCGGTACGCGGTCGCCACTCCAGAACCTTTCGGCCCCATCGGCCATCTGTTCTGCGAGCAATGTGCCCTGCCCACTGCCACTTAAGATTGGCAATACTTCGGGCTATATCGGTTACCTTAGTACTTGAACACATCATAACGTTTGTCTTTCCCGAAGGGGTATCGTATTACCCAGTAACTGGGTTGTGGAGGTCAGATAGGCAGTCGTTCCATGTGAAATACTGGAATTCAGCTGCATCCGGTTAGACTGGAAGCTGACCCCAACATAGTTGGGAAAAAAAGGCTAGGCCAGATGATGATTGTATTCCCAGGAGGCGTGTGCAGAAATGTTCACTTTATGCATGTCATAATTTCTGCATTTTCACGTTATATTACTAGTTTTCACTGGCGGCACCATAATTATATTTTAAATAATTTCATAAGGCAGGCCAGACCAAATAAGCCAAGTCAGCTGGTGGCCCAGTGGTATCTACCGCGACTTACAAGTTGTAGGTCGTAGGTTCGAACCAGGTGCTTTACTTTGTGTAAAGTATTTCATCACCGCTGCTCTCAAAACGGTGAATGAAAACATCGTGAGGAAACAGGCATATCCTAGAACCAAAAATTCGAAGACATGTGACATCCGCCAACCGGCACTGGGCCCACGTGGTGGATTAGGCCCACTTCCTTCCACCGAGGAGGCCCGAGTTCGATTGTTTAGCCATGAGTAATTTTTAATGGATGAACTATAACATTCCGATGATCTAGGATTACTTTCAATTTATTTGGCATTGAGGGTTGCCTAATTTAACAAATGGTCAAATACCTTTGGTATGGCATTGAATACATATTATTTTAATTATTTAATGTATACATTTCACAATGATTGATAGTTGTCTGCCTCGGGCTGTCTGACTCGTTAGTCGTGGCCGTTACCACTGGGCCACCACTGCTAAGCCCAGTGGTAACGGCCACGACTTACGAGTTGTAGGTCGTAGATTCAAACCCTGTCAGGCGCTTTACTTTGTGTAAATTATGGCATCACCGCTGCTCTCAAAACGGTGAATGAAAACATCGTGAGGAAACAGGCATATCCTAGAACCAAAAATTCGAAGACATGTGACATCCGCCAACCGGCACTGGGCCCACGTGGTGGATTAGGCCCACTTCCTTCCACCGAGGAGGCCCGTGTCCCAGCAGTGGGAACATTATAATCTGTCCTTGGGCGGCATAAAAACTATTAGTCACTTAACCACACGAAAAAGAATTTCAATTCATGAAATACAGCCTGGTGACAGACCGACAGACAGAAAGGTGGACGTACAGCGGAGTCTTAGTAATAGGGTCCCGTATTACCCTTTGGGTACGGAACCATAAAGAGCCTTGCCGGAGCCTTGAGCTGAATGGTGCTGATCCATGCGTCATGTTCGTGAACGGGCGCCGTCAGTTGTGACTGGTCATCTCTTAGCTGCCATGGCTTATTTTAATTTTTGATTTGTTTGTTATAATTGCGGACGCTTTTAACGTGCTTTCTACATTGTTCTCACATGTATAATTTTAACATAAATGATGTAACCAATATTTTGTAACAATATTTTGATTTAAAAGAGTGTCCGTGGAGTTTCTTGCCCGTTCTTCTCCATAGGTACCTACTACGTTTTGGAATGGGCAACTAGCTTCATATTTCTGACTGACCGACTCCTTGACAATTCAAAAGTGCCTGTAAATGGTTTAATTGAAATAAATGCTTTGAGTTTGAGTAAAAAAGAATAATTTCATGGAGTATGTTTGTTTAGTAAGTGTTACGGTGCGTTGTGGGTAAACGAGAGGGTTTGATTACGGCAATTTTAAATTTTATTTTATTTTAATAATGTTTTTAATTTAATTTATTGTTGACTCATTACAATGTTTTCTATATGAGTTGTATTGCAATATGTGGTTAGCTAGCGACCTCGACAATGGATAATTATTATTTTTGCCTGAGCAACCGGCAGCAGGTTCGTCATGCTCCCTTAGATGTCACTGCTTGCGGTAGCGTCGGAGGTCGGGTTGTCTCCTTCCCTCAAATATGGCGAGGGGGGTAATGGCTGATCTTTGCGTTATGCTCGTGAACGGGTGCTGCTTGTGGTGACTGGTCGTCTTGCTGATCTCGGTTTTGATAATGTTATTAGTAATTCATTTTTATTTATTTACTTCGATGGTCGTAGTTTATCATTTATAACTTCCGGTTGCAGCTATAAATAGCTATATGTAAGCGGGCACGCCCGTTTGTTACATTTACGTATTTGTTATGTTTATGTTTACATTTACTACTTATTTCTGCTAGAGTACATATAGTTCTCGTTTTTTTTTTATATTATTCTTTTTTTGGTTGGTATATTGGCGTGTGGGCTAAGAATTAGATTTATGTTTTATGTTGCGTAATGTAAATGATTTTGCAAACTTTTGTATAGAATGAACAGACAGCTGTGCTGCTGGGGAGTTTGTTGTGCCACTTCTTCTCCCCAGCTAAATCACTAGGAAGTGGTGAAGGGAGGGCGTTTTGGGGGACTGTCTTATGTAATTTTGACGTTCGAAAAGTGCTGATTCTCAGCCTAGTTTGAATAAATGACTTTTGATTTTGATTTTGACAGAGGTAGTTTGAGAATTAATATAGAAATTATACAAAAAAGAAAGAAAAAAACTTTATTCTGCATGAACTAGACGCACATTACAAAAAAAAATGCTCCAAGTTCAGTTCGACAATGTGGAATTTGCTATAGACAAGTAAGACCAAAAAAAAGAAGTGCCTCTGCAGTATTCCTCTCGGGTTTACAATAATAATTTAAAAAGACAACAATCTAACATGGAATATGAATTACGTAATGCATAATAAATACAAAAAAATAATAACGTAAAAAATGCGAAAGTGTTCGTTACACTTTCACGCTAAAACGGCTGATCGGATTTAGATGAAATTTGGCACAGGGGTAGACCATGACCTGGAATAGGACATAGGATACTTTTTATCCCGATATTCGCACGGGATCGAGACTTATGCGGGGCGCAGCTAGTTATAGTATAAAAGAAAGTAAAATTAGTCCGTGGCGCGTTCAAAATATCCATTAAAACTGTGTAATGGATGTGAGTTACGTATTTTGCAAGAATGTATTTGTTTTATAAGATATTTCAGCCTTTCCGTATCTTCTTGCGTCGGGTCAGGAACACCCAGAAGTTCATAGATTTCTTGTTTATGGTATTGGAATGTTATTTTACTGCATGGGTTCACATACCCGGCAACTGAAAAGTAAGGTAAGAGTAAGTAAAGAAAAAAAAGTAAATAATATACAGGATGTAAGGGTAAACACTCTTGTCATTCAAACCATGGGTAGTTGACTTAAATATAAAAATAAATGACCGAATACAACAAGAAAAAAACGTTATTTTCATTAAAAGATTTAAAAAAGTTTCTATCTGACACCGTCCTTGCTAGCGAAATAGCTGACTAACTATGGGAGGGATCGCGCTCGCTGCCGGTCAGGTCACATCCCGTACCCACCGCCCGTGTTGAGACGCAAGTTCGTTGCCCTAGCGCATAGGGCAACGAACTTGCGTCTCTTGTGGTAAAATTTAGATGTAAAATTTTTTTTTAAAAAGTTGTGATTTTCCATTGATTTTACGTTCTATAAATGAAACCAAACCACTGGTTGCAAGGATAACGGTGTTTACCCTAACACCCTGTATACAACGTGTTTTTTTTTAATCCCTTATCTCTAGGTTATTTTAATGAGACCATGTCAAAA
Organism: Lithophane semibrunnea; assembly: GCA_947363905.1. Taxonomy (NCBI): domain Eukaryota; kingdom Metazoa; phylum Arthropoda; class Insecta; order Lepidoptera; family Noctuidae; genus Lithophane; species Lithophane semibrunnea. The sequence goes on along the minus strand of OX376213.1, from coordinate 3,900,407 downwards.
AATCAACTGACATTATGTTAAAAAAATTATGACAAAGTCGTATTTTCTTAGCTTTAAATATAAATGATTGGTTTGAATGAAAATGACTTACTCGATCATGATTTTTATTTTATGATTATAATTCTATAAATAAATATTTGATACGGCCGCGAATCATATTTAGATCAATATATAACCTGATACTTACATGAAAATTGAAAAAAAATATTCTACGTCTACGCTGACGCTTTCGCCTTAAACTAAAAAACTTACCTGTATAAATGAAAGAACAAAACACTAATAGTATCAACGTTACGCTGAAAAACTTCATCTTGCAAATTATACCGAATTATACGTTCGCGCAGTAACTACAGTTGCTAGTTAATGAATCGTCATAAAGCTATCATATAAAAAGTCAGCTAACTAAATAGATTGGACTCATAACCACATTAAATTGCGTGTTCGCAATCTCGTTGCAGTAAACATAATAAGGAAAATGAGTAATTAAGAACCTAAACATTTGCATTATTGAACCAGTATTTTGATTTAAGGGGGATTGCGGGTTAGTCCGCAAGGGATACCGGGACCTTGGCAACAGGCAACTGGGTTTTAGTCAGTAAAAGTCTGACACGCCCTTCCGCTCCACCCAGAGCGGGAGAAGTCATTGGATGATTTCCCACCCTCTAAAAACAAAAAAAAGGGGGATGCCCTAAGGTACTCCGCGAAATTCAAATTTTCTTACGTTTTTTGCAATTTGCAGGTCAGTATCAGGTTGTATGTTGATCTAAATATGATTTGCGGCCTTAACAAATATGAACTTACAGAATTATAATCATTAGAATCAGCAATACAACTCTCTAAGTTCATGTAAGTGCATTGAATGACTATTTCATGAAATCATGACATTTGGCACTTATATGGACTTACTTAATTTCTTAGTTTTTACCCGACTACGGCGAAAAAAAAGGAGGGTTATGATTTTGACCGGTATGTATGTATGTATGAATGAATGTTCATCTGTTCCCTCCTATCTTCTAAGCCACTAATCACAATTTGACAAATGAGATATCGTTGGAAGCGTCTTGATTGTCCGCTGGTTATAGGCTTTGTGACGTCACATTAAATTAAAAATGGCGCCCTCTAGAGGAAATTAAGTAATAATAACTAAAACCCAACTACGACTAAAAAGGTATAAACAAGACACCACAGACAGACAAATTAAAAATCCGGAGTCACACGTAATCTGTTCGATTTATGCCCAAACACGTGTGACTCCGGATTTTTAATTTGTCTGTCTGTGGTGTCTTGTTTATACCTTTTTAGTCGTAGTTGGGTTTTAGTTTTTATTACTTAATTTTTTTTTAAGTAACTATAATATTTTAAAAGTTTCTATCCAACACCGTGCCCGCTAGCGAAACAGCTGACTGACGGAAGGATCGCGCTCGCGGCCGTTAAGGTCACGTCCCGCACCCCCCGCCCGTGTTGTATTAATGGCGCAATTTCATTGGTCGTTAACTCGTTCGGTATACAGCATACAGGGAGTCCCCGCAGGCGAGATAACAACCAATGAAAGTTAACAAGTCGATACGTGTTCGTCAACGTCTGCAGGGATTCACCGCTTGCTTTATACTGATCGTGATATCGACCAATGAAATTCATCGGTCGATATACAGCTTGCGGGTCGTGAGTCAAATACTTTTTCGGTTTCCCGAATGCGGGCCCTGTGGCACGCGTTCCAGAAATCTCTCGCACCTGGCATGCGGGCCCTATCGACTAATGAAAACGGTTCACCGAATGCGGGCCCTGTGGTACACGTTCCAGAAATCTCTCGCACCCTGCGACAATGCAAACGACAAATGCGGGCCCTATCGACTAATGAAATTGCGCCATTATAGATATAGATTAATATTAAAGTATGGATTTCCTTCTCCCCCAGAATCTCCCACTTCGCGACTGCAGACGAGTTCACAGACACGACTATCAGGGTTATCACAATTGAGAAGCGTCAGTACGGGATCTTCAAATGCAAGGCTCAGAATAAGCTGGGGACTGACGAGGGACAGGTCGACTTAGTCGGTGAGTAACTCTACGAATGTTGGTATAAAACTAGGAGAGACTATTTTGATCTGCTGGGGAGTTTGTTGCGCCACTTCTTCTTCCCAGCTAAAGCACTAGGAAGTGGTGAAGGGTGGACGTTTTTGGGGGACTGTCTTATGTAATTTTGACGTTCGAAAAGTGCTGATTCTCAGCCTAGTTTGAGTAGATGACTTTTGATTTTGATGTTTTTTTTTTTGAGTTGCATAACAGGGTAAGGGTTTTTTTTTAATACTATAAGTAAACTTAATTAAAATCGTTATTTAAAATAAGCTTCCTTTGATTTTGAAAAGCATATAATTATTTTTGTATTTAGTATTTTTTCGGACATGATTTCAAAATATTTTAATGTTTAGCAATATTTCGTCTTGTTTAAATTCTATGTTTAACTATTAAAACTTTGAGTATTTATTGAAGTAAGGTAAACCGCAGGTCAGTGGTAACATGACAGTATCAGCTGGCCTCTTATTTTATTGAAACTAGCTACGCCCCACGGTTTCACCCGCGTCAGTCCTTATCCCGTGGGAATATCGGGATAAAAAGTATCCTATGTCCTATTCCAGGTCATGGTTTACCCATGTGCCAAGTTTCATCCAAATCCATTCAGTCTACTAGTCTAGTTTATTTATAGTATTCAGTATTCTAGTCTAGTTTGGAAGGGGCAACTAGAAGCAGTTCTATTTCTATGTATTTGACGTTCAAAAGTGCCTTTAATGTGCCTAGTTGAAATAAATTATTTGACTTTGACTTTTGACTTTGACTTTGAGTCGTTTTAGCGTGAAAGCGTTACAAAAAAACTAAGTTTCGCATTTATAATATTAGGATTACGTACTACTACGTCAGACTAGCTCTTCAAGTTCTAAATGTTACCACTGTCGTGTGTCCTGTTGTATAATACAGAGTGAGAATAAAGTTATGGACCAATTAATTAATACCCAATTTTATAACCAGTGCCTTGTGATAATGAGAGTTTTCTGACATGGAGTTCGCTAGGTGGCAGCACTGAGACGTCAGGTCCAGGCACCTGTCAAAAGTGTCAAAGGTCCTATATTTTTTTTAGTCGTCACTGAATGATGAACGTCATCATATACAGGGTGTAAAAAGACCCATCACATAGCCGTCAACTACACATTCTGTACATCAAATTAATTAAACATTGCACAAAAATAATAGGGAATATGCATGTGATTCAAATATGTGTCATTTTTTTTTTATAAACTCTATTACTTCAGAATGCCTCCATCAATATTTTTGAATAAAATTTCTTTTCGAGCGAGAAATTAATTTTTTTAAAGTCCCAAAAAACTGTGGGTAATTCAAATACTTGAAAAGGCTAAGAACGGATGTGACGTAACAATCTGGGATAACAACATCACAACACAATGTCAAGTCAATCAACAAGTAAAAGTAAAAAAATAAGTACTTTAAATTGCTTTTTTGCCGTCGAATTTTTTTTTATTGTTATTTGACGATGTAAAGTATCGAATAAAAATATTAAAAAAAATACATGCATATTCCCTATTGCTGGGAAACGACTTTTATTTTTGGTGTGAAAAATCGCTGTTTACGGTAGTGCGCAACGTAACGCTCACAAAACATTGTGTTTATGGGTGCATGCAACAGTTTAGGGTCCGTGTGGGTATTTAAAATGAAGTAATGACATTCTTTAAAAAAAACGTCTGAAAAAGTTGGAACTTTTGACCTTCGATATCTCCGTAACCAGAAGGTTCCCAGATATGGTCCAGAACAAAAAATGATCACAATGACGGGAATAACAAGGGACTTTCGGCTTCGTTAAGGGTCTTTTTACACCCAATATTTTAAATTCGTTGTCGAAATGGAAGACCTCTTGTCAAAGTGGCGACAACTGGTGGCGTGAAGGAAAACTCTCATTTCCACTGCGGGGTAGAGGCCTCTTATCATACAGAGAAAGCATTAGCATTCATCTCCATTGGCGATTTCAGACTTACAGTCGTGGTCTGAGAATGTTTACCACCATAAGGCTTATAATTGCATGCACACATCTATGTCGCAAGGTCGATGATTCAAAATTCAAACCTATTTTTCGGTGTGTAAGGTCCATTCACAAATATCAGTGAAGTCACCGTTCCGACACAGTACCGGCACAGTGCAAAATATTCTTTATGAACGAGAAGCAGCTCGTGGCTAAGTAATAACAGCCGCACGGGTCGATCCATCAGGTTAAGCTACGCTTGCCGGGGTTGGTCCGTCGATGGGTGACCATCTTTACATACCGAGACTCCTCGGCGGCTCGGAACATGTATGAAAGAATATTTAGAACTGTGTCGGAACGGTGGCTTCACTGATATGTGTGAATCAAGCTTAACCGTCATTATGGTAATGTGTCAACTTTAAAATTAGATATAGCATTTTAGACTTTACTGCACACAGGTAAAGAATCTAATTTGAAAACTGATAAACATTTTTAGACCGCGATAGTACATAAAACCAAGATCTTTAATTTGATAGTCTCACTCTGTACTATTTTTAATCTATACTCCGCATGCATGGCTGCTACTCGTCGCATGCTACAACAAACGTCTTGTCTTTAGAATCTATAATCCCGGTGTGCCCACCGGCGTGTGGTACCGCGCGTTACGCCGGCGCAGCTAACATCGCGCCGTCTGAGGCTACCCTTATGTCCATGTTCGCTGTTTACGTCGTTTATGCTGCTAGGAGGTGAGTTTTAGTTTTAATTATTTAGTAAAGCACCCATCACCAAGCCACAATCTTCACGTACATCTAGAACTAAGTAATATTGAGCAGAAATAATTGCTAGGAAACAACTAAGTATTGCTATAGTTTGATCTCACCGCTGTACCGATCCTTAAGCCGACTATACACGCTACGGTCTACCGTACAGGCTACCTGTACTGGTGTGCCTGCGCAGGTCGACCGACATGTCATATGTTCCAATACACGCCCCGGTCTACCTGGGCAGGCCCACCTGCATAGGTAAACCTCTCCGGTAGAGCGTAGCGTGTATGGCCGGTTTTAGGAGTGCTCGCGGGAGGCAGCGTTGACGAATGAGCGCCGCACTGCACCTGACAGCCGCGCGCGTACTTAAGACCCTGACAACAGATAAGCCGCGGTCACTGTCGGCTTGCATAGAAAAGAAAGAGAAGCGCGATGAAGTAGGTAGCGCTTGTAATTTATTGCAAAATATGAAGCAATTATCGATTTATTCATAAAATGATTATTAAAATACCAACTTACATTGATATTTAATACGCGTTGGTGAGAATTTGCGGGCCTTGGCTTGATGACGAGTATTTTACACCCATTATTTTATGTTAGAAATTGTTCTCACTGTGTTGTGGCGACAGATTGTCGTCCTGCTAAAAATGTCGTGGCTTATATTAGGTCCCCACCTATGAAATCAGCGTTTTGTATGGGCAATTTTGAAGAAGTTGCATTTTTCATACTAACATTTTCTTAATTTATATAACAACCATGAACACTAATATTTTAAAACTTTTATGCACTAATTTTTAAAAACTAAGATAACGTATTTCACTTAGATTAAACGACAAAAATAAGTTTTGGCTAAGTTAAAAAAAAAATAGTGGTCATTTCTGCTAACAAATTGAGGAGTCATTTTTTTAAGTATTTTTTTTAGTTTAGAAAACTATTAGTAATAAGGTTTTTTTACTAATGGTAGTTGTCTATGATGGTCATTATTCGAAATAATACCACTCAATTGATGAATATTTTAAATCATAGAAGTGACGAGGTTCTCTATATGTGAGAAAAAAACGCCAATTTCATAGGTTAATCAATATAGAGCTGTTTACCCGGTGAAAACAGCTCTATATAAGCCACGACATTTTTTAGGTACAAGTATATTTTGGCTCTTAGCTAAAATCGGCGCCGCCATCTTGTATTTCCAATACAACTGTCAATTTCACTCGGGTGCCAAAAGATCACGACATGGTGGGAATGGTGGCTTAGAAATATAATATTTATTTTTTTGAAATCTTTATTTCTGATTCTAAAAACTATATTTTTTGCATGTTTTGTTGAACAAAGCTTTTTTGTTTTGCTTAGAATAATTATCATGTAATTTATGTATTAAATTTCGTTACTCTTCATTCTCTTGGAGTCGACATAAGGCTGCCATCAGACGGACTGGATTCTTGCAGTTTAGTACGACTGCAATACTCGTAATGTACTGGTAACTGCATTCAAATTGCAAATTTGCAGTTGGAGTGCAGTTGAAATGCAGTCCGTCTGATGGCAGCCTAAGACAAACTTACAAAAATGCGATCAAGTAAATAAATAAATATAAAAATGATAATCTGATGTGCACGCGTGTGTGTGTTTCTCCAAATTGGTTTTCATTGACCAATGGTGTGTTTTTGGATTATGGAAAGACATTTTTGCACTTACTTTTGTTTGTCTGCAGTAAATTATTAAATGTCGGTGTGAAATTGAATTCATGGGTATTCTCTTAAGGGGTCATTGTACTAATCATTATGAAAAACTTTCACTATGGGACCAAGCCTGAAATCGCGAAAAAAAACAGCCGTTTCCTAGATTTTGACGAGCTATGCGAACATAAATGTAGAGTACAGCTGTTTTTTTTTTCGCGATTCCTTATCCCAGTGCCAAACTTACCCCAATATACCTTATACTGTACCTAGATTCTACAGTACAACTATTTTCTTTTCGGATGCTCTCAATCGACTTCCAAGTCGATTAAGAGCGTTCGCAACACAAACTTTGCCGAGGCACATTATGAAAATAGTTGTACTGTACATGTACCTTAAACCAACTATTATGTTTCCAGAGTCGCCAATGCCGGACATTAACTACCCCGGACTGCGGCCAGACCCGTTAGTATACGGATCAGGCACAAAAACGAACCCACGACATATCTTATACATGCTGACATATCTGTTCATTATACTGACTTAATCTTTAAGCGAAATATCAATCGAGAGGGATATACCTACTAATGAAGGGTGACACGGAACGATTCATCGTTAATCGATCCGTCGTCGTGTCAGATCGATCGAAATAACGCATTGATCGTTTTCTATTTATTTGAATCGAAGGCAAACACCATTGGATATCACGACGAAAACTGTCACGAATGCCTATCGATGAATTGAATCGATGAAGACCATTTATAATTAAAGTGGATCCCTAAAACAATGGCGGATCGATCCGTAATTATGTTAAATTTTCTTTACCTTATTAAGGCTTGAATTCCACCTACGCTGATGTCGGTCGCGTACGTCAGTCGCGCGTACGTATATACATTGTGTCTTTAAATAGCACTATACTGCGACGCTGACGTCCGCGGCGCGTACTACGTTGCTACGCGTACGCGGCCGACATCAGCGTAGGAGGCATTCAAGCCTTACATGTTTTTTTAAACGTGCCAAAGTATGTATACCACATAAAACAAATTGATTGTCATCTGACTATTCCAATTGTCTATGTTAACGACATATATAACCCTGTATATTGAGTTTTTTATATATATAAAAAATATTATATTAAGTATTTATACAAATCTTGAGAAAAAAATAGTTTTAAGAAGACAACCAATAAAGCTCTGTATATTCAAATAAAAGTAAAATATTGACAAAGTATAAAACGCACAGTAAAATTATATCAATAGATAACACGCTAGATTTGCCTCATAAGATAATAATATAACAATAATAATAAATAGAGGTAACTTCTAAGTAAATGACCAGCATAAAAGTGATTTTCCGTTTAAAATTTACAAATGCACAATAATACCCAGTAATCAGTAGTAATTATATTTTCAATGTCACAGGATAAATAAGTAGCAGTATAATATCTCAGCAGTGACCTTGAAATAATTACCTGCGGCCGCTCCCGTGCGTAACTGCCGCGCACTCGATGCTGTTGCGTACTGATGTACACTGAGATTTCGAAGCGCGTCGTTACGCCCGTTTTTTTTGAAGATAGATAATGTACTTATTTATACTGTGTGCCTATGTTAATGATATTTGTTGTTGCAAAGTGAATTTTTGATTTTTATCAAGAAATGTCGTGTTGATAAAAACTTTATACTTAAATCAAAAATTCACTTTGCTATGGCTTGGCAACATACACTCCAGTATTAAATTGACAGCTAACTGAACATAGTGTGTAAGATTAATAACGAAAAAAAAAAATTTGGTAGCTAAGCCACGATTTGCTAGAGGGCGGTGGCCGTCATTATAACGTCCACAATTTACCGTCGAATGACGTCACTGAAACGTGATTTATTCAAATATAAATGGTCTATTTCCCGAGAGAGCATTATTTGACACCGTTAAGTCGCACAGCAACTGTGGCCGTTATGTGGCGACCACCGCTGTTCACGGAAACCATGGCGTTTAAGCCGTATTATGAAATGATCATGAAATGAACTTGAAAATCACAAAATTCATTTTTGAATCTCAACATGGACTTATTAAGTCATATAATTATTGAGGCCTATTTTCTTACTTTCACCCATTGACACAGATGAAGACAAATGGTTCACTCCGCAAAATCATTTAAATAAAAAGCGACTCTTGTAACGACACAATAAAGTGCAATTCAGGTCGCTCAGCGCTAATTACCTACAGTTATATTCACTTAGAAGTTGCCTCTCTTTCTATCGCGTAACTCTTATCATCTGACTACGTTACGCTCACTGAATTGGCCCGTCAAGACGAGCCCGCCGCGTACTTGTAGCTTCATACCTAAAATGCGGAGTTAACTATCTGTATTTTATCTGTGCCATTGAGCCATTTTAATATATTACCATTTGGAACAACCCAGTTTTCTATACAGTGAATCTACTTATTTATAAGTAAACTTTATAATATACAATTAATTTAATATAATGATGATAGTATTAGTACCTGTAGATAAATGACTCGTGGGTAACTTTTATAACTTTTTTTATACTGACAGTATTGTGACAGAACTATGCGATGCTTTAAGAAGCTATATCTCGCAGAAAGAAAGAAATAAAGAAAAGTCTTTTATTTGGGACACGCACAGGAAATCTATACTAATATTATAAAGAGGAAAGATTTGATTGTTTGTTTGTTTGCATTGAATAGGCTCCGAAACTACTGAACCGATTTGAAAAATTCTTTCACCATTAGAAAGCTACATTCACCCTGAGTAACAAAGGCTATAATTTATAAAGATTACACACGGGCGAAGCCGCTGGCAGCAGCTAGTACAACAATAAAAAACAAACGTTAAAAGTAACAAAATGATGTAAACAATAAAATAGAAACATTAAGACTTATGAAAATAGCGAAAACAAAGATAAAAGACCTGTGCGAGGCCAAAAAGGCTCCCATCTCAGCATAATGCTACGATATTTCAGGAAAAAAAAAAACAATATCTACCTATATTTCTATCTATATTTATGCTTTTCCTTCATTTTTTAGCAATAAAAGATCTTGATTTATTTGTCATATCTTAGTTATATCCATAGCATCGCATAGCTACTGTAAGGGTGTTATTACACTCACTCGATCGACATTATTATAACGGTGACATTTATCGTCAAAGATTATACACCCTTGAACGTCGATTGATCGATCGATCATAAGCGTTTGCAGATCAGTGCCCTGTTTAACAAAAGGTACATGTCGACATGTTCACAAGTTACCTAGAATGTTAATTTTTCGTTAAATTCATAGCTCATCTCCATATTCATAAACAGCCTTATGTATCCCACTGCTGGGACACAGGCATCGGGTAATCTTTCTCTTTTGACCACATTTTAAAAATAAAAATTTAAAAATGTATTGCGGTTCTAAGCACGACACTTGTAAACTTGTAAGACGGAATAGAGAGTTGCCGGACACTCTCAGGATTTGCCATCATTTTCTACAATTTTTATTTTACAAATAATTTTTTGACACAAAATCACGAATAAAAGTGTCAAAATATAAGTACTTGTGAATTAAATAATGACACTTGGTAATACAAGGCTTGTAAGTTTTGATAAACAGGGCACAGATCAACTTGACATTGACACTAATAGTTGTACCGCACATGGTTCAAATTCGCTTGACATTTCATATGACACCTGAGTTTGACACTTGCCAAATTCTGACCTGCTAAAACAACCTATTTTTAATGAGATCGATCCAACGTTAATAGTGAGCCAAGTAGTACAAACAAGAATCATGGTTGATCCTGAGTTCAAGGCATCGATGCGACGTCGATCGTGTGGGTAAACTCCCTAATATATTTAACATAAGGGTGTGCAATTATACATAATTAAAACTATATCCCAGCTTTCGTGCACTTTAACTTAATGATTTTTAAATTAAACTATTTTTGTAAACAATTATGAACTCACTGTAATTTTGCTTTAATTTAAAAAAACTGACTTGCGATTTTTAGTCGTACGACAAAAAAAAACGCATCTTTGTGTTCGTTCTTATTTTTGTAGTTCGTATGAGTTTTTCTTTGTATAAATTGGTGATTATGTATATTTTCTTTCATAATAATTGATTATTGTAGAATGTAATGGAAAATTCAAAAAAAAAAATAATGTTTGTATGGAATCTCGATCAAGCATTTTTTTAAATATAAACTAACATAGTTTTGTAAAAGTGTTAGTAAATAAGTATAAATGTTTTTTTTAATAGTTTAGATCTGAATTATACATTCCGAAGCTTTAATGATTATACAATTTGGATACTAGACTTTTAAGAATTGACTTAGAAATAATTCATTGTTATTTCATTCAACCAATTGGTATCGCGATATTTTTTAATCTTGTATCCATCATATTTTGTCAGGCTATTTCCCAAATATGTCGGGGTCAGCTTCCAGTCTTACTAGAAGCAGCTGAATACCTGTAATGTGTAGCATTAAAGTTGTTTTTCCTGTAACGGCTTTCCGAGACACGGGATCTTGAATCCAAATTGTATAACTAATAACTTCCGAGTCTTATAATATTTCGACTTGTATTACAATATTCCATCCAATTGTAAGACTTTTTAATGTTAGTAAATATTTTTTACACCAGTATTTAGACAACTTTTTGTATTTCTGGTTTTATTAATGTTTTTTTTTATATTATGAATTTTGGGCTGACTTTTTTAATGTCATCTACACCCATGCTATAAATCCTCTCTAAAAGTTTCTGAAACAGTTAGCTTATAGCCAACATTAAAACATCCTGTGTCAAGTATGATTGGTTAGTAAACCATACTATCATCCAAACGGGTGTTATAATGTTGTACTGAATTTCATAATGCAAGTCATTTCAAAAAAAGAACATTGTCATTCACGAGCCTTTCACTAACAAAGCGCCGTAATTTAAAAACAAAACTCATTCGAATTCGAATCACGTCGTACCGCGCCATTTTTGTTCGATATTGGTATTGCAAAGAAACTTATAGAAGATTCATATCATGGGTGTAGATAAAATCTTGTATGCAACTGTATATAGTTAGGTATTATAACACTCATGTGATACTATTAACCCACATTCGTGTTTTAATACCCCTTATTATATAACAGTTGCATAAATAACTATTTGCATTGATTATTTATGTCTAAATAGATTGTGACGCTGCAAAAGAACTAAAACAAACAAGTCAAGTTTTGTATGCTTGTGTGCGTGACAACTCGGGCCTCGTCATCGTACTGTCAGTGTGCGTGCATTTAGCGGCCAATAGTTGGACGCTATTTTTTTCGATGAGTTCTCAGCTTTGACTGTCTGTCTAGACAAGTATTTATATCTTTGGTATTTTGTTTATTTGTTTGATGACAATTGAAGGCAATTTTTGGAGGATATTTCTATGGACTAGTAAATTATTATGGCTCTATTTCAATCTATTTGGATTGCTAGAGAGAATATATGACAGCTATAAACTTATAAACATTGGCAGCCTGTGCCATTTTCATTTCATCATCTGCCCACGTTTTTCAACTATGTTTGGGTCGGCTTCCAGTCTAACCGAATGCAGCTGACTACTTGTATTTTATATTTGTAACGACTGTCTTATCTGTCTTCTCGTGAAAACTGCCGAAAAATCTACGAATGACAGCCAGGAATACATTCAGGAATTCATTAAAATCCTTACATTTTAGGATGTAGTCAGTGCAGTTTTGCCTTCAATTGTTATGTAAATATTTGACTGACCTTTCAACGTGTTGTGTTTCAAGCTTTCCCCTTTTCTCTAGTTTATAATAACTAAACGGTACCAATTCGAGATGTAATTATTTGTACTCAGTACCGTTTAGAGCGTTATCACACTTACAATTGGCCAGCGTATTTCCAGCGAAGCGATTTGTGAACGTGCTCTCCGCGGGTGCGTAGCGAAGTAGCCGCGACTACGCGACATATTCTCCGCGTTTTCATTATTGTATACACTCGCTTTGTCTCGCTTTCTCACGTCAATAACTCTCGTTACGAAACCGCGGCGAACTCAATTGCGCACACGCAGCGAGGGCGTTAAACAATCGCCTCGCTAGAAACACGGTCGCAAATCGCCAGTGTGATATGGCCCTGTTTATCAATTCATTGCGAGAACGCTTCGCTATCTATATTTTCGATACTTAGTCATTTTAGTAGTAGTTAAACTTTTTGTGAAGCAGTTTGTAGCGGCATATACATCGCCATTGGCAAACTACGCAGCACACTGACGTCACATAAAATCCTGCATCGCGCAAGCAAAGTTTGTCGCGCGAATTACAGAAAATAACGCATTCTCATCCGGTTAACGAAAATAGGGTCGCCGAGTATTAAATAACTGACAACTAAAACTGGTATTAGCGCCATCTATATTCTATATAGTTAAACACTTATGTTCACCCCCTACCAAAAATCGCTCAACGCGCCTAAAGAAGTTTTCACTTCAAAAGTATGTGCACCTACATCAACTAGGGTGAGTTTAGAGTAGTAATTATATACTCTAAGGGCCGGCGCCAAACAAATATCAACATTGTATGCCTTAAAATACAGTCTGTCACTCGTTTTTACGCTTAAATAATTTCTCCGAGTTAATGGAAGTTTATTTTAATCTCAACTTTATTTCAAATTCGTCAAGGTAGATATTTGTTTGGCAGTGAAAACCACGCTGCGCTGCGACTCGCCAAGTGAGCCCGGCCCTAAGATGTCACCTCTGGCAGGCCCTTCGGGGAATACAGTCTATATAATATAATAAAATATAATTATATAATATTATAATTAGTATCGATAGCGAAATGTAATTAGTGATGAATTGATAAAAAAAATGCTTATGTGTATTTATTAGACTTGCAAAGAATCTCAGTTTAGTTTATAATCCCAATGTAAAGTGCAGTTATTTTGTTTGAATATAGAAAATTTTGAAAATACAACTGATATTTCTTTTACCGCCTAAACTTACAACATCCTTCTATAGACAAGAGGCCCTAGACAAAGTGACATTCTATCAGCGATAACGATGATGGAAAAGGCAAAAATGTATAGGACTGACATAAGCTATCGAAAAGCTTATGTCAATCCTGTTGAAAGTCGTTGTAGAAATACGAAACGCTTTCGAAGCGATTGTCACTTGTCTAGGCCCTCTGTAGTTTAGCTTTTGCCTGCTTGGAAGTATGAACTTGTCCAACCGTTTCTCAACTATTTTGGGGTCGGCTTCCAGTCTAACCGGATGCCGGAGAATACCATTATTTTACATGAATGACTGCCTATCTGAACTCCACAACCCAGTAACTGGGTAATACGATACCCCTTGGTAAGACTGGTTGCCAGACTTTCGGGATTTTGACGACCCGTAGCTACTGTCAAAGTTCCACGATTAACAGCCGGGACCAATGGCTTAACGTGCTATCCGAACCATGAAGGAGGCTTGGTATGTAAAGATGGTCACCCATCTATGGACCAAACGCGGCAAGGGTAGCTTAACCTGATCGACCGACCCGTGCAGCTGTTATTACTTAGCTATAAGCCCCTAAAAACTAACGAACTACCGGGATAAAAAGTATCCTATGTCATAATCATAAGGCTAGTCCTAACTAACCTAGGTTATGGTCTAAATGTATGCCAACGGACAGACAGACGGGTACTTTCGCATTTTTAATATTAGTATTGATGGATAATTAAGTACCTACTAATGAAATATCCTAACTTAATATTATAAATGCGAAAGTGAGTTTGTTTGATTATTTGTTTGTGACGCTTTCACGCTTAAATGGCTGAAACAGATTTGGATGAAATTTGGCACATGGGTAGACCATGACCTGGATTAGGACTTAGGATACTTTTCATCCCGATATTCCCACGGGATCGAAGACTTATGCGGGTGAAAACGCGGGGCGTAGCTAGTAAAAAGATAAAATTAAACAGCAGATTTATTTAATGTATTTATTTTTGGATAATAATCATTACAATAAGTTTTACTTACAAAATACAGAATTGTATAGGTACATAATCACATTTTATCCTTTTACATTGTCGTCTGCCGATAGTTTGAACATCGTGCAAATCGTTTTTTTTTTTAAGTCTCACCAAAAAACCTAAGTATTTAAAACATCCCTATTTCCAATCGACTTCACAAAAGGAGAGTTTTGAATTTGACTTGTTTTTTTCCTACGAAATTATATGTAGGTCAATGATATTATATTAACAGATATGTTATACACTCACAAAACAACCGAAAAAAGTGTTCCGCGCAGCAGCGGCACACATACCCACGTTTCATTCATTTTTTCTTTTCACTACAAGTAAAAACGTTACAATTGGAATGTTTTCGAGTCTTCACGATTGCGCGCTTATAACATAGGTATCTGTTAATTTAATATCATTGATGTAGGTTCACCGTACAGCAATAGGTACCTACATGCACGAGCATAAATATATTTCTAAGGACAGCTCGGCAATTATATCTTTTTTTTTTTGTGGGTTGGAAATCATCAATTGACTTCTTCCGCTACGGGCGGAGCAGAAGGGCGTGTCAGACTTTTACTGACTAAAACCCACCCGTGTTCCTTCAGTTGCCTGTTGCCAAGGTCCCGGTATCCCTTTCGGACTTTCCCGCAACCCTGGCAGGTCGTCAATAATATCTGACTTCATGATTCATACATTTATTATCCGTCGTCAAGATGACGGCAAATTATTGTGATCATTTGTATGTGACATCACAGGAACATCAAAATTATCTGACGAAACAAGCGACGCCAAAATATAGGATGTTTTCACCAGCTTTCAGATATTATTGCTGAGCTGTTCTTAGTCAATGCTCGTGAATGTGCATACTTACAGTCTGTTTTTTAATCTCGTAGACTAATTTCACATTTCAAGTGATTGTTCTTTGTTTTTTCAATTTGGAGTTTGACATCCTGTCAATTATCCAATTATCTACGAGATTAAAAAATAGACTACACGATGTTAATAACTCAAGTGACAAAATAGAAGGAAGATTGAAAAGTGCCATATTTTTACCCGACTGCGGCGGAGCCCTAAGGGAGGGTAATGTTTTGTTACTGTTGTACTTACTCATTTTTACTTAAAACTACACTTATTTGAAATCGTCATTTACAAGATAATCGTTTTCTAATTAAAATACTTATTATAATAATTAGGTTTTGGTAACATTCGCTGTACCTAACGTAATTATTTAAGCTAGGTACATTTTTATTTTTTATTTTACAACAGTTTTTCAAAAACAATGGGAACTTGAATTTTGGAGCCCTATTTTTAAATGAGACCACGTGCTCGTGGAAATATAGTACTTCAGAAAAATCCCATTTCCACGTTATCTACCTAACCCCGAATTATTAGGTATACTTGTATCCCTTCCCTTGCCTTTAGTGATTATTAAACCATCACCATAGAGCAGAGCGATAAAAAAAATAAAAAAGGCTTCTGACATCTCTAAAAAAAAATAATCTGCTTAGCCTTTTACCAACTATATTGGGGTCGGCTTCCAGTCTACCGGATGCAGCTGGATACCAGTATTTTACATGGAGCGACTGCCTATCTGACCTCCACAACCCAGTAACTGGGTAATACGATACCCCTTGGTAAGACTGGTTGTCAGACTTTCGAGCTTCTGACGACCCGTAACGACAGTCAAAGATCCACGAATGACAGCCGGGACCAACGGCTTAACGTGCTTTCCGAGGCACGGAGGAGTCCCGATATGTAAAGATGGTCACCCATCCACAGACCAACCCCGGCAAGCGTAGCTTAACCTGACGGATCGACCCGTGCGCCTGTTATTGCTGACATCTCTCTAATAAACGAAAAATATAATTTAAAGTTATTGTTCATACATCTATGTATAAAATCAAAATAACCTGATAATAAAAACTTAAAACATTATTTTCTGAAAAAAGCTACGCGGTCTCATATACAGGGTGCTGTTTATTACATTCCTAAGTCAGTTAATTTTAAAATCACCTTTTCTTAAGTTAACTGTACAAGTTATTACTAAAATCACCATAATAAAGATAAGATCCGCCATAGAGCGTAGACTGCCAGGATGAAGAAAATAAACCTTGCTATCTGATGCAGATAGTATAATCTGGAACAAAAAATCTTGCTCAGAACTGTATCAATTCAATTCAATTCAAATCTTGCTTAGAACTGTATCAATTCAATTCAAATAATTTAATTCGAGTAGCATTAGACTCATATAATGCGCATATATTTACAAATAACATTAAGTAGATTAAAATCAAATTAAAAACAAAATTACAATTAAATAAAATTAAAAAGTTACAATCAAAATTACAATTGAATAAAATAAAATTAACATTAAAATCACAATTAAAATAAAATTTACAAATAATTTAATTAATATTATCGGCTACAAATAATTTAATTAAAATTATCGGGCTATTTATCGGTCTACATGGCATATTAAAATAAAATTCATGTATTTCAGGTCTTTACCGCATATTAAACCATACACATTATGTATCAATCAAATAATATTATTTTACTTTCTAACTGGCCAACTAGGGGCCCGCAACTAACCCACTAACTCCACCCCCAGTGATAGCAGTACGTGGGGGCCTACCTACTCCTTCAGAGTAAAGTTCACCATATAATTTTTAGAATCAAGAACATTTATCATAAGGCTTGTACATCGGGGGGGGAAGGCAACTGGTGTCAAATTGAAACCACTGATATTGGCGGCACACGACTTTATACACACTACTCGACGGCTGGACTGTAGGGTAGTTGTGCCCGCAAATTTGGGCCACCACGACACTTCGACAAAAAAAATATGGTCAAAAACTTCTAGTATACCTTTTCCATTTAATCCTGGCTGCTGGCAGCGTGTCATCGCTCTCCTTGAAGAGGAACCTCCTGATGCCACCCAGGTAGTCCTGAAAGTACTCCTCCCAGTTCATGTCACTCATGCTGAAGGGATATATCTGAAAGAATAACGTGGAATATTTTAGATACATACAGGAACTTGACAGTGGCACATTTGTAAAGACATAATCAATTTGATCTGTTGACAAATTCATCTCATAAATTATTATGGTGCGTGATTATAAAGCCTGTAGCCTTTCTCAAGAATTGGAATATAAATGCAAAAAGAATTTTGCAAATCCGACATGTACTTCCAGAGATTAGCGCGTTCAAACAAACACAAAAACTAAATTAGTATTCATCTTTATTTTATAAACGTTGGTTAAAGACTTAGGGCCTTACCACAAAAACTTAGACACTTGTTCGACGCGTGTTTAATATCAGTTTTATGTCATAATCCATAAAGGTGTTTAGGCTAAACAACTGGTACAACTGATAAACACGGTTTTGTGGTAATATGGTTAAAGTTCGTAGGTATAAACGTCAAAATGATTAAATTTTCAAGTTAAGCAAACGTTAATAATTACTCTTTAGAAGGTTTTTTATTAAACCCTTTTATGTAAAGCATGTAAAGCTATTCGCATTTTGTAAGGTCAGCAGGCGTAGCATGAGCACCGTTTTGTCGACGGAAGAGTAGACAAAAATGACGTTTCCTGTAGACAGTAGACAGTACGAGACAGCAGCAAAGTAGAAAGAGTCAACTGCACTTTTTACGAAATTCACTCTTTTACATAGGTAATTCGACTCAGAATTCTTTGTTTTGTCATAGGATTTATCGGTTGTCAGTGTGATTTTGACAGTAAGGATAGAAAACTTTCTTCCGAAATAGTCTACCTACAAATAGACCTAGACAAAGATCGTTAGAAATGTAAGACAAAATGACAGATTGTAGAAAGATTTCTATGGTGGATGTCAAAAATGAAGAAACGAACTGTCACTTTGTATAGAAAAAGCTATGTCTATTCTTCGTAGAGATAGAAAGCGCCATGCTACGCCTGCAGATACTCATAAAATGCTTTGGATTTTCAGTCGTTGAAAAGAAACGCAAAACCATCCATAGAAAATTAAGTTTAAGGGGTCTATTTAGTTGAAGTCCTAAATCAAGGTCAAGGTCAACTTTTGCAGGTAATAATTTAACATTACCCTGTAACAGTCCCACTAGGACTTAAATAAACTACACTACAGGGCAGGACGACATCGGAGAAGGAACTAGCGTAGTTCAGAGGGCCAAGACAAAGTGACGTTCCGTATTTAGTTTTTGTGCAGTGAAGATTGACCGAAAAGACAAAGCGAATGTCCGGCCCTAGACAAAGTGACATTCTATCAGCGATAACGATGATCGAAAAGGCAAGAATGTATAGGACTGACTTACGATAAGGAAAAGCTTATTCATGTCAATCCTGTTGAAAGTCGTTGTAGAAATACGCAACGCTTTCGAAACGATTGTCACTTGTCTTGCCCTCAGTAGTGGTCTTTCTGCGACTTTTACAGGCTTGCAGAAAAGAGACAGGTATTGGCCGCAGAGTCGCTTTGTCTCTTTCTAGAGAGTGTTCACTTTTGAGCACTCTCTAGAATGTAGGTAAGGCTAACGCTCAGGGAGCCAACTACCAACTCGCCTATCAGTATTATTTTTATTACTTCAGTGTGAGAAAGAGATGCAGCTATACAGGACGTCTAGCTCCATCTCTTTCCCACACTCCAGTGACATTAAAATGTAATAGGGTGGTAGGCCCCCAGTTCATTCTCTATGTCTATGCTTTTAAGATACAGAATAGCTCTTTCGGCTTTCGGAATCACTTAAAGGGCCTAGATTGTCACTTATCTAGATCCTCAGGTGAACACCGCACTTGCTTATATTCAGGTAAAAGCTAGTATTCAGGTAAAGGCCTACGCAGACCAGGACGGCATGGCAATGGATTTAAATTTTTACCAATGGACATTTAAACGTATCGATATACGACATAAATTGCTATGCTTTAAAATGATGTCATGGCATAGAAAGGAATTTCGTTGCACGGCATTGAAAGACGCGCCACAGGCTCCCGCGGCGGGATGCCGTGGCGTACCTACTGCGGTAGGCAACGGCATGCCGAGGACACTGGCGCTGGTTGTGACATACCGCGGGGCGCGCGCGCCGTGTCAAGGCGCTGGAATGCCGCGATATCTAAGCGGCTAGTATGCGCTGACTGACGGCAAAATCCTTGGCCATCCCGTCCCGGTCTGCGTAGGCCTTAATTTCCCTCACAGTTTTTTCTTACTTTGCAAATCTTTACCTGTTTATCGGCTTCAGAAGTCTTCTCCCAAAGCTCTCTCGTCCGACTGTTGCAGAACTTTATCTCCCTTGTGCAGAAGTATGACAGGACTGAGGAGAACTTGTGAATCTTACGGTATACCTTTAGCATCCTAGAAGAAAGATGATGGTAGTTAGTAGTGTCCGACCGAAACACGATTTTCAACCGAAACCGTAACCGAACCCTCGGCTTCCTCTTCTAGTTTCAACCGAAACCGAAATTAACCGTTTTATGTGATCTTTTGTTAGTATATCGACGGCGAGGTGCCAATAACTCCTAACTGATATTTTTTGAGAAATTCACTTTTTCTTCGTTTTGAATTTATAGGCGTTATTCGCATGTTTTGGTGAAATCTCCTAAGTGTATTATTTGTTGCAACAGCATTAAATTAAAATGTAAAATACCTCCCAACAGTTAGCTCATTGCACAATGCTAACTTAATCGACACCAACTTATTAAGAAATGATACGTTTTTTTCAATTTACTTTGTCAGTTAGGTGTAATTGGCACTGCGCCGTCGATATGCACAATTAGTAGACCGAATTTCGGCCATTGCGGCCAATCTCAACGGAGACAAGCCATCTACGCGGGAGATATTATAGTGCAGGTGTGTGTGCGCAGACACAGTTGCACTCATTCTCCCCTCACTCTCATAGTTCGATGGGACGGCAAGCTTAACGTGCGCACTGAGGCACGGCACGGGGGTAATCACACAGCCAACTTCTAAACTCCGGGCTGTTACTGAGTTTCAAGTGAATAAACCCAATAGCACTTAGCCAGGCTTGGGAATCGAACCCAGGCCCCACGCTCAGCAGTCGTGCTTGCAACCACGAGATCAAGGGGGAGTATATTTTATTGAACTATAATGTCAAGAAAACTTTAGTTAAGTATTCTGGTTAGACCAAAAGACTATTCAAACTCCGACAAGGCTAGGCAGATAAATCAATCTGCCTAGCCTTTTCCCAACTCTGTTCGACTCCCAGTATAACCGGATGCAGCTGAATACCAGTATTTTACATGGAGCGACTGCCTTTCTGACCTCCACAACCCAGTAACTGGGTAATACGATACCCCTTGGTAAGACTGGTTGTCAGACTTTCGGGCTTCTGACGACCCGTAATGACTGTCAAAGATCTACGATCTTAAAAGAAACTGTGACCTTTGAGTTTGTTTCGGCCGTAGTATTATAATATCTGTATTTCGGCCTTTCTTCTCAGAGGGCCTAGACAAGTGACAATCGCTTCTAAAGCGTTTCGCATTTCTACAACGACTTTCAACAGAATAGTAATATGCTTTTCGATAGCTTATGTCAGTCCTATACATTTGTGCCTTTTCTATCATCGTTATCGCTGATAGAATGACACTTTTCTAGGGCCTCAGAGTAGTCAGATAGGAAACGCCGACGTCACCCAGTTTTAAAAATGTGATTGACGTGTAAAAGTGTTTGTACACACGGCTACACATCAAGCTATACATTTCCATTTTATGCTGATCTCGCTTTGTATAGGATTTCTGTACAATGAGAGGTCAGCTTATACTGGATATGTATAGCTTGATGTGTAGCCGTGTGTACATTTCCAGTATAAGCTGACCTCGCATTGTACGGAAATCCTATACAATGCGCGATCAGCATAAACTGGAAATGTATAGCTTGATGTGTAGCCGTGTGTACAAACCTACTTACAGAAATTCAATCATTTATCATTTACGAATGACAGCCAGGACTAACGGCTAGGCAGATAAATATAGGTTGGATTAGATACTTACTTTGGCTTTTTTCCTAAGCAGACGGCTAAACCATCGACTAACGCAGCTGGTAGTAGATGCAAGAATAACATGTACACTTTATTCATTAGCGCTGATTTCGTCAGTCTTAGTGATATGAACCTGGAACGGGGAGAAGGCGATTATTTTGTAAATTAATTTAACGTAAGACAGAATTATGTACTGCAGGGCATTAAGAGGAAATAGGGTCGGTCTTTTCTCCATGCAAAAAGTCATAATTCGAGGTTCGGCTCTCGTCTATTTCCTCCTCCAATATTGGACCAACTTGAAAGATATTTTATATATTGAATAAGAAGGATATCTACTGTGTCTTAGGGTCACAGTAAATATCCTTCTTAATCAATTTATTTTTAATTAATCAATTTATCTTTTTTCAATAGGTCTTTGTACAATAGGCCTCTGATGACAGTGGTCTAAACAGGTAATTTTGAGCATTTTTGTAGGGTTCTAATGCTTAGAATATCGCTAGTCCATGTCCGGACACTCTGTATATATAGTTTGATAATACTCCACTTACCACACAGCTTCAGAGAAGGGGTAATAATGTATCCACTGCATGTTCTTGGACATGAAGTCGCCCCACGTTAATCTGTTTTCCACTGAACTGACGTAGTTGAAGATCGGAGGCTCTAGCGGTGGTGAACTGAAAATGAAGGCACCAAATTAGAAGCTCGTTAAATTGGCCAAGCTTCATAGCTAAAAGAACCATTGAGGAGGTTCCATTGAACTGAACGCGAGAATACATCGCGGCAGACCAGCACCGCCTCTGTGGTATAATGGTTAGACCACCTGTCTCAGACCCAAAGGTCCCAGGTTCGATTCCCAGTGGGGGCAAAATGCTAGTTCGATTTTTACGCAATTACCCCGCAGGGGGTCACTCAAGGGCAATCGCTTTCAAAGCGTTTCGTATTTCTACAACGACTTTCAACAGGATTGATATAAGCTTTTCGATTGCTTATGTCAGTCCAACACATTTTTGACTTTTTCATCATCGTTATCGCTGATAGAATGTCACTTTGCCTAGGCCTTTAGGGCGACGTTAGCTAAATCTATTTGTCCGGCTATAAGTACGTACCTTTCTTTATAAGCGTTGTGCACACTACAGGCGGCCACCATCAGGCAGTTGACCACCGAGTCCACAGGTACTATGTCTGCTGTCACCAACTCGTCGCACTGCACTGTCCGTAGGATGCCAGTGGCTGGAAAGAAGTTGAAATAAGTGATCAAACTTTGATGAAATACTCAAACACCCCTGCCTCACATGTGTCAAACAAACGTTCAAATATATGTTCAAATATTGTTGCTATGTCTGGTGCCGGCATTGATGTGCGCTCAAACAAATGACACCGAATGGCATGTTTGAAATATGTGATCAAACTTTGATAAAATACACAAACACACCTGCCAGTCTGCCACACATGTGTTCAAACATGTGATCAAATATTTTTGCTATGTCTGGCACCGGCTTAATATGAATTGCACACAAATCATAATAATGAATTCTCAGTTTCTGACATTTTACGTTTATTCATAATATTCTCCTATACTTATGATTTTGCCAAAGTGGCCGTTTTAGCCCCCAGATACTTAACTAAGAAGATGTTATTTTGCTATTATTTTTCTTTTCTTTTATTAATTTGACCTTATTGCATTTATTGATTTTATTATGATTTTTAGTATGTTTTAATTTTATTCAAATTTTATTATTGTGTTTTTATTTCAAAGTCAAAGTCAAAGTCAAAGTCAAATAATTTATTTCAAATAGGCACATATATGGCACTTTTGAACGTCAAACAAAGAAATAGAATTGATTCTAGTTGCCCCTTCCAAAAGGTAGTTTTCGTATGGAGAAGAATGGGCAAGAAACTCCATCGTTACTCTTTTAAAAATGTTTTACAATATTTTGTATACATTAATTATATAATTATATGTGAAGACGATGCACCTACAATAAGATTACTGTACTACGAAAGGTAAAAAGAATTATAAATGGAGCAATAATGAATAAATTAATTACCAGATACATGGTGCTCACATATTTACAAAGATTGTAAAAGTATACGATATTACAATAGTCCTAACATTGTTACAAGTAGTACTAATAAGTCAGTGCGTGAGTTTAAGTAATGACAGAGTGTAAAAGTCTATGACATACAAATAATAAATAAAAAAAAACTAAATTAGCTATCAGTTTGATTTTGTCCAGACACTAAATCGTCCTATGGAGCAAGACCAGCATGTTTCCAAGCATTCTTATCTTGGATATAATCCTCTAATTTGTAATAAGCTTGTTTACAAAGTGTACTTTTTATATGAGTTTTAAATTTTCTTTCATTTAATTGCAATATATCACAAGGTATTTTGTTATAGCATTTAACGCAGTACCCCATAAAAGATGTTTGTACTTTAGCTAATCTGAAAAATGGTTGATCTATTTTATCTTTATTTCTAGTATTAAAATTATGCCTATCACTTATTTTATTAAAAAGATTTAAGTTTTTTCTTACATACATAATATTCTCATAAATGAATTGGCAAGGTACCGTCATGATATTAATCTTTTTAAATAGTTCCCTGAGAGATTCGCGGTGACAAAGATTATAAATGGCTCTGACAGCTCTTTTTTGCAAAATAAAAATGGATTCAATATCAGCAGCCCGACCCCACAGTAAAATGCCATACGACATAATGCTGTGGAAGTAACTGAAATAGACCAAACGCGCGGTTTCTACATCTGTTAACTGTCTTATCTTTCTAACAGCATAAGCGGCCGAGCTTAACCGCCCCGCAAGAGATTTTATATGAGGTCCCCATTGTAATTTCTCGTCTAGCGTGATTCCCAAGAAAACTGTTTGATTAATAAACTCCAGTTTTTCTCCATTCAATATGATGTCACATTCGCTACTTCTAACATTAGGTAATTTAAATCGAATGCATTTGGTTTTTTTTTCATTTAGTACCAAATTATTTACCGTAAACCAATCTTGTACCTGAAGAATAGAGCTATTCACGTCGTCAAGATTTTGTGAACGTCGATTTATTTTAAAAATCAATGATGTGTCATCTGCAAATAACACCATCTTCGGTTGATTTAGAAGTAATTGGGGTAAATCATTAATATAAACTAAAAAGAGGAATGGACCTAATATCGAGCCTTGAGGAACGCCCATTGCCATTTCAGACCCCAATGAGTTTACGCCGTTTACTTGAACTTGAACTTTTCTTTCTTTCAGATATGATCTTAGTAAATCAAGAGCTGTATTCCTAACCCCATAGTGCTCTAGTTTCAACAGAAGTGTATCATGGTCGACGCAATCGAACGCCTTCGAGAGGTCGCAAAAGATTCCAATGGCATCTTGTGCTTCCTCCCAGGCGTTAAAAATGTTCTTTATTAGGGTGACACCGGCGTCAGTGGTACAACGCCCTTTGGTGAAACCGTACTGATGTTCATGAAAGATGGAATTTTTATTAAAGTGACGTAACATTTGATTGAGCATCAACTTTTCAAACACCTTACTGAGAACTGGCAGAATTGACACAGGCCTATAATTGTTGGGTTCCTTACTATCACCGGATTTAAACAAAGGAACTACTTTACTGTGTTTCATGAGATCCGGAAAGACTCCTTGGTCTACACTGGTGTTAAATATGAAAGCTAAATAGGGCGCAATGGTTTCTATGATAGATCTACAGACTTTTACAGACATTCCCCATAGATCTTCTGTTGATTTAATTTTAAGATCTTTAAAAGCTTTTATAACCGCTTGGGGGTTTGTATGCTGAAACCTAAACTCCAAAGGGCATGCCTTTACATTCTTTCTAAGTAAGGCAGCAGAAAGCGCGGGTGAGGAATTTAGAGCTTCAGTAGTTTTAACTGGAATATTTCCAAAAAAGTTTTCAAATTCCTGAGCTATTTCTACATTTGAGTTGATTGGGCCATGTGCAGTCTCTAAATTAAATTCAGTACTACGCTGTCAATTTTGTCAATGTTGGTTGACCTGTAATTGGCGACTGTATAAGAATGAGGCTTGTATTAGTACCTTAAGAAACATTGTATACAGAAGCTGTTGGTAAACCTTAATAATAAAATAAAAAATAAAATAAGAACTTAATATAAAAATAAGTAAATTTTGCATTTTTAGGTTGATAGAAATAAATGGGTTTATTTTTAATACTTGTATAAAAAAGTGGGATGAAATCATAGTAGGGTATAAAAAAGAACTTGACTTTATCAAGAAGTTAGTATGTAAAACTTACCACTGCCAACAGTGACTCCTGTGGGTCCGTACATGTTGTCTAGCCAACCCTTTAGTGGTTCCTTTGCTGTCGATATAACTGAAAAATAAAACATTTTCAGTTATTATTCTTATAAATGTATATTTTCTTTTTCCCCGCCGCGGCCTTTCCGCATACCAAAAAGCTGACTTCAATGAGCGAAGTCATTCAATTAATGGGATAGGCAGGCCAATATTGAGTTTTCAAAACTCAGGCTACACTGGGGCATAGTTATCGCGGTATCAGCCGTACCAATGATACGGGGCCCCCAAGCTCCAGGGGCTCCTGGCCTCCCCCCCAGGCGCGGTCCAAATATCAAGCTCTTGCATTCATTTAGTCAAATCACACAGAAATTCTAACCTATCCAAGCCAGGATGCTTAGATTTTCGCTTCACCAAATCATACGTTTTGGTCCTAAAATCAAAATAACATGACAGCTTAACCCAAGTATTCCAGTCGGTCAGGATGCTCCAATTTTCTAGCTGATTTCGGTCATGCTCTTAGTAATATCGCAAGGAAAACTACCTACCCTGGTTTGGATCTTCGCCGCGTCAGGTAAAGGGGCCCCCAACAAATTTTTGAGACAGCCTAGAGAGGAGAGAGAGGGCCTAAAACTGCCACATTAGCAATTCCTCTAAAAGCAATTCATTTCCTGAATTTCCAGCTGTCATTAGCAATTCCTCTAATTTGACACAAAAGCAATTCATATTGTGTGGACCATTTTACGAATCTCCATAGAAAACTGTCAAACAGATGAATTATGTCGTATCGCACGTAGATCAAATTATGAATTTTCAGTTTTTGCCATTTTACGATGATTCATAATATTTTCCTATTATATGATTCTACCAAAGTGGCTGTTTTAAGCCCCCAGGACTAGTTACGCCACTGTTCTTAAAGGTAGGGTTTTTAATGATTCTTCGAGTACTCTTCCACCTTCCTTATACTAATCATACTTGTGATACTTACCTTTGGAATGGAAGAGGAGCTCGTAGCTAAGTAATAACAGCCGCACGGGTCGATCCATCTCGTTAAGCTACGCTTATGGGTTGGTCGTGGATGGGTGACCATCTTTACATACCGAGACTCCTCCGTGCGTCGGAAAGCACGTTAAGCCGTTGCTCCCGGCTGTCATTCGTGGATCTTTGACAGTCGTTACGGGTCGTCAGAAGACCGAAAGTTTGACCACCAGTCTTACCAAGGGGTATCGTATTGCCCAATTACTGGGTTGTGGAGGTCAGATAGGCAGTCGCTCCATGTCAGCTGCATCCGGTTAGACTGCAAGCCGACCCCAGCATAGATGGGAAAAGGCTAGGCATATAGGAATGGAAGGGGAGATGGATACCAGATGAATGGATCATGTGATGGTGAATGCATTTTTTTTTGCGCCGACCCCACTTTACATGGGACAGGCATACGAAGATCGACTTACCTATTGCCGGCCTGAAAATACCTATAGGCATGCCTCCCGCACTCACTCGCAATTCCTTTTCCGCTAAAGCTTTAGTGAATGTGTACGTGTTCGGCCACGGTCCTAGAATCCTGAAAATGTTAGAAAAACCATTTTATTTAAGAAATTTTAGCCAACAAAGTTATTTTTGGATGTAGATTGACTTCAACTGTCGTTACACTGTGTAATAGGTCTGATTTGAACGTGTTGGATACGACATTTAATTTAATTTTGATGTGGTTTTACCGCCATTCTTAAGATTTCTCAAGCAATTTTTAATATTAACCGGGGTGACAGTTCTGAGGCCCTAGTGTGAATTTCTTTTAACCATCTCGACTTTACGCATCGACCGCGTTCGGCGTTCCGATTGGCCCTTCACCAGCGAAGGCCAGTGAAGGGCCAATTCTGTTATTTTGTAATGTATGCGTTTAGTTTGTGCAGAATAAACAATTTTTCTTTCTTCTTTCTTTCAATCGGAGCACCGAACGCGGCCGACGCGTAAAATTGAGATGGTTAAAAGAAACTTACACTAGAGCCTCTGAATACTATAAAATATCAAAGTTCGTAAAGATAAAGTCAAATCTATTAGGTATTTCAAATAGGCAAATAAAATACACTTTTGAACGTCAAAAAATGAAGGAAATTCATTTTCTCATACATCCTGTATGGA
Source organism: Lithophane semibrunnea (assembly GCA_947363905.1). Lineage (NCBI taxonomy): Eukaryota > Metazoa > Arthropoda > Insecta > Lepidoptera > Noctuidae > Lithophane > Lithophane semibrunnea. The sequence continues at coordinate 3,872,538 of OX376213.1, read as the reverse complement.
ATGGCTTTTTTGACGATATCGATATCTCGGTAGATAGGTAGGTAGGTATGGGTATAGGTAGGTAGGCAGGGTAGGCAGGCAGGTAGGTATGAAGAAGGGTAGGGTAGGTAAGGTAGTTAGCTAGGTAGGGTAGGTACGTAGGGTAGGTAGGGTAGGTAGATATGTAGGTAGGTGTAGGTAGGTATGTATAGGTAGGTGTAGGTAGGTAGGGTAGGTAGGTAGGTAGGGTAGGTAGACATGTAGGTAGGTATAGGTAGGTGTAGGTAGGTAGCATGAAACTACATGCCAATAGCACCTACGTAATGTCCATAAAAATATTTAATAAATTACCAGATGCAATAAAAGATCAAACCAGCGATACGAAATTTATAGAAATAAACTCAAGCAAATATTAATTAAAAAAGCATACTACACAATAAACGAATACATACAAGACAAAAAAATTGATTTAACACAAACAGACACCTTAAACAGTTAGTCGTACATTTCATACATAAGTACCTACATAGAAAAATATTATAATATTATGATCTCAATTTTTGTTATAAATTTAAAAATTGTTTGTTTCTTTTATTTTTTTTTTTTTATAAAGAGTTTGTAATTTTATACTTTTTGCTGTGCCCTACAGGGTCCGTAATTGTACTTTTAGCTTTAAGCCATTGTAATACCTTATCTACATTATGGAATGCAAATAAAATATGAATATGAATATGAATAGGGTAGGTAGGTAGGTAGGGTAGGAAGATATGTAGGTAGGTGTAGGGAGGTAGGTATAGGTAGCTAGGGTAGGTAGGTAGGTATGGTAGGTAGGTATGGTAGGTAGGTGTAGGTAGGTAGGGTGGGTGCGCCGTAGATAAGTACTTAGTGGTACCCGTGCAGTACCGGGGCGGGCAGCTATTTAGTTATAAATTACTCACTTGGGTAACATTTTATTGATCTGGTTATCTGACAGCTTGTCAATCATTTGATGTAGTTGTTCACAGTCTGCCTCACAAGGGTAGAACCTCTCCTCGATTTCAGAGAGATGGGAGTTTGAGTATGCCGTCGATATGTGCATTAGTACCTGGAAATAAGGTTTAATTTTGATTAAATTACATCGGAAACTTACAATACACAAGTGTAGCAGGTAATAGGGGCTCGTGGCTAAGTAATAACAGCCGCACCGGGTCGATCCATCAGGTTAAGCTACGCTTGCCGGGGTTGGTCGGTGGATGGGTGACCATCTTTACATACCGAGACTCTTCCGTGTCTCGGAAAGCATGTTAAGTCGTTGGTCCCGGCTGTCCTTTGTGGATCTTCGACAGTCGTTACGGGTCGTCAGAAGCCCGAAAGTCTGACAACCAGTCTTACCAAGGGGTATCGTGTTACCCAGTTACTGGGTTGTAGAGGTCAGATAGGCAGTCGCTCCATGTAAAATATTGGTATTCAGCTGCATCCGGTTAGACTGGAAGCCGACCCCAACATAGTTGGGAAAAGGCTAGACAGATTGAGCAGTAATAGGATTCTTTCTGGGCTGTCTCTGCCTCACTGGTTTTGTGCCTGGCTTCGATTTCCGAGTCGGGCAAAGTGTTGGGTTTTATAATAATAAAATTCTCAATCCTAGCACAGATGAATACAGATTGTTCACTCCGCAAAAACATTTAAATAAAAATCAACTCTTGCTACGACACTATAAAGTGCAATTCAGGTTACCCAGCGCTAATTAGCGCGATAGAAAGAGACGCAACTTCTAGACTTCTTCTTCTTCTTCGTAACTCTTATATCTTCTGACTGCGTTACATTCACTGAATTGGCCCGACAAGTAGGCCCGCCGCGTACTTGTAACTATTTATCTAAAATGCGGAATGAACCATCTGTTTCATCTATGTTTCCAACCCAGAGTCAAATGGCAATGGTCTTGCTCCCTACTCATTCAATTTTCCTTTCTGATTCATTTCTTTGTGGGTTGGAAGACAGTTGAATATTTTTTCTAGATTCTCGGCTCTTTTCTGAGTGGTTACTCAGTCAGTTACTTTTCTGTTTGGTTGCTTACCACACGCCTTTAGCGCGGGACATACACAAGAGGTGAGGGGCGCAGGCGTTACGCCGCTCCTTTCATATTTCATACAAAATGTATATACGATACGATACGTGAGATATACACAGGCGGTGGGGCGCAGTCGAGGCAAGGGCTGGGTGCGCATCGTCGCTCATATACATTTTGTATGAAATATGAAAGGAGCTGCGCAACGCCCGCTCCGCACTGTCACCCCGCCCACACCACTCGCCTCTTGTGTATGTCATAGATTCTGTTTAGAAGTTGCAGTAGTCAGAAATAGTGTGGCAGGATCATTTTCTGTAAAGAATATGTGGTCTTTTATGTACTTACGTCTAATTTCTTCATATCCCTAGCCAGTCTGATTAAATGGAGGGGCGCTCTGACGTTCGTCACCAGGGCCGCTCGGAGGTGCTCATCGAACTTGACTGTCGCTGCCGAGTGGAAGATTATGTTCACCTGCAATTCGAAGGAGGGGAAATGTGAGAGCATTGCCAATAATTTTGAACGTAAGATGGCCAATTTTGGAAATGGGCACACTGTAATTCTTTTAAGCTCATCACACACATAAGGCTCGGGGCGCTTTGTGTGTGTGTTGAGCTCAAGGAACATAATTATACTCACCTACGGCGAGGTTGAGCTTTTAAGGGGGATGCGTACATACTGGCGCGATTCGTCGCGCGACGCGAATTTTAACAAAACAATTTCTGAGAAAACTTCATGACGAACAATGCGGCGGCGTCGCGTCGGGCGACGAATCGCACCAGTATGTAAGAGCCTAGGTAGCCGCGAAATTATAAAATTTTCTTACGTTTTTTGCAAATTACAGGTAAGTATCAGGTTGCATGTTGATCTAAATATGATTTGCACCGGTAACAAATATGGATTTACATAATTAAACATTAGAATTAGCAATACAACTCCTTAAGTTCATATACAGGCTGTAAGGGTAAACAGTCTTGTCATTCAAACCATGGGTAGTTGACTTAAATGTAAAAGTAAATGACTGAACACAACAAAAAAAAAACGTCATTTTCATTAAAAGATTTAAAAAAAATTATATACGACACCGTGCTCTCTAGCGAAACAGCTGACTGACTGAGGGAGGGGTCGCGCTCGCGGCCGGTCATGTCACATCCCGTAGCCCCCGCCCGTGTTGAGACGCAAGTTCGTTGCCCTAGCGCATAGGACAACGAACTTGCGTCTCTTGTGGTAAAATGTAGATTAAAAAAAATGAAAAAAAAAGTTGTAATTTTCCATTGATTTTACGTTCTATAAATGAAACCAAACCACTGGTTGCAAGTTACCCTAACACCCTGTATGTGCCAAATACGGCTGCAAATCATATTTAGATCAACATACAAGATGAAAACCTGCAAATTGCAAAAAACGTAAGAAAATTTGAATTTAACCTGCTTTATTAAGTATTCGTTTCATTCATTCGTTCATCATTTTGTCACGACTAAAGAATATATAGGCGCTGTGACATTTCACAAAACCCTCATTGAACTACTGAAGGAGGATTGTCATCTGAAGCTTCTAAGAAAAGTCAAGTAAAACTTGCAGACAGGTTGGCTTAGAGAATTGATTAGGATAGTTGAACCTAGGGTCCAACCATCCGTTCGGGTTTCCCCGGATTTGTCCTAGTTTGGGGGGCGTCCGGGGAGCGTCAGGGCGGGGTTTTTGAACTAGTTGTGTCAGGGGAAATCCGATTATTGAATTAGTTGGAATAAATAATAATTAAACCATTAATTATCATAGTTAATAAATTAAATTAAATTCGCGCTGGAAATATGCGCTCGTGAGCCCCCCTAGCCACCCACACCTTTTATTTGTATTGTTGAGGCTTAAGTTAATTTTCTATTAATAAAAAAATAATATGTTATATAACAATGGTTTTGGTATTTTATTGTAAAAAAAAAACCAAGGACGTCCGGGGAAAAATCTTCATTTCACCCAAATGTCCGGGGTATTTGAAGTTTGTGTCCGAAGTCCGTAATTTAGGTGATGGCAAACCTAGTTGAACCAAAGCATGAAACCTTACCTTCTCAGTCAGCATCTGCCTATCAGTCAGGGTGAGCCCAAGTCCAGCAGCTTCACAGTCTGCTGGCACCACCACCACCTTATGCCGGAATTTCGGCACCTCTTCCTTTAGCCGGCTGAAGACCTGGAAATAATACAAGGATATTATCAGCCTGTGCAAGGAGCTCGTGGCTAATTAATAACAGACGCACGGGTCAAACCATCAGGTTAAGCTACACTTGCCGTGGATGGGTGACCATCTTTACATGCCGAGACTCCTCCGTGCCTCGGAAAGCACGTTAAGCCTTTGGTCCCGGCTGTCATTTGTGGATCTTTAACAGTCGTTACGGGTCGTCAGAAGCCCGAAAGTCTGACAACCAGTCTGACACGGGGTATTGTATTACCCAGATAATGGGTTGTGGAGAACAGACAGGCAGTCGCTCCATGTAAAATACTGGTATTCAGCTGCATCCGGTTAGACTGGAAGCTGACCCCAATGTAGGAAGAGGCTAGGCAGATGATGATTATCAGCCTGTTATAGTACCACTACAGGAAAAGATCAGAGTCTTCTCATACAGAGAAGGGAGCGGAGCAGCATTGATGACGACTCTTGCGCACTGACGCCCCCCTCTTGCACAAAAAATCAATAAATGCGTTTAGGCCCAGTGGTAACAGCTGCGACTTTCGATTTGTAGATTGAATGTTCGACCCTGACAGGCGCTTTACTTTACGTATATTATTTCACCACTGCTCTCAAAACGGTGAAGTAAAACATCGTAAGGAAACCGGCATGTCCTAGAACTAAAAATTCGAAGACATTGTGACATCTACCAACCCGCACTGGGCCCGCGGGGTGGATTACGGCCCACTCCCTCTCACAGAGAGGAGGTCTGTGTCCCAGTGGGAATGTTATAGGCTAATTATGGTGTTTAAGAGAAAAACATCACTTTCGAACGGTATCTCGTTGTGAATCTGAGGGCCTAGACAAGTGACAATCGCTTCGAAAGCGTTTCGTATTTCTACAACGACTTTCAACTGGATTGACATAAGCTTTTCGATAGCTTTGTCAGTCCCATACATGTTTGCCTTTTCCATCATCGTTATCGCTGATAGAATGTCACTTTGTCTTCTTCGAATTGTGTGCGCTCACGACTGATGGTTAGTGGCCAAGACCAATGTTTGTCAAAATATTTAAGTCCTGTTTCATTGATGGTGTGTAAATATTGGCAGTGCCGAGTCCTTTGCCAATATCCCTTGACCGCGATATGTGTTTGTTTGTAACTAACGCCAGTGAAGGCTGAAATTGTAACCATATTGTGTACCTGGAGTTACCTATTAAGTACTCCTATATGGGTGCCTGTTTTTCACAAACTAAACTAAATTTAAGTTCAGTGCATCTTTTTCTTTCTATTTAATTAGAATTTTTTTTTTAAGAAATTCTATTTATGAATTTTTCTTTGTCAAATTAATCAGCGCTTGACGTAAATTAACATAATTTTAGTAGACCAGTTTTTAATCACGTCTAAACTTTGGAGTAGCCGAACTGTCAAAATGAAACAAATTAGTCGTCGCGGTTACGAAAATATATTTCGCATTTAGATAGCTGGTGATATCTAACTCCCTCGCGATGTTTTGTCTTGTCTAATTAAAAATTTGGTTTAGAATTTTGGAAGTCGGTTGTTATTTTGTAAGAAGTTTTTATTGTTCACTTTTTAGTTGTGGTACCTCCTACTCCACATAAATTCGAATACCTGCTACGTAAATAACAGTATGAACCTACTACGCTTTGGAATGGGCAACTAGCTTCATCTTTCTGACTGACCGACCCCTTGACAATTCAAAAGTACCTGTAATTGGTTTATTGGAAATAAATGAGTTTGAGTTTGAGTGACAGGAAGTTATTATAACATCATCCACATAGACTAAGTAGGAAAACTACTTATTATTGATGCTAACTCAAAAACCACCAACTTATATGGGACCACCGCGCAAGCTTCTTGTACACACGGCTACACATCAAGCTATACGTTTCCAGTATAAGCTGACCTCGCATTGTACGAAAATCCTATACAATGCGAGATCAGCAAACCGGAAATGTATAGCTTGATGTGTAGTCGTGCGTACAAGATGAAAAAAAAGTAAACAATTGACGAAAATATCGATGGACATACATTTAAAAAAACATACAGACGAACATAAAACCTCCTCCTTTTTGGAAGTCGGCTAAAAAGTAAAAGGCCACATTTCTACTTGAAGTTATCGAACCGGCATCCTTGTGCTTGAAAAGCCCACTTACCGGCCCACACGCCAACCGTGACGTTACTCATCTTTTTTACGTAAAAGAAATAAATATTCAGGAAGCTACCTTCAAAATAAATTACTCAATAATATAATATTATTGAAGAGCTATAATTTCTCCAAAAAAAGCTTTAATTACGACTTCCGTTCTACTGAAGGTGAACCTAGTCATAACTTTTAACAATTATCTCTGGTTTTAAAAAGGAACGGATCTTCCTCGCCTTGGTGCTTCTGCCCGTAAAATGCCAATGTCTTGGCTATAACTGTCATGGCTGCCATTTTTATGCGTTGAACCTGACCTTTGCAATAAATTTTGTCGAAATAAAAATAAGTACCTACTGTAGGAATCATACGAGAGACCCGTAGTGCTAACTACTCTTCTGTAAAACATCTCACCGTGAAAACTTATGCTGCCATCAGACGGACTGCATCGCAGCAACCGTGTGCAGTCGATATATTCAACTGCATGCAGTTGTTTGTTCGACTTTGTTCAGTCATGATATCAACTTCACGCGATCGGCTGCAGTAGTGTGAAGCAGTCGTAACTTCCACTTCACGCTGTCCATCGCTAACCGCATGCAGTTATGCTTTGCTCACTAACTGCATGCGGTTAGCGATGGACAGGGTGCGTCGACACTACACGACTGTAGCCGACCGCGTAAAGTTGAAGTCACGACTGTTTGCTGTAGGTTACACACATCACGCACATCGGGTTCTGGTTTGCAACTGGTCAATCCTCATTGACGATTGACCAGACACAAACCAGAACCCGATGTGTTGCCACACAAGCCAGACGTAGAGCGCTCTGAGGTGAAACACGTGTCCATTTCTTACAGGGCTCTTTATGACTCTTGAAGAATAGTTAAGCAGAATAGGTTACTAAATAATCTACGTCTATTGTATTTTAGGTTGTTAAATTATTCATTATTTTAAACAACTACTGACCAATTTATTGTCGATCGCTAGGTAAAAAAAGTCAAAGGGCTATTTTTGAATGTGTCATGAAATGATGGAATGTCTATAATCAAAGCATCAAAGCATACCTATAATTATAAGTGATCTGAGCTTCATCTGCAGGCGTAGCATGGCGCTTTCTATCTCTACGAAGAATAGACATAGCTTTTTCTATACAAAGTGACAGTTCGTTTCTTCATTTTTGACATCCACCGTAGAAATCTTTCTACAATCTGTCATTTTGTCTTTCATTTCTAACGATCTTTGTCTAGGTCTTTTTATATGTAGACTATTTCGGAAGAAAGTTTTCTATCCTTACTGTCAAAATCACACTGACAACCGATAAATCCTATGACAAAACAAAGAATTCTGAGTCGAATTAAGTAAAAGAGTGAATTTCGTAAAAAGTGCAGTTGACTCTTTCTATTTTGCTGCCGTCTCGTACTGTCTACTGTCTACAGGAAACGTCATTTTTGTCTACTCTTCCGTCGACAAAACGGTGCTCATGGCTCATGCTACGCCTGCTGCAGATGTCCACTGCTTTCTTTCACATTATCGTAAATGGCCCTAGGACCAACAAACATCTGACGAATATAATAAATAAAAATATATTTTAATAAACAAATTGCAAATAACAGTCAGACACGGACATTCTGCGTTTTATAATGAACAATTAAAAGAGATAAAACGAATTTCGAATTAAAATGCAAAATGCTGCCATCTTTGACAATTAGATTTGACATGACAGTGTCAATATTAGTGATGCCCAATCTTTCATTACACACACATCGAGAGCGAGATTAATCAAACACTATGCGTATACGTCATCATCGATTTTTTTACATTTTATGATAATTAATCTCACACACTGTCCTATTAGTATTACTTGCAAGTTTGTAGAAATATTGTGTTATCGTACGTATACTTTAATGTTTGTAAATATGTGAGCACCATGTACAGTCACGGACTTTAATTGATGAGCCACCTGGCACTGTTCGTATTTTAGCCGTGTAATGCAAATCGGGTTTATTCGGTTCCCGACACGCAAAGTCATATGTCTTCGTATTAGAAGAAGAAAATTATATTTCATATCTTTACCGGTTGGCTAACCTGCCTGAGAGCAGAACTACAAACTTGCAAAGTCAACCAATTGCAGGTCTAGCAACCAAAGGTCAGTATCAAATAGATTTGATAAACTTAATACAACATTGTATTTATTTTTATCATTATGAACTTATTAGTCAACCTCTATGGATAAGACTATTTCCGATTAAAAGTAATTTATTTGTCATCTTGATATTTCAACTGTCACTGTCTTCAGTTATGTTTTCATAATTATCGAGTTAATGAGCTATGATTCAAAGGAGGTCAGTATCAAATAGATTGGATAAACTTAATGCAACATTGTATTTATTTTTATCATTAAGAACTTATTAGTCAACCTCTATGGATAAGACTATTTCCGATTAAAAGTAATTTCTTTGTCATCTTGATATTTCAACTGTCACTGTCTTCAGTTATGTTTTCATAATTATCGAGTTAATGAGCTATGATTCAAAGGAGGTCGGTATCAAATAGATTGGATAAACTTAATACAACATTGTATTTATTTTTATCATTGAGAACTTATTAGTCAACCTCTATGGATATTTCCGATTAAAAGTAATTTATATGTCATCTCGATATTTCAACTGTCACTGTCTTCAGTTATGTTTTCATAATTATCGAGTTAATGAGCTATGATTCAAAGGAGGTCGGTATCAAATAGATTGGATAAACTTAATGCAACATTGTATTTATTTTTATCATTAAGAACTTATTAGTCAACCTCTATGGATAAGACTATTTCCGATTAAAAGTAATTTATTTGTCATCTTGATATTTCAACTGTCACTGTCTTCAGTTATGTTTTCATAATTATCGAGTTAATGAGCTATGATTCAAAGGAGGTCGGTATCAAATAGATTGGATAAACTTAATGCAACATTGTATTTATTTTTATCATTGAGAACTTATTAGTCAACCTCTATGGATATTTGCGATTAAAAGTAATTTATTTGTCTTGTTTACGAGCTTGCGATTTGAGTTCGTGTTTAATCGTGTAATGTCGTGAATGTATGAAACTGCAAAATTGAAAAGTTTGAAGGTGGCTCATCAATTAAAGTCCGTGACTGTACCTATCACATACTTAATTTATTTATTTTTCATTGCTCCATTTTTAATTTTTAATTCTTTTTACCTATTGTAATTGTATTCTCGGTGCATCGTCTTCACATGTAATTATATAATTGATGTACCTATACCAAATATTGTAAAACATTTTTTTTTAAAAGAGTAACGGTGGAGTTTCTTGCCCATTCTTCTCCATACGAAAACTACCTTTTGGAAGGGGCAACTAGAATCAGTTCTATTTCTATGTATTTGACGTTCAAAAGTGCCTTTAATGTGCCTAGTTGAAATAAATTATTTGACTTTGACTTCATATTTACAAGATTTCCAAAGGATGTTACTTACAGGATCATCAAATATTTCTTCCATCCTCGTGTAGATATCCTTTCCTCTCTTCTGCCGCACCAGAAGGTACAGGTTCTCCACGCCTGGACAGCAACGGAGAAGCTTCTCCACCAGAATTTTGCCGAGGAAACCTGAGAAGGTTAACTAGGTAGGTAAATAATTTTGGCAAAGAATTGGGTAAACAGACAGGCAGCCCGTCCTCCGTGGCTCGGAAAGCACGTTAAGCCGTTGGTCCCGGCTTTAATTTGTGGATCTTTGACAGTCGTTACGGGTCGTCAGAAGCCCGAAAGTCTGACAATCAGTCTTACCAAGGGGTATCGTATTACCCAGTTACTGGGTTGTGGAGGTCAGATTGGCAGTCGCTCCATGTAAAATACTGGTATTCAGCTGCATCTGGTTAGAATGGAAGCCGACCCCAATATTGTTGGGAAAAAAAAACAACCGACTTCAAAAAAAACACTAAAAAAGTGAAAAATAACTTTAATTTCGGAAGTCGGTGGCAAAAAATTAAAATTAAAAAGCAAAGACACCGACTTCCGAAATTAAAGTCGGTTGTTTTTTTTTTGTAAAAAGTTTTTATTTTTCACTTTTTAGTGGTGGTACCTACCCCACACAAGTTACTACCTGCTATGTAAATAACAGTGAAGGAGTCTAATAATTATATCGTCTACATAGACTGTGGGAAAAATACGTAATATTGAAGCTAGCTCAAAAACTACGCAAGCAAACTTAATAAACTTTATATGGGACCATATCGGGAGTATATCCTTTCGACCTAAAAAAGAATTTTTAAAATCGGTTCACAAACGGCGGAGTAATCTGTGAACATAAATAAAAAAAAAAAAAACTCCGAACGTAGTACCTCCTCCTTTTTTGAAGTCGGTAAAAAGGCTAGGCAGATGATGAGATAGGCAGCCCCTTCGTATAAAATATTGTTATTCAGCTGCATCCATTCGGTTAAACTGGAAGCCGACCTCAACATAATGTAGTTTGTTGTAGTATTGAATTATGAATATGATAACAATTATGTTAAAGCATTATAAGGCACATTTACCGCATTGGTTAGCTGTAAGGATAGATGTATGATGATAAATAAATAAATAAAATAACTTTTCCTTTCGTTTAAAAGGGACAACAACCCTATATTCCTGCCAGGGGTTGCGTGAAAGTGCGAACGGGATACCGGGACCCTTGGCAACAGGCAACTGAAGGAACACGGGTGGGTTTTTAGTAAGTAAAAGTCTGACACGCCCTCCCGCTCCGCCCAGAGCGGGAGAAGACATTTGATGATTTTCCACCCTCAGAAAAATAAAAACCCTATAGTTCACAACAGACACTGTTTTAGGTATTCTTTCTGGCGCTACAATGCATCTAACTAAAAGAACCAGGATATCATGAGCCATAGCGGTAACTTAAGGGCCAACCCTACCTCAAATTGCTTAGCATGATCCTATCCGTTATGCCGAAAATACTGCAGCATTAATTTTGAAATAAATATAATACTAAAGTTGAGGATTGATGCTAGGTCCTATGTTTGACGAAAAACAATTCCTATGTTTGACACGATTACATAAAATTTTCTCCATAGAAAAAAAAACCAAAGTTACCTCTAAACCGAACTATAAACCGCTGGTATTCAAAAAATACTTCAAATTAGATCATGAAACTTTGCATAATAACTGAACTAACTATAAAGCAGGTCTCAAGTTTTTTTATTTTAATTACCATTATTTTCACCGTAAAAAGCCTAAACTATTCCAGGCTTGAGAGCTGCCAGCACCCCGCTCCGTCTCACTCTCACTCAGGCCGCGAGTAGCATGGTGCGAGCGATAAAGGTAGGCCCTTCAAATTAAGTTCTTATTTTGGTCAACACGGTGTCACACGGTGCCAGCAGCTTTGGAGCAGAGACTTTTATGTTAAAAAAAAAACAGGATGTTTTAAATACAGCAGAATTGTCTTACCTGTAGCACCAGTAATTAGAACATTCTTCCCATTATAAAACTTCTGTATTTCAGTCATATTTTCATATTTATTGTTCATATTTTCGTCAACACTATCGATGCACTGGGCACAGTAATTTATTTCCTTGTCATTCTTTATTAAATTCTCGTTGATGACGTCACTGACAGCAATCAGCTGGGGGGCAGCCATCTTGGATTTTTTGGCTTCAGCACTTGTTTTTTATTGCATTTTTCTGGAACAAACAGAAAATGTTATTAGTATTAAGTAATGTACCTACATTGAATTTATTGATAACGCTAATTTTATTAAAATATTTTCCTATGTATAGATCGCTTTTCTTATGTTTATCGCCAGCTATGACAATACCACATTAGTAATGATAATAAATTCACTGTTGCCTGACTTGTAACTGCTAAATGTGGGGTTTACGATTCGATCACCGATCAAAGGCAGTCAAATTAATGTTAGTAAGTTTTTCAAATTATGTGAAAAGTAGGGTATTTTTTGTAGCAGCTCGGACACTGGACTTATGCCCTTTTGATCGCAAATATACAATATCATAGCACATATATCATTAGGCTCTTTTTTTCTTAATGACACTAAACAAGCTAACACAAAAATATAGTCTGTACATGTACAAGTATATAACAAAACTTAGGTATAACATCGGGCCGCATTTCGACTGTGGGGTAATTCCAACTAATGAGAATAATTCTACTGAATTGATACATATGTATTTGAATTATTCTCAGTAGTTAAAAATTACCCCATCGAAATACCGTCCGACCTTAATAGGTGTAGTTTAACATGAAGTGATAGAAAAAATCTACCACAAGAATTGCCAGTCACTAAATAATAGTATATTATGCAATTAGTGAATAAAGGACGGATTTAAAGCGAGGGCCATAGGTGAATCACGAGCAAGTGAAGGATTCTAACGACTGAATCACGACCGTAGGGAGTGATTCATGATGATTGAATCACGACCGTAGGGAGTGATTCAAGTGTTAGAATCCTGAACGACGCGAGCGAATCATGGCCCTCGATATAAATCCGTTTTATTCAAGAGTTGCATACTATAATTTATACCATGACTATACTACTATACTTTATACTTTAGAAAAAGAACAAGCAACTTCGAGTATGTTGTTATGTCAATGTTATGCCTTATTTTTATAGTAACTACACCGTAGCATAGAATACTTACTCCATAATGTCGATGACTTCTTTTTCTTTTGACAACTATTAAAATAAGTTAGGAAAAAAGACTGAAAATGTGCCAGAAGCTTGATTTTCATTTTTCCATTGCAAAACTCATCGTAGGCTTTGATGTAAGCCAGCTGTGATTGTTAGGTAGCAATTTTTCTACTATATCGGCCGCCCTCTCTTTCACAAACTCAGGTATTAACACATGAAAACATTTTCAATCTATTTATTGTAACCCTAAACTTTTTGTTCGTACAACTTACAATATTTAAAATAGCGCCAATTTACTAATGACAGCAAAGAACACAAAACAGTTTTAATTCTAATGCTAAACTCCTGTTCGAAAATCAAATCAAATAGGAGTTTGTATATCATTGAGATGGAGTTCGAACAAATTGGTGTTCTAAATTCAAACACCAAAACAGTGATTAAAAGTGCTTTTTATTCACTGTTTTCAGTGAATAAAATAAGCTTTTTAGAGGGGGAATGGTATAAAATCTTTTTTCTTCAAAAACTATTAGGAAATGACAAACATTTAATTAGCCATGCAATAAAACGCGGGCGTTGTCGCGTGGTCAACTCAGTACATCCAAATATTTGAACTGTTTATATAATAGTTATGTAAGTCACCCACCGTGAGGGTTAGTAGGTTGTGATGTGCATAGATTACGTGTTCCGACTGGCAGTGGGCGGAGTGTGATAGGAATTCGCGGCTATTGCAAATAATTATGATGAGAAGTGATAGGAATTGATATGGGCTGAAAACAAGAAGTATCTTTGACTTGGTGTTGAAATACGCGATCTTTAAGAAAACACCTTCCTCTTGAAGAGCAGTAGTGGACCAGTGGTAACGGCTGCGACTTACGAATTATAGGTCGTACACACGGCTACACATCAAGCTATACATTTCCAGTATAAGCTGACCTCGCATTGTACGGAAATCCTATACAATGCGAGATCAGCATAAACTGGAAATGTATAGCTTGATGTGTAGCCGTGTGTACAAACGATTTTTTTATGATGACTTTTTAAATTAGTGTCTGGTAATAATGATGGTGAATGACTATTTCATGAAATTGTCATTCAATGCACTTACATGAACTTAAGAGTTGTATTGCTGATTCTAATGTTTATCATTCTGTAAATCCATATTTGTTAGGGTCACAAATAATATTTAAATCAACACAACCTGATACTGACCTGCAAATTGCAAAAAACGTAATAAAATTTGAATTTCGCGGGCTACCATAGCGCATCCCCATTAAGGAATAAGATTTAAGTGGACCTGTCTGTGCAAGCATTTGTCAGTAATCGTGTAGCTCAACCGCGACTGATGGCAAATAATTCAAATAGATGACCGATTATATGAACCATTCATTATATGTAATCAGGAGCTCGTGGCTAAGTATTAACAGCCGCTCGGGTCGATCCATCAGGTTAAGCTACGCTTGCCGAGGTTGGTCCGTGGATGGGTGACCATTTTCACATATCGAGAATCCTCCGTGCCTCGGAAAGCACGTTAAGCCTTTGGTCCCGGCTGTCATTTGTGGATCTTTGACAGTCGTTACTACGAGTCGTCAGAAGCACGAAAGTCTGACAACCAGTCTAACCAAGGGGTATCGTATAACCCAGTTACTGGGTTGTGGAGGTCAGATAGGCAGTCGCTCCATGTAAAATACTGGTATTCAGCTGCATCCGGTTAGACTGGAAGCCGACCCCAACATAGTTGGAAAAAGGCTAGGCAGATGATGATAGAATCCCAAACAATACTGACATTGTCCTAGTGATATACTTTCTAAAACGTAAGTCAAGCTGAATTACTACAGTAATATCAATGACATACCTACACTACAACCTTTATTTAAACCATTTCTTCATTAAATGAATTAAATTTAGGTACTGAAGGATAACTCTGTACAAGAGATATATGTATATCAACTTTTTTCAAACTTTAAATCCGCCTGTTTTTATCCGACTGCCCCAGAAGGACAAACATTACCCATGTTTTTCGAGAGTATGTATGTATGTATGTTTGTATGTATGTATATTTCTTTGGCTCGCTCTGAAGCCTAAACGGCTTGATGGATTTTAACATACAAGGTGTCGTTAGGTTCGTCTTAATTGTGGGAGTGACATAGGCTATATTTTTTTTATATATTCCATCTGCAAACAAAAAAAAAGGGAGGCAAAGGTTTTTTTTTTAAATAAATTACAATATTGGTATCAAATAAAAGCTAGTAATGAGTTAATTCCAAATATATAAATTAATAAAAGTAAAAAGTTTGAAATAAAACAAATTATTTAAAAAACAAAAAACCCGCCTGCAAAAACGCATAACTTAAAAGAGAAAAACAAGCATTATAGTCTGTAGAATTTTGGTATTACAGGCGGGGAACAAACCAATAACTTGAAATATGGTGTAACTTTTGTTTGTTCCCCGCCTGTAATACCAAAATTCTCCAGACTATAATGCTTGTTTTTCTCTTTTAAGTTATGCGTTTTTGCAGGCGGGTTTTTTGTTTTTTATTAAATAATTTGTTTTATTGTGTTCAGTACCAGCACTAAATTAGGTAACACGCGATTAATCACAATCTGAATGATTTTAAAGAATATTGCTAATCCTTTGCTTTTTATGTTCGAAAAATTTCTCTACTCGACAACGTAAATAACGCAATGAATGTTGTTGAACTGTCAAAATGAAACAAATTGCGTTTGATTTGTGTGTTACGGAATTAGGATGCTGGATTAATTTAGTGAAAAACTTATTGGATCACGTCAGTAAAAAGTATCTGACATAATCAATCGTGCCTCTTGGCTTCATTATAAAACTAGCTTCAGCCCGCGACTTGGTCCGCGTTACATTTCCTATTTAACATAAAATATCTTATCATAAGACACTCAGCAACACTGTAGCTTTCCATTAGTGAAAGAATTTTCAGAATCGGATCAGTCAGATTTCGAAGAATCATACATACAAACTCACAAATTTTATCTCTTTATAATATTTCTAGCTGTGCCCCGCGGTTTCAGCCGCATAAGTCTCGATACCCTGGGAATATCGAGATAAAAAGTATATGTCCTAACCCAGGTCATGGTCTACATATCAGCCAAATTTCATCCAAAGCGTTCAGCCGTTTTAGCGTGAAAGCGTAACCGTAGTATTATAATATCTGTGGCGTAACAAACAAACTCACTTTCGCATTTATAATACTAGTTAGGATAGTTAGGATATGTATAGTATATATTGATTTCTTTCTTGGGTTGTAGAAACAGAAATGGGCCAGGAGTTGAGCCCTGCGGCACTCCCATTGATGCTAATAGATCCGGGAGATATTTTTATGTTAACATCAACTTTCTTTTCAATAATAGTCTGATTGCTAAGTTCCATACTCAAAATCTATAAATGGTGCTTTAATTAGCAGTAGAAACGTATATAATTAGTATTTTTTCCTAATGAATGGCTCTATAGGTACACCTTTGCTCCTTCGGGGAAGCAATGCGTGATGTTATGTGTGAATGGGTCTTTTCCATTTGCCTACACTGTGGTTCAATTCAATCATTAATTTGTTCATGTGATGACACACGACGAGTCGACACAGTCTGCTGATCCCACTTAGCTTGTCTCTTGAAGTTTGACAAATTTTTTGCTAAGTATATGAATGAAATACTATGGTATTAGAACTTGTTGTATGTTTTTTTTGTAATCAGTTCGGTATTTTTAATGCAACGTTAATCCACAGGGTCAAATCAAATTATCTAGCGAAACTTAACGGGTATTGTTATCTAATCATGATGAAACGAAAAAATCGATTTGATGACATGACATTTATGACATTTATTTGGGTCACCGACAGTAGGTAGTGTGGCTAAGTAATAACAACCGCACGGGTCGATCCATCAAATTAAGCTACGCTTGCCGGGGTTGGTCCGTGGATATGTGACCGTCTTTACATACCGAGACTCCTCCGTTCCTCAGAAAGCACGTTAAGCCGTTAGTCCCGGCTGTCATTCGTGGGACTTTGACAGTCGTTACGGGTCGTCAGAAGCCGTTCCATACATTTGGGTCGAGTAGATATTGAAATTTTGTATGGTGTCCCATACAAAATAATATAATATAAATATATGGGACAGTCTTAATTTTGTATGGGACAGTCTCAGACCAAATAAAAAACCAAGGCAGAGCGCTGTCAACAGTGTGCACTTATTGAGGTGTAGTTTGATTGTAAATGTCTGCTTGTGAGCGTGTATGCATAGAGTGGAGGTGTAGTTTTGTCGTGCTTCACTGTATTGTTCATAGCGCTCTGTCTGTTGTTTTTTTTATTTGGTCTGAGGGGACAGTTGATATTGTTTTCGCCTATACCAACAGACGTCGGATTTACGTGAATAAGGTGAATAGTAGTAATTGTTACTATACCCTTTTGGTAAGGTACTTACGTGTAATAATTAGCTTGAAAATGTTAAATGCTGCACAATTTTAATCCAAATATTTCAACAAATTGCATTTGCACGATTTTAGCATAATTTTAACTTATACTAAACACTCAATCAGCAACTACTGTTTTAATTACACTTCAATATTCTTTTGACAAACAAAAAGAAAATGACTGCTGACTACACGATAGAAGGGACCCAGTTTACGCGATTTAGCGCCAAGTTTACGCGATTTAGCGCCAAGTTTACGCGATTTAGCGTCGAGTTTACGCGATTCACCGTCACCCACCGACTGGAGCCGAGTATACCCGAGTCAGCGTCACCAACCCGAGCGTGATGGTTCAGTTTCGTTCACTTTTCACAAAGAGCGTAAAGTACGCCGAAACTAAAGAAGGTTTCACTCCAAAAATTTCGTCCCCAGTAAGGCGACTCAACTAGATACCTTATATTTATTAATTTCTTCTGTTCGCTAGATCAATAATAAATTAATCAAAATAAACACAACACACACTGCTAGGATTATAAGTGACAATTAAGTAATACTGCAAAATTGCATCGTTCGTATTCTTAGCAACTCCGATAAGAAAACACGTTTTGAAGAAATTGAGGTCATCAATTTGCTTGGTCAGTGATTTGACAAACTACATAACATCACATCACGCCTGTAATCGCGAAGGGTTAGGCAGAGATGTACACACGGCTACACATCAAGCTATGCATTTCCAGTTTATGCTGATCTCACATTGTATAGGATTTCCGTACAATGCGAGGTCAGCTTATACTGGAAATGTATAGCTTGATGTGTAGCCGTGTGTACCTACACCCACATTTCGCCAGTTATGTTTAAGTCCCATGTAATAGGGGGCGAGCCTATTGCCATCAACCGGCACACATCAAGACTCCGGGCTACTACTGAGAATTAATCCTCACAAAAACTAGCACTTTAAAGCTTAATATTTCGCTAACGGATCCCTGAATCCAAAGATGGCTTTAAAAATCTCCCAATGTTTTTGAAAGACCTTTCCACCAATACATCACGTAATGGGATAGATGAGTAAAAAAAAATCCCCACTTTACGTATAAGGGAGGTACCTACTCTAAAACAATTTAAAAAATAACTGTACGAGTTTATTTTACCACTTTGTCGGCGTGATTAATATATATTATACCATGCCAAATTACAGCTTTCTATTACTAAGAGTCTCTGAGCTAAGCCACGGACAGACGAACAGACAGACAGACATGGCGAAACTATAAGGGTTCCTGTTGACCACGGAACCCTAAAAAATGGCTTAGTGGTGATTCGGCCCAATTGAATTGTAGGAGAATCGATTTCTGGAGGTGTCGATGCGCTTACAACTAAATTAACTTCGTGCGACTCGCCGCAGGAAAAAATAATATTATTTAAAAGTGTCGATTTCTGTCGTGTAATAAGCCGGAAAATGAAGATCTAGAAGGACAATCAGTTTTTAAAGGATCTGTTTAATATTTTTCCCATCATCACTACATATTATAAAACAAAGTCCTCCGCCGCGTCTATCTGTCGTCCAGCAGGCGTAGCATGAGCACCGTTTTGTCGACGGAAGAGTAGACAAAAATGACGTTTCCTGTAGACAGTAGACAGTACGAGACGGCAGCAAAATAGAAAGAGTCAACTGCACTTTTTACGAAATTCACTCTTTTACATAATTCGACTCAGAATTCTTGGTTTTGTCATAGGATTTATCGGTTGTCAGTGTGATTTTGACAGTAAGGATAGAAAACTTTCTTCCGAAATAGTCTACATATAAAAAGACAAGGATCGTTAGAAATGAAAGACAAAATGACAGATTGTAGAAAGATTTCTACGGTGGATGTCAAAAATGAAGAAACGAACTGTCACTTTGTATAGAAAAAGCTATGTCTATTCTTCGTAGAGATAGAAAGCGCCATGCTACGTCTGCTGTTCGCGATAAACTCAAAAACTTCTGCACCTATTTTCATGCTGTTTTCACCCATGGATAGAGCGGTTCTCGAGTGCGGTTTTAGTATATAATAACCGACATACACGCGAATGAAGCCGCGGGCATCTGCTAGTTACCAATAAGCCGAAAAAATTACCATCATTAGAAGGTCAATCAGTATTATTAATGAAGCCCTTATCGTAATCTGTGCCTTCGCTTCAACATTGAACTATTACAACATAGGTGTGTTTATACCCTTGTGTTATATGGTCACAGCATTACTCTATATGATGTAAGAGAAATCCGTTATAAGCCGGCAGGAAAGACTCGCGGAAGCATTAAACCTAGTGGCATGTGACATCGCTGAGTTAAACTATGTTATTTCATATAAATATATATGCTGATGTAGGCTACATTTGTTTACATTTTTATCAGATACTTTTCGAAACAGGTAGGAGCTCGTTAAGCTACGCTTGCCGAGGTTGGTCTGCGGATGGGTGACCATCTCATACCGAGACTCTTCCGTGCCTCGGAAAGCACGTTAAGCCGTTGGTCCCGGCTGTCACTCGTGGATCTTTGACAGTCGTTAAGGGTCGTCAGAAGCCCGAAAGTCTGACAACTAGACTTACCAAGGGGTATCGTATTGCCTACCCAATTACTGGGTTGTGGAGGTCAGATAGGCAGTCGCTCCATGTAAAATACTGGTATTCAGCTGCATCTGTGTTGGTTTAGACTGGAAGCCGACCTCAACATAGTTGGAAAAAGGCTCGGCAGATTGACTTTTCGAAGTAGGTATCTGATGAAGATGTAAACAAATGGATCAGAAAATGTAATCACGGCTACACATCAAGCTATACATTTCCAATTTATGCTGATCTCGCATTGTATAGGATTTCCGTACAGTGCGAGGTCAGCTTATACTGGAAATGTATAGCTTGATGTGGAGCCGTGAGTACCTGTGGATCAAGGGATTCCAATTTGTGGTGCCACTTACAAATTCAGTAAAAAAAGCAACCAAAAAATGTTGTGGGTTATTGACCTCAGTTAACAGGTAGGTAAAGTCGAAACTTACCTTTGACGGTAGGTACAGTCAGTTACGCAAAACTCAAAAAGATTTTTCTAGTGAAATAAATATAGCAGCTTTGAGTAAATACCCGTTTCTCATGATTTTTTTATTCATATGTTTTTCGTAACACGAAAAAATAACAATACTTTGGAATACTTTGGATCGCTTTTGAATCTCCTAATATTTCATCTACTTTTATACCTACTTTTCTTTTCACCAGTTATCTTTACCTTCTACATGGAAAGAAAGAGAGAAAAATAGGTTTACTTGTCACAGAAATACGTGCATACAAAAAGATAACAGTAATCAGCAATATTTCTCTGGTTGTTGGTTGGTTGGTCTGTGGTTCGCTGTCAAACTGTCAACATACACGATAAAGTCGTCCGCGAAAATAAAATATTTTTTTGTGCAAAAAGTGGCTTTCAGGGATATCTATAACAAGAATCCGACTATAAACCAGCGAAAGAACATAGTGGGAGCTAAAACACAGTGAAAGCGATAAGTTTTGCGAGAAAAAAAACAAACGTAAATCGTGAACATAACCTAAAAAGTGCATTTCATTCTGCCGGACTTGACACTTGACAACTCTTAACCAACGTCAAACGTCAAGTGACTTTGACAGACTGAGACGTAGCAACAACATGATGGATCAAAGTATGGAGTTATTACTATCTAAACTCGAGGAAAAGCTGAACCAACAAACTTTAACTATAACAAAGTCCGTAACCGAAAACGTATTAGAAGCTTTAGACGAGAAAATGAAACATATTGTGGAAGAAAATAATGTGTTAAAAAACAAAATAACAGAACTCGAACAGAAACTATGCCTTGCAGAGAAAGATAAGCGTAAAAACAACCTCGTTATTTTTGGATTGGAGGATTCGGGAAAAACAGAATTCGAGCTGGTTGACTATATAAAAGACATCATTTTGGAAATGGGAATACATATAGACAGCCACGAATTAAACAACGTATATAGAATTGGGAGGTGGACCCCCAATAGCAAAAATCGCCCGATAGTAGTCTCCTTCACAACTACGTGGAAAAAACACTTAATTATGAAGAGCAAGGCAAGCCTCCCTGCAGGCATATACGTTAAGGAAGATTTCCCTAAAGAAATACTGGAAAAGCGTAAGCAGCTACAGCTACAAGTTGAAGTTGAAAAAAAGAAGGGGAACATAGCATTTCTGAAATACGATAAAATAATAATAAAAACACCATCAAACCAAGCCAAAAATCGTGATAAGAGGAAAAGAGAAGAGAATGGTTCACCAACTCAATCCACACAGAAGAAAAGCAACTCCCAGATTAGTCCAGCAAACGAGGTGAAGGTGACCAAAACAACAAAAGAAGCCTACAAACCTGGCATACTAAATTATGTTGAACGTGGTAGATCCGCTTCACTATCAAAAAACTAACAACTTACAGCGAAACCCGGAACCGACACAAACAACCAAAGGCAACTGATTTGCAACAACCAACTCAACCTAAATGTCTCCCAGTACGGCCGGTCCCCGCGGGAGTACTAGACCGAAACCCTCCAACAACAAGATGCGAAACATTCAGAATTGCAACACTCAACACAAGAACCCTGAGAAAACAAGAAAGCTTAATGGAATTAGAAAAGGCACTAGAAATGATAAAATATGACATCCTAGGCATAAGCGAAATGAGGAGACTGGGAGAAAAAATAGTGGAAAACAACAACTACATATTGTACCAAAAAGGAGAAACAGCGGGGCAAAGAGGAGTGGGCTTTCTCATTAAAAGATCGTTGAAAAACTACATACAGGAGCTGATAGGAATCTCAGACAGAATAGCAATACTCAACATTAACTTGCCCAGCTACAAGAAACAATGGACGATCATCCAAGTATACTCACCCACAGAGTTAGCATCAAAATGTGACATTGAAGATTTCTACATCAACCTATCGGATATCGTAAAAAAATATCACAACAACCACCTCATAGTTATGGGTGACTTTAATGCCCAGGTTGGCATTAGAGAAGCCGGCGAAGAGCTGATAATGGGAAAACATGGACATGGAAAGAGGAGCGAAAATGGGCACAAACTGATTGATTTCTTATTACAAAACAACCTAACGCTGCTCAATTCAGTCTTTAAGAAAAATCCCAAAACTAAATGGACCTGGTTATCACCCGATGGAAAATACAAAAATGAAATAGATTACATAGTAACAAACAAGCCAAAGTTCTTCAACGACACACACATTGTACAAAATTTAAATTTCAACACTAACCACCGGATGGTACGATGCTGCTTAAAAAACCATCCTACTAAAAGACCAAGAAACAACATTAGAAACACATTGTTCGCATCAGAACACTATGCTAAAGAATTGAATCCATCTTCTATCATGCCGCTGCATGAAACTGTAAACTCCAACTTAAGTGTACTAGATAAGTATAATCACATAAACAAATACCTAGCACAAACGAAGATGAGAAAGGTAGCCAAGGATACAAGCTTTAGCGACAAGACAACAGAGCTACTAGAAGAGAGAAAAACATTAATAGCGAATAAAGAAAATATTAAACAAAACCAAAACTTAATATCAAGCCTTAGCAAACAGATTCGAGAAAGCATAAGAAGAGAGAGAAAAACAAAGAGAATGAAAAAACTGGAAGATGAAATTCAAAGAACGGGTGGCACCAAAAAAGCTTTCAAAGAGCTAAGAGAACACGGCATGGAATGGATTGCAAATTTAAAAAATAAAGGTTCAAAAAAGGTGGCAAAACGTATAGAAGTCCAGAATCTTGCTACAGACTACTACAGAACCCTATATTCAAACAAAGATGCCGAACAAGAAGTAACCTACCAAAACTCAAATAGAAGGGACGATGATATCCCACCAATACTTTCACAGGAAGTACAAAAAGCCATAATGTCACGAAAACTAGACAAAGCTCCAGGTCCCGACAATGTACCAAATGAGCTGATGAGAGGCACAGTTGATGAAATAAGCCCAATCTTAACCAAACTATTTAACGACATTCTAGCAACAGGCACTATTCCAAACCAGTGGGGAGAATCACATATTATTCTCATACATAAGAAAGGAGATAAGGACGAAATTGGCAATTATAGACCAATAAGCCTTATATCAAACGTCTATAGGGTTTTCGCAAAGGTTATTTTGGAGAGAATATCACAAACCCTAGACGAAAATCAACCGATAGAACAAGCAGGATTCAGAAAAAACTATAGTACCATTGATCATATCCACACAATCAAGCAAGTCATGGAAAAATACAATGAGTACCAGAAGCCATTGTACATTGCTTTTATTGACTATTCCAAAGCTTTCGACAGTCTGAAACACACATATATCTGGTCTAGCTTAAGAGAACAAGGAGTGGAAAATACCTATATCCAACTAATAAAAACAATCTATAGCAAGAGTATAAGCTGCATAAAACTGGAAACGAAAGGAGACCCTTTCCCTATCAATAGAGGTGTCAGACAAGGAGACCCATTATCTCCCAAACTGTTTAGTGCCGTGCTTGAACGTATTTTTAGACAAATAGACTGGGACGAGTACGGTCTTAGCATCAACGGTAGCCGCTTAAACCATCTGAGATTTGCAGACGATATTATTCTGCTAGAAGAAAAGCCCAAAAAATTAGAACTCATGGTAAAAACGCTAATCAACAAAAGCAGAGAAGTAGGGCTAGAAATGAACGCGAGCAAAACAAAGCTGATGTCTAACTCCCCAGAGGTCATAATCGAAGTCTATGGAAGCAGGTTAGAATATGTGAATGACTACACTTACCTAGGACAAATCATCTCCCCCAATGACTCAATGACTAAGGAAGTCAACAAAAGAATAGCCTGTGGATGGAAAAAATATTGGTCTTTGAAAGAAATAATGAAGAGCAAAGACTTAAACATGCATATCAAGAGGAAAACTTTCGACACTTGCATTCTTCCCTGCTTAACATATGGCTGCGAAACCTGGTCGCTCGCCGACAACCATAGAGAGAAACTAGCAAAATGCCAAAGGGCGATGGAAAGAAGCATGCTTGGAATAAAACTAAGGGACAAACTCAGAAACTCAGATATAAGAGGAAAAACCAAGGTAAAGGATATAGTGGTTCGCATAGACCATTTGAAATGGGGCTGGACAGGACACTTGCTGCGATGTCAAGCCAACAAATGGAGCAAACAAGTGACCCTGTGGTATCCAAGAGACGGGACTAGAAACAGGGGACGCCCAAAAACAAGATGGGAAGACGACATCCGCCTAACCCTGGGACCTTACTGGACAAGAGTTGCTCAGGACAGAGCGCAGTGGAGACAGTTGGAGGAGGCCTATGTCAAAAGACACACCGAGCTGCGGGACATACTATGATTACCCAAATACTTGTCTTAACAAGCTAATGTTGTACCCAAAGTTTGGAAATAAATGGCTTTAATAATAATAATAATCAGCAATATTTACCACAATATATCTAAATACAATTAAAAAACATATTATGAGATCACGAGTATACAGATAAATAATCGGCAGCTGCACGTCATGACTGTGACAAGAAGGCTTCCACTCAGCATGATGCTGCGCTATGGGGACCCACAGCACAGCGCTGATTTTCAGTGGTCACCCGAAAAAGACGTACGGAAATCAAGTCAGGTTCAATGATTTGTACTAGAGATGCGTACATTACGATACATGGAACTTATATGGTGTAATGCATCTCTGCTGCCCCTTCGAGCAGCATAGACATTAGCTTAATCAGCCTATAATGTACCCACTGCTGGGACACAGGCCTCCTCTCGGTGAGAGGGAGTGGACCGTAATCCACCACGCGGGCCCAGTGCGGGCTGGTTGATATCAAGGTCTTCGAATTTTTTTGGTTCTAGGACATTCCGGTTTCCTCACGATGTTTTCCTTCACCGTTTTGAGAGCAGTGATGATGAAATTATTTACACAAAGTAAAGCGCCTGTCTGAGTTCGACCCTACGACGTACAACTCGTAAGTCGGAGCCGTTCACTGGGCCACCACTCTCTGACAGACGTTAAGATATACATTACTATTTGCGCCCCGCAGTTTCACCCGCGTAATTCGCGATCCCGTGGGATTATCGGAATAAAAAGTATCCTATGTCCTATTCCAGTACATGGTCTACCCATGTGCCGAATTTTATCCAAATCCGTTTGGCCGTTTTAGCCTGAAAGCGTTACAAACAAACAAACTCATTATCGCATTTATAATTTTAAGTTAGTATAGTTAGCATTATTATGTCATGGACAACTATGGCAGAAGCATGGCCCAGCCCATACCACCACACACCATGGATCATAAAGCACTCCAAAAACACAGCCGTATTATAACCCCGTTTATCGGCCAGCCGGTCCTTATACCAATGTACGGCGGTCCAAGTGCCGGCCGTAATAGTTACGAAAGTACGGTGAAATCCAACGAGTTACATAATGTACACTTGAACTTGAACCAGAAATGTATATAATTATTTGTTATTTCGGCACGGCAAAGAGAGAGGTGGATTTGCAAACGGAATTTCTGATTGCATTTAGAGCGGGATTTTTTGACAGTTGTTTTTAAATTTTGAATGTATATAATAAATAATAGAAATAGTGTAAGTATATAATAAATTCCGTGATTTTGTTGTTATGCAAACTAAACTGGCCTTTAAAACTTAGTACTCCACTTTTAAAATTGCAATTTCTCCTAAACTGTAGAAGCTAGAGTTTTGAAATAAAAAACGTTTTATAGCAAACTTCATCAGCTTTCTTGGAAATTATAGTTTATTATACATAAGTTACGTTTTTAACTTAAAAACCAAAAAATAGCCATTTTGAACTTACTGGCAAAAAAACTCAAACCACATTTATACGCTACAGTTTTACGCCATATTTACATATAAAAAAAAATTAAATTAAATTATTATTTCTGTTAACATTTACATGCCATTATTATTTCTGTTAACATTTACATGCCATGTATTTTTTTTTTATTACAATGGCCCTCCGGGACGTGTACCTATAGGATCGAGGCCCTCAGGGACGAACCTGTTTTATTACAATGGCCCTCCGGGACGTGTACCTATAGGATCAGGGCCGTCAGGGACGAACCCGTTTTATTCATCAGTTTGGCTTGTGAACATGAATACGGAACTGGATAATAAAATCGAATAAATTAAATGGAACATTTCGCATGAAAGATTATGTTAATTAGATAGTGATTTTATGTGTGTTTATTCTTATCCTGTTTGTTTTTGTTTTGGTTTTGAAAACGTAGCGTTGGAAGGCCTCCCATAACATGGACTGATAACCTTGTAAATGCCACAGGCATCCACTGGATGCGGGACAAAAAAAAACAAAGTGGAGATGGCGGAGTTTGGGGGAGACCTATGTCCAGCAGTGGACCTCTTTTGGATGAAATATTTTTTTCTTTTTTTTTGGCCATTCATCCCTAATACAAATTCTGCCAGTACATAATGATACACATTATTTCACTTCACACTCACATAGGCTCAGTATCGCAAGTCCGCATACGTATCGTAACTCATTAGGTATGCGGGTTGCGTTCCCGCCGCACAAGGTTAGTGAAATGGGGCGTCAGGTCGATTCCGCGCCGGTGCTAACGAATATTTCGTGTGATAAGTATTGTACTATTGATTCTTCTTGCTTTAGAGTCGTTTTTCGTGACCACGTTGTTCATGTGACGCATATTTTCTCCTAACTTGTTATTTTCTTTTTCGCGTTTTTATTTTTTATTTTCGTCGTGTTTACCGCAAAAAAAACGCATTTGTCTGGCATTAAGGCCTTACAGTACTGTACGGCCTTAGATGTAGCATCGGCAAAATTCGTAAAACCGATCACCATCCGAACTAAGTGCGCCTTCAACATTTCCAATCTTTATTTCTGCTTGGGTGAAAATGATCTTTGTGCAAACGCAGTAACTTGTTAAGTTATATAAGCTAATACATTCGTAAAATTGAAATGAATGAGTGCAAATTTTAAAATTTATGCTACATCTAAGTTGTGTCGTACTGTACCCTACCTCAGATTTTATCTCGCTCGTACACCCTCAAGCCTCGAATAGTTTAATTAATTGTTTTATAGTTATTTCAGTTATTATGCAAAGTTTCATGATCTAATTTGAAGTATTTTTTTAATACCAGCGGTTTATAGTTCGGGTTAGAGGTAACTTTGGATTTTTTTTCTATCGAGAAAATTTTATGTAGTCGTGTTTTCGTCAAACATAGGACCTAGCATCAATCCTCAACTACTCGTATAACAAATATTTATTTCAAAATTAATGCTGCAATATTTTCGGCATAACGGAGGATCATGTTAAGCAATTTGAGGTAGGGTAGGGCCTCAATGCTGAAATGAACCCTTTTGGCGCAGCCATGAGGCACACACTATTGTTGTTAAAACGTACGTTTATTTGGTCGCAGTTCATGAAATACAAAAATAACAAAATAAAAAGTTTAAATAATTTTCACTTTTTATTTTGTTATTTTTGTATTTCACGAACTGTGTCCAAATAAACGTACACACGGCTACACATCAAGCTATACATTTCCAGTATAAGCTGACCTCGCATTGTACGAAAATCTTATACAATGCGAGATCAGCATAAACTGGAAATATATAGCTTGACGTGTAGCCGTGTGTACGTAAAAATATTCTTCATTTCTATTTTTTTTCTACTGTAACAGAGTTGTGGAGGTCCGACGGGCTCCACGTAAAGTATTATTCAGCTGCATACGGTTAGACTGGAAGCCGACCCTAACATAGTTGGGACGGCAGATGCTGATGACTAAGGTTAAGGTTAAGACAACCTTGTTCTTGGCTAACCAACAAGGTTTTTAGGCAAATATAAAAGATCCAAAAAGCTATATAAGGAGTACACCCACAAGGTGACTTTGATTTTTACGTTTTACGCTGTTTCGTCCAATGTCAAAGTTATAACTAAGTATTAGTTCAGGAAACGGATGTTGTGTGTCACTTGTGTTATCAAGAAATATACTTTTAGAGAAGAAGGCATTTGTTCCGAGAATCGTTGAGCTGAGCAAATACTTGCATAAAGAAAAGGAATGAGCGTTTAATCACTAAGCTCCGGCCGCCGAGAGGATGCGTTCCTGACAACTCTGTTGGACACGATTAAAACACTTATACAGGATGTAAGGGTAAACACTCTTGTCATTCTAACCATGGGTAGTTGACTTAAATATAAAAGTAAATGACCGAACACAACAAAAAAAAACGTTATTTTCATCAAAAGATTTTAAAAAGTTTATATCTGACACCGTGCTTGCTAGCGAAACAGCTGACTGACTAAGGGAGGGATCGCGCTCGCTGCCGGTCAGGTCACATCCTGTACCCCCCACCCGTGTTGAGACGCATGTTCGTTGCCCTAGCGCATAGGGTAACGAACTTGCGTCTCTTGTGGTAAAATTTAGATCTAAAATATTAAAAAAAAAAGTTGTAATTTTCCATTGATTTTACGTTCTATAAATGAAACCAAACCACTGGTTGCAAGGATAACGGTGTTTACCCTAACACCCTGTATTAATACAGTATGTTAACTAACAAAGGGCGTTCCCGTTAACCTGCAATAGTATAGCGTGTATACATACTAAAAAAAATATTACCGAACAAAAAAAAAAAATTTTTTTTTGTCGTGAAATGTTCACAAAACGATTAAATTTAAACGTAAAAGAAACACTCTGTACACGCACACTTGTATTTCAACGTAGAAAAACAAGTGTGACAAGTGGGCGTGTACAGAGTTTATTTTCCGTAACAATTTAATATTTTTTTGGAAATATTTTATTATACAAAAACAAAAAGTAACATTTTTTTTTTAATGGTAATATTTTTTTTAGCATGTATAGACGCTATACTATTGCAGGTTAACGGGAACGCCCTTTGTTAGTTAACATACTGAATATTATTAATAACAACAAACACGTACAATAACAGCCGCCCGGGTCGATCAATCAGGTTAAGCTACGCTTGCCGCGGTTGGTCCGTGAATGGCTGACCATCTTTACATACCAAGACCCCTCCGTGCCTCGGAAAGCAGGTTAAGCTGTTGGTCCCGGCTGTCATTTGTAGATCTTTGACAGTTGTTACGGGTCGTCAGAAGCCCAAAAGTCTGACAACCAGTCTTACCAAGGGGTATCGTATTACCCAGTTACAGGGTTGTGGATGTCAGATAGGCAGTCACTTCATGTAAAATACTGGTATTCAGCTGCATCCGGTTAGACTGGAAGCCGACCCCAACATATTTGGGAAAAGGCTAGACAGATGATAACTTCATTTTAAAAATAGGTGGGTGCAATTGTTCTCGTGAGAAGTAGATAAGTATGAAAATTATGATATTTATTTTTTATTTTTCTGACGTCTGACATACGTAGGTATTACGTATTGACAGACGATATGTACAGACGTCAGAAAAATAAAAAATAAAAATCAAATAATTTATATCTATTTCTCACGACAACAATTGCACCCACCTATTTTCTATTTAATTATTATTAGCTCAATGCCACAGTATAATAAAGTAACAGTATTATGCCTCGTGACCTTGAAATAATTACTAAAAACTTCCGCGTGCGTGCCTAACTGCCGCCCACTCGATACTGTTGCGTAGGTAAGATACTGTTAAACACTGAGTTTCGGCTGTTTTCTATGAAAATTGAATACTGTTACTTATTTATGCTGTGTCAATGCATAGTAGTCCAATTTTATTGTTTCATAGTTAAAACTGCTCTAGGTATAATTTATATTATCTCAAAAGAATTATTTTTTAATTAGCTCCAATCTAAAAATCTTTATGCTTATGCGTTGACGTATTTCTGTAACAAATGGTGGTAGCAACACAATGTTTGTAATAACATGAGTTACATAATGATAAACATCGCGGGTATTATCCGTGAAGGGTGTTAAATATTGTGACATGACTCCTGCCTGACAGAAATTGGACATTTTTTTTTTTTTTTGATCGACATTACGTCTTGTAAATGAATGTAAGCTTGGCTAAGGATGGATCAGCCTACGAGATAAAAAATAGACTTTATAGGTAGAATTTTAGGGTTGAAAGTTGAAAACAACAGAAAAAAAAGTCAACTAAAAGGTATAAACAAGAATCACAGACAGACAAATTAAACATCGGATTTTTAATTTGTCTGTCTTATTACGTATATGTTCGATTTAAGCCCTAGCTTAAATCGAACATATACGTATTACTCCGGATTTTTAACTTGTCTGTCTGTGATTCTTGTTTTTACCTTTTTAGTTGACTTTTTTGTCGTAGTTGGGTTTTAGTTTTATAACTTTTTTTTTTTTTGGGTTTATATTTTTTTTTGAAATGTGCTAATTAAGCCCTTTCATTTGATACCCAACATGGCCTCATATATATTTTTTTTCAGAATAGATACTTCGGAACGGAACTCCGAAACGAATTTCCGATGTATCCGGCCTAAATTAACATGAGATTTGGCAACAAAATTATACAATGTGGAGACGACAATACAACAATAAATGAAAGCACTGGCAATACTAATGCATAAGAGTATTTTGGAACTATCAAATAAATCCTAACATCGAAATTTAAAAAGTCATTTTTTCAAACAAACTAAATAGCCGACTATGGGACTATGGGCCGACTATGGGCTTTGCCGATCTTTGACTAGCTATCGTTACTAAACTTGTGACGAAGTCCTTCTCATCCATACTCATCCTACCATTTATTACTGGCAATCCTTTATGGCTGGCCACATCATCATTCCATTTTCAATTTGAATTCAGAACGCCACAAACTCCCGTGCCGTATTTTTCCAGTCTTCTACACACTTCATCTTTGGACTTGACCGAGCGTGTTACTGTCTGTAATTTTTATATAACCATCATTCTAAATACTGTGATAATATTACTATACCTTGTATAATCATGTGTGTCGTGTTTAATTAACCAGTAATAAACCGTTCCTCCTATCGTCTACTTTGTTTACCTCTTTATTCAACGTTGTCCGGTGAGACCCTCACTAAGCGAGCTAGCGGAGGGCAGAGGGGTCTCCCGGTACAAACTATTGGATATATTTGATAAATTTTTTGTATGTAGACCGAGAACGTCATTAGGTATACGGAGTTTCATTTTTTGTCGTATTGTCGTCTCCACCTTGTATATACTTTCGGAAACCAACATATATGTGGACATGATAATTATTCAATTGTTACAGTCGTAATAGCAATCACGCCGTTTGGTTTAAATAGGTTTTTTATTACTCATTGATTATTTGTCTTTTATATAGATTATTTTCTATTTAGTGAATGTGAGAACGTTGTAGGCTTATTGGACTGTAGATTAAAGGCTCTTACATACTGGGGCGATTCGCCGCGCGACGTGAAGCCGCCGCGCCGCCGCATTGTTCGCCGTGTAGTTTTCTCAGAAATTGTTTTGTTAAAATTCGCGTCGCGCGACGAATCGCCCCAGTATGTAAGAGCCTTTATTGAACATCTTCTATTTTGTTAAGTACCTGGTACTTGTTGATAGGCCTAAATTGTCCTCTCATGCCTACTAAATAACACTGTAATTTGAAAATATTGTAAGCCAATTATTTTTAAAAGAGTACCTAAGCGTGGAGTTTCTTGCCGGCTCTTCTCCATAGAAAACGACCAATTGGAACCGTGCACCTAGTTTCTGACGTTTCATAGGTGCCCATGTAGGTTTATGTGAAATAAAATATTTTGATTTTGATTTATAGCTTCGTAACCTCTATCGCTCTAACACACATGAGCTGCCCTGACCGATGTTTGATACTGGTTAGCCTTGTAGCTTAATTGACATTATAAGTGACCTTCTCAAAACATAACTATAATTTTGACCTGACACGATTGAGCAATTTGTACTTTCTACTCATCTTACAAAATGGGCAGTGAGGTGTCGAAATATATGACTAAAGTATGATAACAGGTAAAACTCAGTAAGAACTGTATTGATAGACAAGAATGGCGAGAAAGGTTCTAATTGATTGAGTCATGTAGGAGGAGCTCGTGGCTAAGTAATAACAGCCGCACGGTTCGATTCATCAGGTTAAGCTACGCTTGCTGGGGTTGGTCCGTAGATGCATTTATATTCATCATCCATTTATATTTTTTACCTTTTGTGATACAGTAATCTTATTGTAGGTGCATCATCTTCACATATAAATATATAATTCATGTATACAAAATATTGTAAAACATTTTTAAAAGAGTAACGGTGGAGATTCTTGCCCATTCTTCTCCATACGAAAACTACCTTTTGGAAGGGGCAACTAGAATCAGTTCTATTTCTTTGTTTTTGACGTTCAAAAGTGCCTTTTATGTGCCTATTTGAAATAAATTATTTGACTTTGACTTTGACTTTGATGGGTGACCATCTTTACATACCGAGACTCCTCCGTGCCTCGGAAAGCACGACCGGCAGAGGTGTACTTATAGTACACCCACATTTCGCCAGTTATATTTAATTTCCATAGGTGGCGAGCCTATTGCCATCAACCGGGCACAAATCCAGACTCCGGTCTGCTAGCGAGTCCTGATGGAAAAACCCAATTACACTTTGCCCGACCTAGGAATCGAATCCAGGACCTCATGGTTAGAAGTAGCGCTTGCAGCCGGTCGACGTACGACTCATAGAGGAAGAAATGAAATTAGTTCATTACTGAAAAAAGCAACGTAAGAGTGTGGGAAATCATGCAATGTCTTCTCCCGCTCTGGGCGGAGCGGAAGGGCGTGTCAGACTTTTACTGTCTAAAACCCACCCGTGTTCCTTCAGTTGCCTGTTGCCAAGGTCCCGGTATCCCTTTCGGACTAACCCGCAACCCTGGCAGGCATTGGTCCTAGCGGACCCCGCCAATTGTTCTGACATCTCTTTGAGGCTAGTTCATTACCCTGCGAATATCATTCCTTCAATCTACCTAGCCTTTTCCCAACTATATTGGGGTCGGCTTCTAGTCTAACCGGATGCAGCTGAATATCAGTATTTTACATGGAGCGACTGCCTATCTGACCTCCACAAACTACGATACCCCTTGGTAGGACTGGTTGTCAGATTTTCGGCTTCTAAAAACCCGTAACGACTGTTGAAGATCCACGAATGGCAGCCGGGACCAACGGCTTAACGTGCTTTCCGAGGTACGGAGTAGTCTCGGTATGTAAAGGACCATCCACGGACCAACCCCGGCAAGCGTAGCTTAACCTGTTGGATCGACCCGTGCAGCTGTTAAAATCATTCCTTATTATAATAATTAACTAACTACTTAAATTCGTAAAAATGTTGCTATATTATGTACAAACATAGGCCAAAAGAAGCTAATTATGTACATTATGTGAAAAACTACTTACACGTAAAAAGTGCGAAATTACACCTAATTTTTAATTAATTACATCATAATTTTTAGTGCGTAAACACAAACTAACATTGGGTTATTTTAAAATAATTATGTTAGACATTTATTTTAAAATAGAGGGCATTTCATTTAAGTAATTCTTAGAACTCGGCAGACAACGTAGGAGATGGTGGGACGAGCTGGATAGGTTCCATCAAAACTGGAAGGAGGACGCGCGGGCTCGCGAAAGATGGAAGGAGTGGAGGCCTTTGCCCAGGAGCAGGACAGCCAAGGATAGGAAAAAAAAACATAGACTGCCGAGGCAGTAATTCTTTTACCGTCTCTATGGTCTAAAGGTTAAACCACCCGTCTCAAACCCAGGTTCAATATCCAGTGAGGACAAAATTATCTCATCGGCTTGGTTTGTGGTAGGGCTTGTTCTAAGTCCGCCTGGCTAGCTACCACCATCTTATCTAAGTCTGTCGCCATAATAACAAGGTTAACAGCATTGTTGTGTTTCGGCAGTTAGAGTTAAGATACCCAGTTCCTCTGTGGTTAAGGATTCTGGGTGAAGCTCGCTTCCACCATCGGCCTGCTATAGTTAGTAATAGTAGGCCGAAGGTGGAAGCGAGCTTCACCCGGAACCCTCAACCACAGAGGAACTGGCTATCTTACCTCTATAATATAACTGTAACTTGCTCATCATCTGCCTAGCCTTTTCCCAACTATGTTGGGGTCGGCTTCCAGTCTAACCGGATGCAGCTGAATACCAGTATTTTACATGGAGCAACTCCTCTTAAGCACCTCAGGACATGTTGCCCCCTTGTCACTACGACACTTTGTGCTAGCGACCGTTTTGGGGGGCCCATTATTGAGTGTGCAAGTCACCCCCTGCCATTTTTATCTATGTATTTTATACTAGCTGTGCCCCGCGGTTTCACCCGCGTGGGTCTCGATCCCGTGGGAATATAGGGATAAAACGTATCCTATGTCCTATTCCAGTTCCAGGTCATGGTCTACCCGTGTGCCCATCCTCTCCTCTCTAGAGTAGGGAACGCTGCGGAGGCGCGGCGCCGGCGTCGAAAAGTTCGCGTATTGCATTTATAAACTCGTGATAACTTCGAAATTAAATGTCCGATTCGAATGAATTAAAAAGTGTTTTACTGCTACATAAATACCCTTGATGTTAAAACTATTTATTTGAATAAGAATTAATATTATGTTAATAAAACTCCTTCGCAAATAATTTATTAATTTCGAACAAATTTGATTACCATAAAAAAAGGTTATAGTGAGTCAATCTTAAAAGATAGACATATGCTGTTGCGATTTTTTTTTTAGAACTTTTAAAGAGGAACAATTCCATCATACATGATATTCGCGTAACTTAAACCGTTTACGCAGCGTACGCAACGGAAGCTCTCAAAAAGGAATATTTTTTCCCGTTTTTGCAACATTTTTCATTAATGCTCCGCTCCTATTGGTCGTAGCGTGATGTTATATAGCCTTAGATTTTTTCAATTCCAACCAGTAGTTCCTGAGATTAGCGCGTTCAAACAAACAAACAAACTCTTCAGCTTTATAATATTAGTATAGATTTAAAAATATTGGTCAGGCAGGGGTCTTTCCATAGTTCAAGATAACCAGTTCACTAAGCCACCCAAACCCATAGCCCAATATCTGTGCTTCCATGTTCTGCAATAGTGCTACACCAACCGGGGGTTGTCCTTGGCTGCACTTTCATAGTGCGAACAGGGATAATCGTCGGTTGGTGCCTCATTCCATTTTAAAATTGTCTAAGGGGCCTCTGCGAGTTGGCTTCGGCCCCTCCCACGCCTTCCAAAAGTCCGGGTCCCCGAGTTCCCGAGATAATGTTCAAGACATTTTTTTAAATTAATAATTTAATTAGTTTAATAATAAACCTTGAATTATGTCATGTTTTTATGGAGTCTTTCTATGTTTTTGGGGGGTTAGTGTGTCAGATTCTTTACGCGCCATGGGTCTCTGACTTGGCTTCACATTCCGTTGAGAAATATCTCTCAGGCGTGCCGGTTTCCTCAAGATGATTTTCTTCACCGTCTTTGAAACAAGTGATAATTATACAATACGCACATAAATCCGAAAAGTCAGAGGTGCGTGTCTTGGGTTTGAACTCGAGACCTATGACTTGGCAGTCCGACGGTCACACCACCCGACTATCACTGCTATGTATATATGTAAGTAAGGAGTAATGTATAATCTAACCATTGGACTGAAAAAGTTAATACTAAAACCTAGTCGGAGAACAATTAACGACGAATTTAAAAATTCATTTCATTAAATTTATAACAGGTACGGGTAAAGGCTCTTACATACTGGCGCGATTCGCCGCGCGACGCGAATTTTAACAAAACAATTTCTGAGAAAACTTCACGAATCGCCCCAGTATGTAAGAGCCTTAAGGCATCCCCATATATCTAACTAATATTATAAACACGAAAGTTTGTAAGTATGGATGGATGGATGTTTGTTACTCTTTCACGTAAAAACTACTGAATGGATTTGGATGAAATTTGGCAAACAGATAGTTTATAACCTGGATTAACACATAGGATACTTTTTATCTCGATATTCTCACTGGATCGAGATTAGGCGGGTGAAATCGCGGGGCGCAACTAGTATGTATATGTATTATAGGGAGTAGGAGCCATTAACCGGGCAAAAATTCAAACTCCAAGTTGCTACTGAGAATTTGAGAATTTCCTAATAATACCAAGAACAAAAAAGCTTAATTACACTTTCCACACCAGATATCGAACCCTGAACCCCGACCAGAAGCCCATGGCAGCATAATCAGCCTATAATGTTCCCACTACTGGGACACAGGCCTCCTCTCTGTGAGAGGGAGTGGGCTGTAATCCACCACGCGGGCCCAGTGCGGGTTGGTAGATGTCACATGTCTTCGAATTCTTGGTTCTAAGACATGCCGGTTTCCTCACGATGTTTTCCTTCACCGTTTTCAGAGCAGTGGCGATGAAATAATTTACACAAAGTAAAGCGCCTGTCAGGGTTCGAAATTACGACCTACAACTCGTTAGTCGTGGCCGTTACCACTGGGCTTAGCAGTGGTGGCCCAGTGGTAACGGCCACGACTAACGAGTCAGACAGCCCGAGGCAGACAACTATCAAACATTGTGAAATGTATACATTAAATAATTAAAATAATATGTATTCAATGCCATAGCAAAGGTATTTGACCATTTGTTAAATTAGGCAACCCTCAATGCCAAATAATATTGAAAGTAATCCTAGATCATCGTAATGTTATAGTTCATCCATTAAAAATTACTCATGGCTAAACAATCGAACTCTCTATAGACGAGTTAGCTAGCAAGGACACTATTAGTATTACTTGTTAGGAATATTCAATCTGCCTAGCCTTTTCCCAACTATGTTGGGGTCGGCTTCCAGTCTAACCGGATGCAGCTGAATACCAGTATTTTACATGGAGCGAATGCCTATCTGACCTCCACAACCCAGTAACTGGGTAATACGATACCCCTTGGTTAGACTGGTTGTCAGACTTTCGTGCTTCATACGACTCGTAACGACTGTCAAAGATCCACAAATGACAGCCGGGACTACTCCGTGGCCGGGACCAACGGCTTAACCTGCTTTCCGAGGCACGGAGGAGTCTCGGTATGTAAAGATGGTCACCCATCCACAGACCAACCCCGGCAAGTGTAGCTTAACCTGATGGATCGACCCGTGTGCTTCACATTATCTAATCGGAAACCCTCCAGACCACAAACACATAACCCCTTTAAAATCGACCGTAATCGGGTAAAATCTATGTTACGTGCCCACAATACGAAAGACATCAACGCTCGGACACTCATTGACAAATAAGTCTTGTATTCAAACAGTTTCTTAAGAGAATGTTGGCTTACTGCCAGCTCCCTTGTTGTTGCAGCGTTAATATATATTGCAGATTATCGTGAAGAGATTATTTTGTACTAGCAGCGCCCCTCGGTTTCACCCACGTAAGTCTCGATCCCGTGGGAATATCGGGATAAAAAGTATCCTATGTCCTATTCCAGGCCATGGTCTACCCATGTGCCAAATTTCACCCAAATCCATTCAGCCGTTTTAGCGTGAAAGCGTAATAAACAAACAAACTCATTTTCGCATTTATAATATTAAGTTGGGATATTTTTAAAGTTTTTGTATGGAAAATAATCTGTGGACTTCAATTTGACCTACTTAATTCATTAATTCATTTTAAAAAAAACAGAAAAGTTTCATACAAAAAAAAACAGAACAAAGTACTGCCCTAATTTATTCGATTTTACCTATTGACCCAATGACTGTTTCACTGACATTCAGTGTAACACATTTCTAATCTTATTGCATCAAATTATAATTTATTCTCACATAAATTAAACATTAAACCGAATCACCATACTAATTAGCATGTATTACAAAATTATACTCAAACATCGAATTCAACAACCAAGAGTCAAGAATGATATTAAAAAAGTGGGTTAAGCTATCTATCGCAATGAATTATCTAATACCGCGTAAATTGGGCAATATTAAACTTGGATCGTCCATACACTACATGAGAAAAACAGATAACATTTTTACCTACGTAATACTTAAAGAGACTTTCACATAACGACAAAGGCTTAAAAAAAAAAAAATATTGACACTTACTTGACACTTGACAGCTAAAAAGTCCCGACACACTTCACTCTTTTAGACACTGAACACTAAACTTTATTATTTAAAATAATTAGGACACAGTTCTCAGTTGGAAAGCGCGAACAGTTTTATCCATGGCAAACCGTCGAC
This sequence comes from Lithophane semibrunnea, assembly GCA_947363905.1. Taxonomy (NCBI): domain Eukaryota; kingdom Metazoa; phylum Arthropoda; class Insecta; order Lepidoptera; family Noctuidae; genus Lithophane; species Lithophane semibrunnea. The sequence continues at coordinate 3,833,904 of OX376213.1, read as the reverse complement.
TATCGCAACTACCAAAATATGAGGCCGAAATGATAGTTATGTAATGCTGTTACTTGTATTACATAAAAATTGCCGACGGCTACAGCTATATTATGCAAAGAGTAACTTTTTAGGTTATAAGAAGAATCCTTAGCGGGCTTTGCAGATATGAGAAAAAAAAAACTATATTAAAAAAACAAATTAAAAAATATTAATGTCATATTCAATCCAAAATTCGAATTTTCAAAACCGCGAAGCCCGACAACGATAGCGCGGGAAATATTTTTTTTTATTTTTAAATTTACTTTTTATTACTTTCGTATGAGGCACAGGTATTGTATTTGAAAGTGCGATGGAGTATGAATGGAAATGCTGCAGCTCGAAGGTGTAGTAATTCAGAAAATTGCTGTCCCCTCTACAGCGAAAGTGGGGATGAGTGGCTGACTGTCCGTTGCCTCGGACGTCAGAGACATAAAAACAAAGATTAATACGTAGTGTTGATGGAAAAAATCGATAGTTCGCAAGGTTAAAAATGGGATGGTTTAAATTCGTAAAGGAGGTCAGTTGACTGTGTTATGTAGCTGCGGTTAAGCAGCGGCGGTGAGGTTGAGAAATGGATGGGTTGTTGACTTGTTGAGGAAAATTATGTTAATTTTGTGTGGTAATTGAATTGCAACAGCGTTGGAATGATATGTTATTTGAAGATTGAACTTTAAACCAACTGTGGCCTTACATATTTTATTATATTGTAATTAATCATCCAATCTTTATTTAAATTATATAGGTAGATGATTCCAATGGCAATGGTGCAACGCGGCTATGCCATTCCGCACTGCGAAGTCTTGGGTACGATTCCTGCACGGAACAAAAATATTGTAACACTTTTTTCTCGTCTAATTGTATTTTTGCGTAATCATGAGATATACTCAAAAGAAAAAGAATGAAAATAAATTTCGAAAAAACAAATATCAAAACCGCAGTTTATCGAACCAATTATATTGAATCAATTCCTTACAATTGATTAATTACTACTACACTACTACCTATTTATTTATATTAGTCTTTACCTATGAAATTGCCGTTTTGTATGAAAAAATTGAAACGAATTTTTTTCATGTATTTTTTATTTGTATTAATCGAAGTAATCACCCATGCAATCAATGCATCTTTGCCAACGCAGTGGCAGTTTATTGATGCCCTTCTTAAAGAAATCAGCTGGACGGGAGGCAACAAATTCTTCAAAGGCATTTTGTACTGCCTCTCGGGTATTGAATTTTTTTCCCGCCAAGAAGTTATCCAAATTCTGGAAAAAGTAGTAGTCTGTAGGCGCAAGGTCTGGTGAGTAGGGCGGATGACAGAGAGCTTCCAACCCCAGTTCTTGCAACTTGGAGACCGTCTGCTGTGCAGTATGAGGTCGCGCGTTGTCGTGCAGGAGCAGCGGAGACGAGCGATTGACCAATGCTGGTTGGAGATGTGCCAGCTTCTCCATCATTGTGTTCAGTTCTTCACAGTACACATCTGCAGTAATGCTCACCCCGTTTGGTAAGAAGCTGTGATGAATCACACCGGCGCTAGACCACCAAACAGTGACCATCACTTTTCTAGGGGTAAGTTTTCGTTTAGAGCATTGTTTAGGTACTGAACCAGGATCCAACCAACTTGCTGAGCGCTTGCGGTTATCAAACAGAATCCATTTTTCATCGCAGGTAACAATGCGGTTCAAAATTCCTTCATTTGTGTGTCTGTTGAGCAGTGCAAGGCACGCCTCTTCGCGTACTTCGCGCTGGCGATCATTGAGTTCGTGGGGCACCCATTTGTCAAGCTTTTTTACCTTGCCAATTTGACGCAAATGGACCAATATTGTTTTGACGCTAACGTCGAAAGCTGCTGCTAATTCAGCCGTAGATTGTGTATCATCAGCTTCCACAATCGCCTTTAATTCGTCATTGTCGACCAAAGTCTTCGGACCACCGCGAGGTTCATTTTTAAGGTCGAAATTTCCAGAACGGAAGCGAGCAAACCTATAACAGGTGGTGCGGTGGTTTGTAGTGTTAGCTCCGTAAACGTCGTTGATGTTGCGTGCCGCTTGTGCCGCGTTGCTGCCACGACGGTACTCATATTCCATAATTACTCGAATTTTTAACGTATCCATGATGACGAAAAAGATTGAAATGCGATGAAAATGTAACACTAATCATTAACAGTGTTATTTATAAACACTACTTAAATTTTAATCAATTGCTAAGCAATTGATTAGCGAAATCTTTATTTATAAACGCTATTTAGCGCTAAGAGGTCGCTAAGCAAATGATTAGTAGCTGTCAAAATTAAACACCACCGGTCCACTGTTAAGAGGATGCTAAGTGGCAAGATGGCGGATTTTATTTGAATCAGCTGATTGATCCCATAGGTATATTGTGTGCTTCGAGGTAATTTTGATCGTAATAACGAGTTGTGCCTTAGTGAATATGGATTTCGACAATCTTTTACGGGATTTCAGAACGACATAGAAAGATTTCGTAATTTTGATGAAGATTACATAATTTTGAAACGCCGCGCCGCCCTGCGGGAACTACACCTACAAATCTCATTTAAATCCACTATGAGGATGATTACCTAATAAATAATATTCTTCATTCGAATTACACAATCATGATGAAAGGATTTCTGGAAACTTCAGTTAGGAGAAAGCTCAGTAGGTGTTTAGGAGATTTGAAGAGAATCGAGTTCGTGAGGAACAAGGAACATATACTAACCTACGGCGAAGTGAGGAAGCTCATCGGAAGTTATTATCCAATGTGTTATACCATGTGCCCCTCATCTTATTGAGCCAGCTCTAAGGCCCAGAACTAAAGAAAAGCTATGTTGTGGCAGTCACACAAATAACAAGAGACATTTTATAGAAAATAATTTATTTTGATACATAATAAAACAATGTTTTTGTTATAAATTAATTATTATTGATTTCCAAAACTCTTCCTCCAATGACATGGGTGCCATTCTTTTCTCATGCCACTCGTATTCCTCATTTTTTTTCACGTAGCATGGTCTCCTCCCTCATCTTTACGAGGTTGAATAGTATTTGTGCTAGGTGCTAGTGGCTTTCATAGCAGCAGTCAAACTTGTACCTGTAAATAAGTAGGTACATGAACTGTTAATAAAAGATACTGAAACCCTGAAAAGCAATAGGAAGACTAGATACCTTTTCCAGATAACTCCAATTTATTGACGCTTATTATTTTCATTGATATACCATCGCAAACACAATTATATAAACTTATTATACGATTTTATTCAAATTCTTATTTTCGTAATTTTCCGATGAAATGTTGACTTTTGTCTGTCAAAGTCACGACAGATACAAAAAGGGTAGTTTTGACAACTTATTTCTTAAAATTCTGTTTTATAGTCGACTATTTTGATTATTATCTGTGCCGAACGCATATTGTTACCTCTATTTCGTTTCGCAACTAATCATTTGCTAAGTAGTGTTTATAAATAAAGAAAAGATAATCATTGATTAAGAGCTAATCATATAGCTAAACAGTCGCTAATCAGTGATTAGCGAGTTTTTTATAAATAACACTGCATATGCTTAGCTAAACAGTCGCTAATCAGTGATTAGCGAGTTTTTTATAAATAACACTGTAAATAAATGACTTCTTTTGAAAAAAGAATTCCATGTTTTTAAAATAAAATAAATTTGAAATTAGAATTCTTAGCCAAACAAAAATTATTTTGATTTGAAATGGCCAGTACTGCAGAACGGCAATTTCATAGGTAAAGACCTATTATTTGATTTTTATTTTGTTTCATGTATTTTGTGTTTCACGAACTGTGTCCGAATAAACGTCAACATTCGTTATTTTTCTTTAAAGAAAAAAAACTAGTCTAATCTAAGTTCTAACTAATAATATATACGCGAAAGTTTGTAAGTATGGATGGATGCATGGATGGATTGATGTTTGTAACTCTTTCATGCAAAAACTACTGAACCGATTTGGATGAAATTGGGCACACAGATAGTTTGTAACCTGGATTAACACATAGGATACTTTTTATCCTGATACTCCCACGGGATCGAGACATATGCGGGTGAAACCGCGGGGCGCTACTAGTATTTATATAAAGTAAAGTTCCTGCCTGGGTTCGAACTCACGACTAACAACTCGTAAGTCAGGGCCGATACCACTAGGCCACCGCTGCGTTAATTCTTAACATTGACCGAAATTTCATGCAATAGGTTTCCCGAAACAAGATGGAACCTTCACTCATACTTTGACCGCTCGGAAGGCTATCGACTATGGTGATTCGTGCTGTAGGTACGTTGCAGCGCCCATGGTGGATGACCTACAAGAACCCATGGAATTGTGCATTTGGGATTTATCTTGACTTTCATTTTTATGTATGACTAGCGGTCGCCCGCGGCTCCGCCCGCGTGGATGTCGGTTACCGCTGCAAAAAGCCTACCCAGGAAAGACACGGTCAGCAAAATGATTCCCAGGTCAATTCACAGACACCGACAGTATCATCGACGACGCAGTCATTATCCGCAGGCTGCACAGATGGTCTTTCTGTGTATGTTAAAGTTGTTAATGATGAAAATATTTAAAAGTAATTAATACTAAGTTTTCACTTCTGCCGGCAGTCCCTGGGTGCATGGGTATTCTTGGTATATGGGCTAATTCACCAGCTGCAGGGCCGGTGATAATCTTCGCTACTATTAAATTATCTTTTAGCTCCTTTATAAGAAGTCTCGTGCCATTACACATGTTGGGGGGGCTTAAATTTCTGAGAAGCATTATCGGCGTGCCAACTTTTAACGACAGTTCATGAGGTGGTAGCCCAGCGGGGTTCAGAGAATTTAAAAATTCCTTTGGGTAGTGCACAGCGTCCTCGATGTTACTGACGGTGTCTATGGATTTATAGCACTTAACTTCACCCGGTACTTTCTGCATAATTTCGTTGACTGTTTCATTCCTGGGAGAAACTATTGCTGTACAACACAGCCAACGAAAATCATTAGGGAGCCGACCTCGCGACTGAGCCGCGCGGGTACCTTACTCATAGATCTAAACTCCCCTCCCGCACGCGCACCCCCGGCTTGGTGACGCCCACTTCGCAACGGGCCGTGCAGCAGAAATAGTAATATTTTAATTTCGCCATAACTTCAAAACCAAACGTCCAATTTTAATCATTCAAAGACCAAATATTATCTACATAAACTGTACTTAGTGATGAAATTTATTTTGATAAGGATGAATAGCATGAGTAAAATAAACGCGTTTAAATGTAGTCCAAAAAACATTCAAGATTTTTAAATAAAAAAACGGTTGTTGTGCCTCACTCGACATAGATAGGTATAGTGTGTCGCGGACTTTTTTGTAGATATTTATAAGATCTACAATTAATTAGAACATTTTATGGTTCTGTCTTTTATAGTTTAGGCAGCGTACGCAAAATAAGTAACTTTTCTGGTTGATTTTTTACACCTTGTGTCCGAAAAACCCAAATATCTTACGGAACCCTATTTTTTCCAAAATAAAATATAGCCTATGTTACTCGTGGATAATGTAGCTTTCGAATGGTGAAAGAATTTTTAAAATCGGTCCAGTAGTTTTTGAGCCTATTCATTACAACCAAACAAACAAAGTTTTCCTCTTTATAATATTAGTGTAGATAATATTAGTGTAGACTAGCTGCGCCCCGCGGCTTCACCCGCATAAGTCTCGATCCCGTGGGAATTTCGGGATAAAAAGTATCCTATGTCCTATGCCAGGTCATGGTCTACCCATGTGCATGTGCCAAATTTCATCCAAATCCGTTTAGCCGTTTAATCGGGAATAAGCGGGTGAAACCGCAGGACGCAGCTAGTTATAAAAATTAATATAATGAATATTGCTCTGTAGTGCATTAAAATATTGATTACGAATTGTAATAACAACATTTTTTTTCGGGCGAAAAAATAACTTATTTTGGCTGATGCCCTTCACTGCAGCCGCGCCCTCGTCGACGACGGCTGCAGTTGCCTCTGCCGTTGTCGCGTGACGCTCGTGTGTATGAGCACTTAGGTTGAATGTCACTTCCACGTCTCTTAACACGACAAGATCGATTTGTCCGTGCGACAGTTAGTAACCTTATGGAATTGTTGCCAAAGGTCACCATCTGCCTAGCCTTTTCCCAACTATGTTGGGGTCGGCTTCCAGTCCAACCGGATGCATCTGAATACCAGTGTTTTACATGGACCGACTGCCTATCTGACCTCCACAACCCTGTAACTGGGCAATACGATACCCCTTGGTAAGACTGGTTGTCAGACTTTCGGGCTTCTGACTATAACGACTGTCAAAGATCTACGAATGACAGCCAGGACCAACGACTTAACGTGGTTTCCGAGGCACGGAGGAGTCTCGGTATATAAAGATGGTCACCCATCCACGGACCAACCCGGCAAGCGTAGCTTAACCCGATGGATCGACCCGAGCGGCTGTTATTACGTAGCCACGAGCTCCTTCTTTTTGTTTGTATGAATTGTTGTCAAAGGTGCTAAAGCAATTTACGAGGTCGTCGCAACGAGGTTTTCACTGCCGAACAAATATGAACATTAGGATCATTCAAATAAAGTTGAAATTAAATAATCTTCCATTAGTCCGCGAGAGAATGTATTGGGAATTGACAGATACACAGTTCACTTAATGTATTTTTGATTTTATGTTGAGAGCTACAAGGTTGATATTTGATTGCCAGTGAAAACCGCGCTGTGCTGCGCTTCGCCAAGTCTGAATCGGCCCTTATACATACCGACTTAACACTTTCGCGCGGGAAATTGTGTAACACACTTACAGTCGCAATGGCTTTCATTTTGACAGTTCAACAACATTCTTTGCGTTATTTACGTTGTTGAGCAAACTTTTTCGAACATACAGGGTGTAAGGGACAGGAGACAGCCCTCCGCAAATTAACAGGGGGCATTCAGCTCCTTATTTTGAATCTTATTCCACCGGAAATTGTCTCAGTTTTCATTTTTTTTATCGTTTTTTCAGTTACCACCTTTATTTTAATGTAAAATTACATTCTCTGTACGTAGCACTCCATTTATGTAAACAAAACAGCTAAAATCAAAAAGCCAGCAATGGATGTTAAAATATTCGAGCGCGCCCCCCCCGATACGCGGAGTGCGCCTTTCTGGGTTTTGCCCAATACCGATACATTGCGCGTAAGGTAATAATACAAATCAGGTTTATTGGATTCCCATAAAGTTCCTGAAATAATTTCATGTACCGATCGTCCTAGTATGATTATGAATTCATATGAATTCATCCCATCAATCTGCGGAGGACAGCCCTCCTTACACCCTGTATGAAGCAATGGATTAGCAATATCCTTCAAAGTCATTCAGATTGTGATTGAAAGTGTGTTACGTAATTAAGACAATCGAAGTTTTATTGTTATGACGTCTATTTCCTGGAAAATGATAATTAGAAATTCTAATTAAATCTCTATAACGAGTTTCAATTTTTCATTGACGTCTTTAAAAATTATGTGACGGACGCACAAATTGTTAGCTTAAGCACAGTATAAATAAGTGACAGTATTATGTCTTCATAGAAAAGGGTCGAAACAACGAGCTTCGAATGTCAGTGTTTATCAGTCCGCAGCAGTCAAAGTCAAAGTCAAATAATTTATTTCAAATAGGCACATAAAAGGCACTTTTGAACGTCAAAAACAAAGAAATAGAACTGATTCTAGTTGCCCTTTCTAAAAGGTAGTTTTCGTATGGAGAAGAATGGGCAAGAAACTCCACCGTTACTCTTTTAAAAATGTTTTACAATATTTTGTATATATCAATTATATAATTATATGTGAAGACGATGCACGCATAAGAGGAGCTCGTGGCTAAGTAATAAAAGCCGCACGGGTCGATCCGTCAGGTTAAGCTACGCTTGCCGGGGTTGGTCCGTGGATGGGTGACCATCTTTACATATCGAGACTCCTCCGTGCCTCGGAAAGCACGTTAAGCTGTTGGTACCGGCGGTCATTCGTGGATCTTTGACAGTCGTTACGGGTCGTCAGAAGCCCGAAAATCTGACAACCAGTCTTACCAAGGGGTATCGTATTACCCAGTTACTGGGTTGTGGAGGTCAGATAGGCAGTCACTCCATGTAAAACACTGGTATTCAGCTGCATCCGGTTAGACTGGAAGCCGACCCCAATATAGTTGGGAAAAGGCTAGGCAGATTGATTGATGTGAAGACGATGCACCTACAATAAGATTACTGTATCACAAAAGGTAAAAAGAATTATAAATGGGTAGTATCGAGTGGACGCGGAAGGTTTATCTACCGAGCGGCCGTAGTTAATTATTTCAAGGGCACTGCTGGGACATAATACTGTTACTTTATTCATACTGTGGTTTAGTGGAACGTGTTAATAAGAAAATCTAAGTAAATGTCTTTAATGAGGTTCAATTGTCCATTGACGTCTCTGTAAGGATGTGACGGACGCATAAATCGTTAGCTTAAGCTTCAACAAACACACTAAAATAACATTAAAAATAATTATCATCCTAAGTCCATTTTTTTCGAAATTCACTTTGTAATGTCATTGAAACAAACATTTAATATAAAAATCGTCGCTCAATATAAAAAACGAACGCATCCTAAGTCCAAATAGGATAGGTAGTTTGTTCCTGAAATTCTAGTCAAAAAGTAAAACATTGGCCAAGATCCTACTAATTCTGCTACTATTATAAACGCGAAAGTTTGTAAGTATGAATGGGTGGGTGGATGGATGTTTGTTACTCTTTCACGTAAAAACTACTGAATGGATTTGGATGAAATTTGGCACATCGGTAGACCATGGCCTGGAATAGGACATAGAATACTTTTTATCCCGATACTCCCACGGGATCAAGACTTACGCGGGTGAAACCGCGGAGTGCAGCTAGTGGCTTCATAATACTATTCCTTTGGCTATGGCTTCATAATACTTGAAATACAATGTAATACTAGACTTAGGATATTCTGTTATTAAATTACATTGTAAATAATGAAAATTCATCTTTTATGTTTAGAGGTAGCATATCTCAAGTCCAGTATTTATTTAATTAATTATATTTTTACCCGACTGCCCCAGAAGGAGGGTAATGTTTTTCGAGAGTATGTATGTATGTATGTATATATGTTTGTATGTTTGTATGTATGTCTATTTCTTTGGCACGCTCTGTAGCCTAAACGGCTTGTTATTAATATCTTTTTGTAATAAAAAACTACCTATTTAACCTACTTCTAAACAACATATAAAATATTACTTAGTATTTCACACAATTGTGTAGTCAAGTGATAACATGGGCACTGAATAATTAGCTTAAGGGTGCACCCTACCTCAAATTGCTTAGCATGATCCTCCGTTATGCCGAAAATACTCCAGCATTAATTTTGAAATAAATATATGTTAAAGTTGAGGATTGATGCTAGGTCCTATGTTTGGCGAAAACAGGATCACATACAATTTTCTCGATAGAAAAAAAAATCCAAAGTTACCTGAACTATAAACGGCTGATATTCAGAAAATACTATAAATTAGATCATGAAACTTTGCATAAAATAAATAACTGAACTATCTATAAAGCAGGTATTATGTTTTTTTTTCTTTTATTACCATTATTTTCACCGTAAAAAGCAATTACCTAAACTTTTCGACGCTTTAGAGCCGCTAGCGCCACACTCCGTCTCATTCTCACTCAGCTCGCGAGTAGTATGGTGCGAGCGGGATAAAATCTGAGGTAGAGTGCGCCCTCAATGTGACTTATGATAGTTTGCCTCCGGTGTACAGACTTAAAAAATGATTTGTCCTGAATGACTGACTGACGGATCAACGCACAGCCTAAACCGCTGACCGTAGTGACTTGAAACCTGGAGGGTATGCTCTTTGTATGACGTAGGCATCCGATAAGATAAGTCTTTATTCGACTTAAACACGGTATTAAGTTGTTACAGTCTGGTTTTGATATGATGTCCACATGTTTAGCCATACAGAATATTATATCAATTGCATGCAAAATAATTAATAAACAAGTTAAAGGTTAGAATGTCGCAGATTAATTGGTTACACAATAATAATCTTTTTGATCATGCATCACAAACATTATCATTAATACATTTTATATTTTCAAATTAAAGAAATCTTTTATGTCATAAAAATTATGTCCATTTAAATAGTTTGTTTTTAAATGAGTTTGGATTATTTAATATTTTTAGTTCTTTTGGTATTTTATTGTATACACGTACAGTCACGGACTTTAATTGATGAGACACCTGGCACTGTTCGTATTTTAGCCGTGTAATGCAAATCGGGTTTATTCGGTTCCCGACACGCAAAGTCATAAATGTCTTCGTATTAGAAGAAAATTATATTTCATATCTTTACCGGTTGGCTAACCTGAGAGCTAGAACTACAAACTTGACAGCAGAGTGACTGCCCTAAGTCAACCAATTGCAGGTCTAGCAACAGTAACCTAGCAACGATAAACAATCGTTGCTAGGTTACTGTTGCGATAGTAACGTTAGCGTACGGAGAAATAATAATCTCAGAACAATAACAGCTATATTAATAGTCATTTCAATAAGTTCGAAAGTAACGTCTCTGACATCGATATTTGAACTGTCACTGTCTTCAGTTAAGTTTTCAGAAATACCGAGTTAATGAGCCATGATTCAAAGGAGGTCGGTATCAAATAGATTTGATAAACTTAATGCAACATTGTATTTATTTTTATCATTGAGAACTTATTAGTCAACCTCTATGGATAAGACTATTTCCGATTAAAAGTAATTTATTTGTCATCTTTTTTACGAGCGTGCGATTTGAGTTCGTGTTTAATCGTGTAATCTCGTGAATGTATGAAACTGCAAAATTGAAAAGTTTGAAGGTGGCTCATCAATTAAAGTCCGTGACTGTACACACATCACAAGGTAGCTTTTAGCATACTTGGCTGACTTAGGATTATCCTTTAAGTCTGTGTGGATCCTTTGTTGGTCGAGAGATTACATAATACGCTTATATGAACAATCCCTTATTAACAGTTTTCGTATATGTAAAGTGATGGAAGTGGTAATAAACCTAGCGTTTTGAAAAACGGTTCGCAGGACTCATCAGGACGGAGTCCACAAATGGCCCTGATGCAATTTTTTTGTGCTATAAATGCTCTATTCTTATCCGTACTGTTCCCCCATAAAATAACCCCTTGTTGATCTCGGTTTTGCTAATGTTATTAGTAATTCATTTTTATTTCGATGGTCCTAGTTTATCATTTATAACTTCCAGTTGCAGCTAAATGTAAGCGGGCACGCCCTTTATGCCTGGAGGCTTTTATGTTTACATTTACTACTTATGTCTGCTTGACTACATAATATAGCACTCGTTTTTTTTATATAATTCTTTTTTTTTGGTTGGTATATTAGCGTGTGCTAGCTGACATATGGCTAATAATTAGATTTATGTTCTATTTTGCGTAATGTAAATGAATTTGCAAACTTTTGTATAGAATCAAATTTTTTTAACTGAACAGACAGCTGTGCTGCTGGGGAGTTTGTTGCGCCACTTCTTCTCCCCAGCTAAAGCACTAGGAAGTGGTGAAGGGCGGGCGTTTTGGGGGACTGTCTTATGTAATTTTGACATTCGAAAAGTGCTGATTCTCAGCCTAGTTTGAATAAATGACTTTTGTTTTTTTTTATAAGACCGTAACGTAAAATGGATTCTATGTAAGCGCGGTATGTAATAATTGCCGTTTTTCTATTTGTCACGTTCTTTACTTGTCTGAGAGCATACGCAAATTTATTGATCCTATTGCACAAATCATCTAGATGTACTTTCCAATTTAAGTCTTGATCTATAAGTACACCCAGGAATTTGGTTTGTGTAACCTCTTTCAGTCTATCAATATTAATTTTAAAATTGTATTTAGCATGTTTAGATTTATTAAATTGTATAAAATTAGACTTATCTAAGTTGATTTTTAATTTATTTGTCTGTAGCCATCCTAAAAAATTGTCAATAGTATTATTAATGTTAAGAAAGAATTTTCCAAAATTCTACCCCTAAGGGGGTGAAAAACAGGGGCTAAGTTTGTATGGGACAACGTGATTCCTTGCTCCAATCTACTTCTGCACGAATGCTTATCTAAGTAACTAATATACTTTGTTATATTTAGTTTTTCTAAGTTACCCACTGAACGGGGATTGGGGGGTGTCCCGGGTGTTAAAGTTTCTATGGAAGAATTTCAACGCGCGGTCCGATTAACTCGAAACTCCGTTTTTATACTTAAAACCAAAAATAAAGAATATTGCCATAGCCCAAAGCCTGACCCTAATGTTAAAAATGTAATTCTGACTCTTTACAATTAAATCAACATACAACCTGATACTGACCTGCAAATTGCAAAAAACGTAAGAAAATTTAATTTTGCGTGCCACCCTATCACATCCCCCTTAAAGTCTTCCTTAGTACAATACCTAATGCAATTATTTCTACTTTTATTTTACAACTAGCGGTCGCCCGCGGCTCCGCCCGCGTGGATGTCGGTTACCGCTGCAAAAAGCCTACCCAGGAAAGACACGGTCAGCAAAATGATTCCCAGGTCAATTCACAGACACCGACAGTATCATCGACAACGCAGTCATTATCCGCAGGCTGCACAGATGGTCTTTCTGTGTATGTTAAAGTTGTTAATGATGAAAATATTTAAAAGTAATTAATACTAAGTTTTCACTTCTGCCGGCAGTCCCTGGGTGCATGGGTATTCTTGGTATATGGGCTAATTCACCAGCTGCAGGGCCGGTGATAATCTTCGCTACTATTAAATTATCTTTTAGCTCCTTTATAAGAAGTCTCGTGCCATTACACATGTTGGGGGGGCTTAAATTTCTGAGAAGCATTATCGGCGTGCCAACTTTTAACGACAGTTCATGAGGTGGTAGCCCAGCGGGGTTCAGAGAATTTAAAAATTCCTTTGGGTAATGCACAGCGTCCTCGATGTTACTGACGGTGTCTATGGATTTATAGCACTTAACTTCACCCGGTACTTTCTGCATAATTTCGTTGACTGTTTCATTCCTGGGAGAAACTATTGCTGTACAACACAGCCAACGAAAATCATTAGGGAGCCGACCTCGCGACTGAGCCGCGCGGGTACCTTACTCATAGATCTAAACTCCCCTCCCGCACGCGCACCCCCGCCTTGGTGACGCCCACTTCGCAACGGGCCGTGCAGCAGAAATAGTAATATTTTAATTTCGCCATAACTTCAAAACCAAACGTCCAATTTTAATCATTCAAAGACCAAATATTATCTACATAAACTGTACTTAGTGATGAAATTTATTTTGATAAGGATGAATAGCATGAGTAAAATAAACGCGTTTAAATGTAGTCCAAAAAACATTCAAGATTTTTAAATAAAAAAACGGTTGTTGTGCCTCACTCGACATAGATAGGTATAGTGTGTCGCGGACTTTTTTGTAGATATTTATAAGATCTACAATTAATTAGAACATTTTATGGTTCTGTCTTTTATAGTTTAGGCAGCGTACGCAAAATAAGTAACTTTTCTGGTTGATTTTTTACACCTTGTGTCCGAAAAACCCAAATATCTTACGGAACCCTATTTTTTCCAAAATAAAATATAGCCTATGTTACTCGTGGATAATGTAGCTTTCGAATGGTGAAAGAATTTTTAAAATCGGTCCAGTAGTTTTTGAGCCTATTCATTACAACCAAACAAACAAAGTTTTCCTCTTTATAATATTAGTGTAGATTTCGCAAATCGAAATGAGCATGAGCACCATATGCAAAAATCTGGATATATTGCCTAAATTCCTAAAATAAAATGGGATTTAAAAATTCAAGAAAATAATGAAGATGATAACTTACTCATGCAGAACTACAGGATTCCTATAAAACCCACTACGTGTTTCACAGCGTTTTCAAACGTTCAGACGTCTTCTTAGCAGAGAGACGTCTTCGTCTTAGCAGTACCAGACTTTATATGTGCACTTACACCACATGTATTATACCCATGCTGCGATCCCAGCGCCAGCGCCGGTAGGTTGTTCTATATCGGCGCGCGATGCGGATGACGTCAACTTCTAATTAAAACTAAGCCTACCACAAAAAAACAAGACTAATAAATCATAATCACATAAAAAAATTATACTTGTCTGTCTATGATTCTTATTTATTAGTTTAGTTTTTTGTTTTCGATGGATTTTAGTAAAAAAAAGATTGGGGTTATAGTACATTTTTTTTGTTGAAATATGCCAATTAAGGCGTTTCATTCGATGCCCAAAAGGGCCTCATAAAAAAAAATCTTTTTAGTTCATGATTTTATGTCCTCTAGAGGGCGCCATATTCATTTAATGTAACGTCACAGCCCTTAACCAGCGGACGATCAAGATGCTTCCAACGATACCTAATCTACACTAATATTATAAAGAGGAAAACTTTGTTTGTTTGGTTGTAATGAATAGGCTCAAAAACTACTGGACCGATTTTAAAAATTCTTTCACCATTCGAAAGCTACATTATCCACGAGTAACATAGGCTATATTTTATTTTGGAAAAAATAGGGTTCCGTAAGATATTTGGGTTTTTCGGACACAAGGTGTAAAAAATCAACCAGAAAAGTTACTTATTTTGCGTACGCTGCCTAAACTATAAAAGACAGAACCATAAAATGTTCTAATTAATTGTAGATCTTATAAATATCTACAAAAAAGTCCGCGACACACTATACCTATCTATGTCGAGTGAGGCACAACAACCGTTTTTTTATTTAAAAATCTTGAATGTTTTTTGGACTACATTTAAACGCGTTTATTTTACTCATGCTATTCATCCTTATCAAAATAAATTTCATCACTAAGTACAGTTTATGTAGATAATATTTGGTCTTTGAATGATTAAAATTGGACGTTTGGTTTTGAAGTTATGGCGAAATTAAAATATTACTATTTCTGCTGCACGGCCCGTTGCGAAGTGGGCGTCACCAAGGCGGGGGTGCGCGTGCGGGAGGGGAGTTTAGATCTATGAGTAAGGTACCCGCGCGGCTCAGTCGCGAGGTCGGCTCCCTAATGATTTTCGTTGGCTGTGTTGTACAGCAATAGTTTCTCCCAGGAATGAAACAGTCAACGAAATTATGCAGAAAGTACCGGGTGAAGTTAAGTGCTATAAATCCATAGACACCGTCAGTAACATCGAGGACGCTGTGCACTACCCAAAGGAATTTTTAAATTCTCTGAACCCCGCTGGGCTACCACCTCATGAACTGTCGTTAAAAGTTGGCACGCCGATAATGCTTCTCAGAAATTTAAGCCCCCCCAACATGTGTAATGGCACGAGACTTCTTATAAAGGAGCTAAAAGATAATTTAATAGTAGCGAAGATTATCACCGGCCCTGCAGCTGGTGAATTAGCCCATATACCAAGAATACCCATGCACCCAGGGACTGCCGGCAGAAGTGAAAACTTAGTATTAATTACTTTTAAATATTTTCATCATTAACAACTTTAACATACACAGAAAGACCATCTGTGCAGCCTGCGGATAATGACTGCGTTGTCGATGATACTGTCGGTGTCTGTGAATTGACCTGGGAATCATTTTGCTGACCGTGTCTTTCCTGGGTAGGCTTTTTGCAGCGGTAACCGACATCCACGCGGGCGGAGCCGCGGGCGACCGCTAGTTAATTATAAAATTGTGATGACTAGTTTAGAAGATATGAGAGAACACATGAACATACATACATGCATATAAACGTACATACATACCGGTCAAAATCATAACCTTCCTTTTTGCTTCGCCGGAGTCGGGTAAAAATAAACATTCGCTCTAGAAATGTACTCGCTGCGCTCGCAAAACATTAAAGACTTGAAAGATAGAACTAAAACTTGGTACGAATACTTATCTCAGTACCTAAATAATAAAATTTGACATTTTTAGTTTACTAAACTACCCCATAAACGGGGATTGGGGGGGTCAGTGTTTGATCAAAGAATTTGAACGCGCCGTCCGATTAACTTTCAACTCAGAATTTATACTTTAAACCAAAAATGAAGATTAATGTGTACCAGGGTTTTTTAATAATCTACCCATATCGGGGTGAAAAGGGGTAGTCTATATAACAGCTCAAACCACTTAACGGATTGGGCTGAAATTTGGCACACAGATAGTTTATTATGATAGAAGCATCCACTAAAAACTAAATTAAAAAACGGCCGTGTAGAGTAATTGCGTAACGCACAAACAACTGAAATCTCTTTCATTTTTAAAATCTGGCAACATTCATTGCCTTATTTACGTTGTTGCCCAGACAAATTTTCGAACATATGGAGCAATGGATTAGGAGTTTCTTTCAAAATACTTCGTATTGTGACAGAAACTGTGTTAGGCTAGGCTGTCAGTTTTGTAAGAAAGTAATAAAGATGATCATCATCTGCATCATCTGCCTAGCCTTTTCCCAACTATGTTGGGGTCGGCTTCCAGTCTAACCGGATGCAGCTGAACACCAGTATTTTACATGGAGCGACTGCCTATCTGACCTCCACAAAACCCAGTAACTGGATAATACGATACCCCTTGGTAAGACTGGTTGTCAGACTTTAGAGCTTCTGACGACCCCTAACGACTGTCAAAGATGCACAAATGACAGCCGGGACCAACAGCTTAACGTGCTTTCCGAGGCACGGATAAGTCTCGGTATGTGAAGATGGTCACCCATCCACGGACCAACCCCGGCAAGCGTAGCTTTACCTGATGGACCGACCCGAGGGGCTGTTATTACTTAACCACGAGCTCCTCAATAAAGATGATGAGTATTGTATTTAACTTATTTTTGTCACTTAATCAAAGTGGCATACGTTATCTTAGTTTTTAAACATTAGTGCATAAAAGTTATAAAACATTAGTGTTCATGGTTATGGTATGGGTAAAAAAAATATTGGTCATTGCTAACAAAATGAGGAGTCATTTTTAAGGTTTGTTTTATGTTTAGAAAACTATAAGTAATAATAATTCATTATTCTTTATATTACCAAGAAATTGATGAATATAGTCATAGAAGTGACGAGGTTCTCTATTTGTGAGAAAAAAAAACGCCAATTTCATAGGCGTGGACCCAATATTAATAAAAAATCAAGTAATAAAAACTAAAACCCAACTACTACTTAAAAGGTATAAACAAGACACCACAGACAGACAAATTAAAAATCCGGAGTCACACGTGTTAGGGCATAAATCGAACAGATTACGTGTGACTCCGGATTTTTAATTTGTCTGTGTGTGGTGTCTTGTTTATACCTTTTAAGTCGTAGTTGGGTTTTAGTTTTTATTACTTGATTTTGTTTTTAATTCTTTTGGGGTTATAATATATATATTTTTGAAATGTGCTCATTAAGCCCTTTCATTTGATACCCAACATGGTACGATTAAACCATAATTTTTTTTAAGTTCCTCACTTTATGTCCTCTAGAGGGCGCCATTTTTAATTTAATGTGACTTCACATAGCCTATAACCAGCGGACAATCACGACGCTTCTAACGATACCTCATTTGTCAAATTGTGATAAGTGGTTTGGAAGATAGGAGGGAACAGATGAACATACATACATACATACATACATACATACCTGTCAAAATCATAACCCTCCTTTTTTCTTCGCCGTAGTCGGGTAAAAAATCATAACCCTCCTTTTTTCTTCGCCGTAGTCGGGGAAAAATGGGCGATTGAAGCAGCATTCAATGACCAGTAATAAATTACATTCTGCCACAAAAAATTAAATTGAAAACATTAATTAAATTCCACCCAATTATTGGACAGCTAAATTCCAATGTTTGGTAGGTTCTCGATGACCCTTGGGAGGCGACGTAGTTGACGTTCAATTTCTAAAAAAATTAACTTCATTCCATTGGCCCTGAACTCAACCTTTCGAAATGTGAACTTTAATTAGCGGGCAGTACTGAGGTTCCGCCCCAGAGTTCTAAATTATCGAAAAAAGCTCTCTTCGTCTCCTTGGGTCACCAATCTTTGGAATTCCTTCCCCATTTTTATTGAGGTAAAAATTAAAAATTTCAATGACGTTTCGGAAAAATTGCTCCAAATTAACATGCATTCGGCCATAATGAAATCTCCAAACGGCTGTTTCCTTCTACTTCCCGTGACCCAAGGGCTGGCTTTTACCTTGGTCAGAGGCTAAGCATTGCCATCCAACGTGGCAATGCCGTCACTCTCTTGGGTACACTACCAGCTGACAGTGATGCGGAGGAATTTTTAGACGCCATATTCTAGTCAATTGTTTATTTGTATAGTTAGTTTTAATCAGTAATTTTATTTTATTTATTATAAATAATGTAAATAGTTGTTACCTAGTAATTATGTTAGAATTAGATTGTATATTTCATGCAAAATTGTAAATTAAACACAAATAAACGGAATTCCAACAAAAGACCCATTTATTTAAAACATATTTTTAAAATAAACATATTAAAAAAAGATGATTCATTATCCCAAGAGAAAAATATACCTACAGCAAAACATCATAAATAATATTTTTTGCCAGGAAAGCTAACACGATATTAATAACAATGTTTAATAATTAATTTTCCAGACTGCCCCAGAAGGAAGGTAATGTTTTTCGAGAGTATGTATGTATGTTTGCATGTTTGTATGTTTATATGTTTGTATGTATGTATGTATGTCTATTTCTTTGGCACGCTCTGTAGCCTAAACGGCTTGATGGATTTTAACATTTGAGGTGTCGTTAGATTCGTCTTAATTGTGGGAGTGACATAGGCTGTATAATCAAAGTCAAAGTCAAAGTCAAATAATTTATTTCAAATAGGCACCTACAAGGCAATTTTGAACGTCACAAAAAACAATGAAATAGAACTGATTCTAGTTGCCCCTTCCAAAAGGTAGTTTTCGTATGGAGAAGAATGGGCAAGAAACTCCACCGTTACTCTTTTAAAAAATGTTTTACAATATTTTGTATACATACACAAGTTAGACCTAAGTTTAGCCGGCTAATCTTAAGTTTATGTTCACACCCTCCTTTAGCCGTAACATATACATGTCGTGTTTATAAGGTGTTTAGCTTAAATACCGTTTAAACACGGTCTTGTGATAGTAAGGTTAATGTTTAACTCGAGTTTTTCTCGGTTTCTTACTAACTACCTAATGGTTATTTCCGTATAAGGGGCTGGTGAAGTCGTGACTAAATAATAACAGCGGCAAGGGTCAATCGATCAGTTAAAGCTACGCTTGCCAGCTTGCCACGGTCTTTCCGTGGTTGGGTGACCATCTTTACGTACCCAGACTCCTCCGTGCCTCGGAAAGCACGTTAACCTGCTTTCCGAGGATTCTCAGTATGTAAATAAAACCCTGGCAACCGTAACTTAACCTGATAGATTGACCCGTGCGGCTGTTATTACTTAGCCGCTTATTACAACTGAATACCAGTATTTTACATGAAGCGACTGCCTATCTGACCTCCACAATCCAGTAACTGGGTAATACGATACCCCTTGGCAAGGCTGGTTGTCAGACTTTCGAGCTTCTGACGACCTATAACGAATGTCAAAGATCCACAAATGACAGCCGGGACCAACGGCTTAACGTGCTTTCCGAGGCACGGAGGATTCTCGGTATGTAAAGATGGTCACTCATCCACGGACCAACACCGGCAAGCGTAGCTTAACCTGATGGATCGACCCGTGCGGCTGTGAATCCTTAGCCACGAGCTCCTCTTAATATTGCCTTAATCTGAGTGAATAGAGTTGCAAGTTCTTCCTAATTCAGTTATGAATAATGTTTATAATTCTGTAAATCCATATTTGTTACGAGCGCTAATAATATTTAGACCAACATACAACTGACCTGCAAATTGCAAAAAACGTAAGAAAATTTGAATTTCGCGAGCCACCCTTGCGCATCCCCATTAAGGTATCGTTATATTCGTCTTATAAACCTAAGTGTCCATAAATAGGTGTAACCAAACCTATCGAGTAGGGTATCATAATAAAGGAAATTAAAAGGGGATTACAAAAATATATATAAATTAGTATAATTATGTTTAAATTTAATTAGGAATAATAAATTGGTTTGAAAAGTTTTTGATAGCGTAAAAATGGCCATGTTTATGTCGGACCTCTTATATGCCTGCGAAGCCTTGCACAAGCAAATTTGCAATAAACTAGAAAGATGAAAATAAAAAAATAATTTAAAAAACCAAAAACCCCGACTGCAAAAACACGTACTTAACTGAAAACAGATAATAGACAAGCATTATTATTTATAGAATTTTGGTATCGCAGGCGGGACAAACCAATAACCTGGAAATATAAATAATAATGCTTGTTTATTATCTCTTTTCAGTTAAGTACGTGTATTAGCAGTCGGTTTTTTTTAATTTTTATCGTGTTTTTAGACATCGAGACTTACCCATAACGTTTCCGAAGTTTCGCTAGCTAATTCATCGACCCTGGATATGATTAACCTTCGTACGAAAACCAAGATCAAACTCTCAGATGACATTATCGTCTTGATTTACCACTAACTGTTAAAAAAACCCAAAGTAAACGTATTTTTCTTACAACTACATTTGGGTCAAGTTCGCGCATAAAATATATTTCGCCGAAACGTGCGTCTGCGCTTATGTTTATTGTTTGATGACTAGACAACTCGAAGGAAATGTGTATTGCTTATACAGGGTGTTAGGGTGAACACCGTTATCCTTGCAACCAGTGGTTTGGTTTCATTTATAGAACGTAAAATCAATGGAAAATTACAACTTTTTTTTTCTTTTTTTTAAACCTACCTTTTACCACAACAGACGCAAGTTCGTTGCCCTATGCGCTAGGGCAACGAACTTGCGTCTCAACACGGGCGAGGGGTGCGGGATGTGACATGACCGGCCGCGAGCGCGACCTCTCCCTCAGTCAGTCAGCTGTTCCGCTAGAGAGCATGGTGTCGGATAGAAACTTTTTAAAATCTTTTACTGAAAATAACGTTTTTGTTTTGTTGTGTTCGGTCATTTATTTTTATATTTAAGTCAACTACCCATAGTTTGAATGACAAGAGTGTTTACCCTTACAGCCTGTATGTACTTCAATGTCTCATAGCATCCATACTAATATTATACACTCGAAAGTAACTCTGTCTGTCTGTATGTATGTTTCCTTTTCACGCCTAAACCACTGAACGGATTTCGATCAAATTTGGCATGGAGATAGATGTTACCCTGGGGAAAGACATAGACTACTTTTTATCGACATAGTACGCGGGCGAAGCCGCGGGTAGAAGCTAGTACCTATATAATAATCTACAATCTAAACTATAATATTATTTTATATTATCATTTGCTTCAAAAACGCTGAAGGAAAACATCGTAAGGGAGAGAGATATTTATCGATGGCATGTGAAGCCAATTAAATATTCTTCTTATTCATTTTATAAAATATCTTTCAAATTGGTCCAATATTGGAGGAGGAAATAGACGAGAGCCGAACCTCGAATTATGACTTTTTGTATGGAGAAAACGACCAACCCTATTTCCTCTTAAGCTCACTTCACCTAAGTTTTCACGATGAGATATATGGTTACAGAATAGCAATTGCTGCTGTAGGTATGAAATGAGACCATTGCACTGCAAAGAGGTATTTTAATGACATGATATATCATTGAGGAACTGCCCCGTTGGTCTCGTGGTCGCAAGCGCGACTGCAGAGCGTGGGGTCCTGGGTTCTATTCCCGGGTCGAGCAAAGTGTTATTGGATTTTTCCATTAGTAATTTCGTAATAACAGCCCGGAGTTTGGAAGTTGGCGGTGTGATACCCACGTGCCTCAGAAAGCACGTTAAGCCGTTGGTCCTCCGCCTTCTCTCTCCGGTCGTGTCGGATTTTCGTCCCATCGGACTATGAGAGTGAGGGAAGAGAGAGTGCACTTGTGTCTGCGCAAACACTTGTGCACTATAATATCTCCCGCGCCGAAGGCTAGTCTCCGTTGAGATTGGCCGCGGTGGCCGAAAATACGGTCTGGAGGACTATTATTATTATTATTTTTTTGTGTTTACATATCTCGGGACCATGGGGTCCCGGTCTTTTTGGAAGGCGTACGAGGGGCCGAAGCCAACTCGCAGAGGCCCCTTGACAGTTTCAAAAGGAATGAGGCACCAACCGACGATTATCCCTGTATACTAGTGTATACAGGGATAATCGTCGGTTGGTGTAGGACTATTGCAGAAAATGGAAACAAAACATATTGGGTTATGGGTTTGGGTGGCTATAGTGGATTGGTTATCTAGAACTATGGAAAAGCTATGTCCCCTGCCTGATCAATGTTATGGTATAATGGATAATAAAATGGCAGGGGGTGACTTGCACACTCAATAATGGGCCCCCAGAAACAGTTGCCAGCACATAGTGACGTAGCGACAAGGGGGCAACACTTCCTGAGGTGCTTGAGGAGTGGAGAGGTATCCCACGGCTTTCAGAACAATCCCAGAGCCCGGAAGATGGTCAAGATCCCTACGAGCACTTACTGGAATACTTCCTTCCTCCGAGCACGTTTGCTCTTGCGAGTCTCCACTCAAGCCAGCCAATAAAGACAAGAATGAGGTGGGAGCTCTGTTCCTCGTAAGTGTTCACTCCAGCCGGCCAATAAAGGCAAGCCAGAGATGAGGAACAAGACTTCTCCCGGGAGGTAGGGTCCGTGGGGTCGCTACTGCCCAACAGCTCGCCACAAGCTGCCCTGCGAGTTTTTGTTTCTCTCTTGGTCTGGCCCCTCACCCTAGCTCCGTTCCGGTAAAGTAAACTCTGCCGGCACAGACCTAAAGTTCGGAGCGCACAAGCCCCACCACGACGTCAACGTAGAGATACGGCGGTTTATTATTATTATATCATTGAACCCAGGTACCTACCCCAAAACAACACGTTTTATGAAAACGTGACAGTAAATGATTCTTACAAAAGAACTGAATAACCACTTATAACATAAACTGCAAAAGAATATGGCTGCTTATTTGACACAAACCTGTAATTTGACTATGATTGCTGAAATTCTTCGTAGTAGTAAATAACAAGAATTTCAGCAATTAGAGACCTCATATCTATGGTCATAGTCAAGTCATGCATGACCTACGAATTTCCCGTCATTAATGTACTTATAATGATGACAGAAAATTCGCGGGCATGACTTTTTTAAGCATAACAGTTACTCAAGACGTAAGTGCCTACCTAAATACAGAAACAAAGGGTATATATATTATTTTATCATAATCCATACTAATATTATAAATTCGAAAGTAACTCTGTCTGTCTCTATGTTACCTTTTCATGCCTAAATCACTGAACGGATTTCAATAAAATTTGGCAAGGAGATAGATGGTATCTCGGGGAAGGACGTCTAGGCTACTTTTTATCGATATACCAGGCGGGCGAAGCCGCGGGCGGAAGCTAGTAAAATATAAACTTGAGTTAATCCTAATGGTTTTACCCATTTTCATAAATTAGGTATAAGTTACTAGCTTCTGCCCGCGCATTCGTCCGCGGCCCGCATGAAATTTTGTTTTAACAAAAAACTTTTTACAAAAAAAAAAAAAAAAACATCCGACTTCCAAAAAAAAGTGAAAAATAACTTTAATTTCGGAAGTCGGTGTCTTTGCTTTTCAATTTATGTTTTTTGCCTTAGACTTCTTCTTCTTCTTTTTTGAAATCGATTCATAATTGGCGCAGTAATCGGGTAACATAAAAACAAAAAAAAATAAAAAAATACAGACGAATGAGACCTCCTGAGGACCTCCTCCTTTTTGAAGAAGTTGGTTAAAAACTAAAGGTATCCAATGACAGGCCCTACCCTACCTAAAATTGCTTTCCATGATCCTCCGTTATGCTGAATATACTGCAGCATTCATTAATTATGAAATAAATATATCTATGTTAAAGTTAAGGATTGATGCTAGCTCCTATGTTTGACAATACATTACATATACTCGATAGAAAAAAAATCCTAAGTTACCTCTAAACCGAACTATAAACCGCTGGTATTCAAAAAATGCTTCAAACTTTGCATAATAACTGAACTACTTAACTTTAAAGCAGGTCCTATGTTTTTTTTTATAACCATTATTTTCACCGTAAAAAGCAATTACCTAAACTATTCAAGGCTTGAGAGCCGCCAGCACCCCACTCCGTCTCGCTCTCACTCAAGGTGCGAGTAGTATGGTGCGAGCGAGATAAAGAGGTAGGGTAGGACCTTAAAATATACTGCAGCTTCCCATTAGCGAAAGAATTTCGAATTTCAACACGATTGGACTCTTGATTATCACAAAAGCATCAAATTATATTTATAAGCTGGTGTACTTATTCAATAAATAAATAAAAAAGTAGTTTCTGTATGCATTAGCGTGTGGTGTGGCCTGTGTGATACATTCGTCTCTGATTACCCGCCTTACGGAATGGTAAAATGGTAGAATGCTTGTCAGTCAGTGGTGGAATATGACTACAGGCGACATCTAGACGTATTTTTTTTGTATTAAAACGAAGCGTTTTGTTTGATCCTGGGCATTGATAGGAACTGTGCAAATTAAATAAACAGTCACTAAAATAAAAAGAAGCTTTTTGTAACAAGATACAATAGAAATGCAACCAATACTGTTGTTTGAATCAAATTATTAGAACAATATCGTTTACCTATATTTACAAGGTTTTTTTATCATCAACTGCAGATCCTGAAGTAATTAAACGTATTCTGTTTCATTGACGTAAGTTTGACATTGACACTTCTGCTAGGAGAAGCCTGTTTCTATTCTTTTTACGAATATCATCCGACTGAGGCGATAGTGATTGGTTGAAATACACAATACGTTCGAGAAAGCCAATGAAATACTTGTATTAGTATGGAGTGACAGTGTCCAAGAGCAAAATAATACAAATTCTTCCAAAGAAAACGGATTGTAAGTTTCTTATTGATCGCACGAATACGAACACAAAATAATATTTTGGAAATTCTTATCCCCTTTATAACTTTACTACATTCTTCTTAAAAACATTAACTTTAAATAGCAGGTATGAAAATCCTATTTCTTCATACGATTTGTGTTTAAAAGTTAGGTAACAAATAACAAAAAAACTTATAAGAACCAACGGTGTCAACAAAACAATGTCGTGCAAAAAAACATTGATTTTAACAACTTTCACTCAAATAGTGTTATCTTTTCAGTAAGTACGTTGCCTAAAGATGCTGCCACGACAATATTACAGCGAGCAAGACTTGAGAAAGCGTCAAATCGATACGTTAAAAATCTTCAATGATCACGTCGTCGAAGTTAATGAAAACGCAGAATATCGAGTCGAGTTTATCGCTGACGGTAAAAATATGAGCTTAACAGTGTTATTGGGACCCGAATTTCCTAATGAAAAGCCTTCTATATTCGTAAATCCGCCCATACCTCATCCGTGGATCGGAGAAAATTCCAACCAAGTTATCGGAGCTCCTGGTTTGTTGAATTATACCTTACATTCCGACTTGGGCCGTGTTGTTCAAGCTATCATAAGAGAGTTCCAGAAATCTATGCCGAAGTTGTCAAATTCTGATGAGTCAAAGAGCAACGATGTGAGTCCGCAATCAAACTTTAGTGGCCAGTCTTTAATGTTCCCGGAATTAAATGATTGCTGTATTGAGGAACTGCAGGAGATACTGCAGAATACTGATTTACAGGTGAGATACTACATTATACATAAGCTCAAGCCTTCTTCCCATGGGTAAGGCATAAATTAAAGAACGCCACCTGCTATGGTCCTTACATATGATACGTCTTTTGCCTACTATCATATTTAGGGGTATGAGGAACAGGGTGTAAAGTTCACTCATCCCCCATAGAACAGGGAGGATCCTCCAACCAGACTGGTGTTATGTCTGGCGGGCAACTGCCTAACGATTGATGTTGGGTTCTTGTATATAATTATGTCCATTATATGTAAACATTAATTGCGTGATGCAGGATATATGTGACGTCAGGTCTCTAATGTGTAGTTCACATGTGGCGGTGTAGATACCGCCACACATACTTCTTTGGCCAGGCGAGATACTGTAACTAAAATCATCACATGCACCCTAAATCTCTTTCTAAAATAGAAGTAGCCTAAGTTACTTGTTAAAGCATAACATCTGTCATTGGAAGTTTCACCATTGGGTAAAAATAAATGGGTCCAACCGTATTGGAGATAAGCTGGAACAGACAGACAATTTTTTTAAAAATATTTCTTTATAAGTATTGTATATGTTTACTTTCATTATGCGTTACTTTGACATTAGAAACAGAAACTTCAATTTTATTCACTTGTATAGATTAGTTCAGTCCAGTAACCTGCTTTGGGTCACTGTAATTTCTTAAAAATTCAACTAACTGTAAATTGGAATACAATATTTGAATAATCTATTAAAATTATCTGTAAAATGTCTAAAGGATATTATATTATATTATATTGGTATTTACAGTGTGACCATACCATAAAATGTTCATCCTAACTAATATTATAAATGCGAAAGTGAGTTTGTTTGTTTGTTACACTTTCACGCTAAAACGGCTGAACGGATTTAGATGAAATTTGGTACATGGGTTGACTCGGGAATTGGACATAGGATACCTCTTATCCCGATATTCCCACGGGATCGAGACTTACGCGGGTGAAACCGCATGGCGTAGCTAGTATACTTATCAAAACTTTATCATTACAATTTCCAGGACAAAATAATTGAAGTAAACCCTCAGCTTGTGGAACTGGATCTTGAAACGGAAGAGTTGATGAACAGCATCGAGCTCATAGCTCAAGAGAACATCGTAAAACAACAAGCGTTGGACGATTTAAAGACTGAAGTTATTGACCGTATATCTACTATCGTACAAATGAAGATGAACTTTGAAGAGTTGAATAGGTAAGCAAATAACCACATCCCTCTGACCTTATCCCAATTTATTTAGGTTGGTGTAAAATGCTTTGTTCATTCATATATCTCATCTCAACCGAACTCCAACAGCCATCTCAGTATTGAACCACATTTATAGTAAGAAAGAAAGAAAGAAAATACGTTTATTTGCGGTAAACATGACGCAAAAAAAAAAACAAACACAAAGAAAAAAATAAGAAAAGGTTGGGGGAAACATGCGTCACATCCACGGAAAACGGCTATCGCTCAGCATTATGCTGCGACCCTATGCAAGACAGAGCCCCAGCGCTGGTTTTCAGCGTCAGCCGGCATAGCTCTCTATCTCAGACGCAACACGGGTTATTCCATTTATTCACCCTAAAAAATCCATCCTAATGTGGATACTCGGAAACGCATGTCCGAGAATCCACTCTAAAGCCTATAAGTTCCATTCATCCATCCATCTAGGTCTAGGATAGATTCATAGACATACTCGTTTCAAACTCAAACTCAAAGCATTTATTTCAAATAAACCAATTACAGGCACTTTTGAACTGTCAAGGGGTCGGTCAGTCAGAGAGATGAAGCTAGTTGCCCATTCCAAAGCGTAGTAGGTTCCTATGGAGAAGAACGGGCAAGAAACTCCATGGACACTCTTTTTAAATCAGAATATTGTTACAATACATTGGTTACATCATTCATGTTGACATGTGAGTACAATGCAGAAAAAGGTGCACGTTAAAAGCGTCCGTACTTAAAAGTAAAACAAAACAATTCAAAAATTAAAATAAGCCGTGGTAGCTAAGAGATGACCAGTCCCTACTGATGGCGCCCGTTCACGTTTTCCGAGTGACCAACCTTAGGGTGGATTCTTTGGGATGGATCAATAGAATAAACCCTCAAATCAAAAAAATCAATCACTTATTTACAATGAATGTTGGTTACATAATCATACATCATAATACAGGTGGAGTAGAAAAGAGAGCCATGTACATTCTGCCTGGAAATAGGCATGCAAAAGTTGTAAAAATTGTCAAGAAGCTATCTAAAAATAAAATTAAAAATGTCACAGTTAAAACAGCCCCAACACAAGTATTGTTAATAACTTAACGGGGCTGCCTCATGCTATACGTATTGTAACGTTTTTGGAACAATAAACAATTTTTAATTTAATTTAATTTAATTTTAAAACTTATTATAATTTTCTTTATTTCATTTTAAATACACAATCTTTACATTTTTAAATATTTTTATAAAGAACAAAAAAAAAACATTTAAAAATATAAAAACTAGTAGCCCATCGGCATCAGATTCAAGATCCATCTTATTAGAATTATTATTAAAAAATGTCAAAATTAAAATGTTACTTTACATTAAAATTAAAACACAACATGTCTCTCATAATCTTTTTAGAAAGCACATGAAGCTAGCAGAAATGTATGATCCTCATCGGATTAGGGATTGTCTGAAGGAGGCTGCGTTGAAGGCTGATGAGGAGTCAGAGGTCATCGCGGAGCAGTTCTTGACAGGTTTGTATTGAATTTGTTGGTTTTTTGCAGTCTAGGCAGCAAGGAGCTGAGATATTTTTAAATTTATCCTAAATAATAATCTTCTTACTAAAAATTCCTGTTAGTTTGAGGAATTTTATGTAAGTAAATAATTCATTATTTGTAAATTGCTTTACTATGTGTAAATTATCCCAGTGCCACTGCTCTCAAAACGGTGAAGGAAGACCATCGTGAGGAAACCAGCATCTCGTAGAATCAAATAATTCGAAGACATTTGACATCTACCAACTCGCACTGGGCCCGCGTGGTAGATTACGGCCCGCTCCCTCTAACAGAGAGGGGGCTTGTGTCCCAGCAGTGGAAACATTATAGGCTGATTATGCTAACATTTTATTTATTACAAATTTTCAGGTAAAATGCCAGTCGAGACCTTTGTGGTGAAATTCGCAGAGAAAAGAGGAATCGGCCAGGCCAGGCGGGCCAGGGAGGAAAGAATTGCACACCAACTGGCACAACTTGACAGAGCCACAACCAAAAGCTAGAAGAAAAAAAACATTCCAGTTGACAGCTGTCAATGTCAAAATTCCCGCAAATTTTTGTAAAGATGGCGTCTTTGTATCAATCTTTGTTGTTGAATGTTGTGATGTGATTGGGCAGTATATTTATGTTAGTTACATATGGGATAGTGCAATGTAGTTTGAGGAGCTTAGAAGCCTTCCTATTTATATGCGAGTACTTCCGTAGATTAGGAGCTCGTGGCTAAGTAATAACAGCCGCGCGGGTCGATCCATCAGGTTAAGCTACGCTTGCCGGGGTTGGTCCGTGGATGGGTGACCATCTTTACATACCGAGACTCCTCCGTGCCTCAGAAAGCACGTTAAGCCGTTGGTCCTGGCTGTCATTCGTGGATCTTTGACAGTCGCTACGTGTCGTCAGAATCCCGAAAGTCTGACAACCAGTCTTACCAAGGGGTACCGTATTACCCAGTTACTGGGTTGTGGAGGTCAGATAGGCAGTCGCTCCATGTAAAATACTGGTATTCAGCTGCATCCGGTTAGACTGGAAGCCGACCCCAAACATAGTTGGGAAAAGGCTTGGCAGATTGATTTGACTTCCGTAGCTTAAAATTCGCATTTGCGCATTTTGACTATGGATTCATCATAATAACCGCCTCTGTGGTCTAGTGGCTAGACCACCTGTCTTAGACCCAGAGGTCCCGGGTTCGATTCCCGGTGGCAGCAAAACTTTCTGCTCGGTTTAGCTAGTGGTAGGCTTGTTCGAAGTCCGCCTGGCTAGCTACCACCATCTTATCTAAGTCTGTCGCCATAACAACAATGTTAACAGCATTGTTGTGTTTCGGCAGTTAGAAGTAAGATAGCCAGTTCCTCTGTGGTTGAGGATTCCAGGTGGAGCTTGCTTCCACCTTCGGCCTGATCATCACTTACCATCAGGTGAGATGCAGGCCAAGAGCTTCCCCTTTGTCAAAGAGAAAAAAGTCACATTTTTGTAGCCTTTGTATAGTCAATCTAGAGTTTAGATTACCACCATTTTTTTTAGTGTACCTAATCATTAAATGACTTCTCCCGCTCTGGCCGGAACGGGAGAGCGTGACAGACTTTTACTGACTAAAACCCACCCATGTTCCTTTAGTTGCCTGTTGCCAAGGGTCCCGGTATATTTCGGACTTTCCCGCATATATTATACACCCTAATATTGAATGTCACTTGCACACGTCATAAAACGTCAACATTTTTGCCATGACCAATGTGGCCGTTAAATATTTTCATGATTTTAATTCACCTAAAAAGTGATCAACACGCGAGAAGTTTTCACTTCAAAAGAAAACATCTGAATTGATAACTTCCTCCTTTTGAACCTACTTCTTCAAAAAGGAGAAGGTTCTCAATTCGTCTGTTTTTTTTTGTATGTATGTTACGCGATTACTCCGCCAATTATGAATAGATTTTGATTTCTTTTTTTGTTTGGTAAGTCATGCTTCAGAGGTCCCATATAAATTTTATTAATTTTGCTTGCGTAGTTTTTGAGTTAGCTTCAATAATTACGTATTTTTCCCACTTTGCGTATGTAGACGATATCTTAATGTTCCTTCACTGTTATTTACATGGCAGTGGTATTCGAATTGGTGTGGGGTAGGTACCACAACTAAAACGTGAAAAATAAAAACGTTTTACAAAAAAAAAAAACCGACTTCCAACAAAAACACTAAAAACGTGAAAAATAACTTTTATTTCGGAAGTCAGTGGCAAAAAACGAAAATTGAAAAGCAAAGACACCGACTTCCGAAATAAAAGTTATTTTTCACGTTTTTAGTGTTTTTGTTGTTGAAGACAGTTATTTAGGCAATTTATGAACGTCAAAATAACATGTGACAGACCCGCAAAACGTCCACCCCTCACCACTTCCTAGTGCTTTAGCTGGGAAGAAGTGGCGCAACAAACTCCCCAGCAGCTCAACTGCTTTTATACATAATTTAGTACACCCAAAATATACTGGACAAACTGTTTTTTCTTTATTGAAATTAGAATATTCATGTAACGATGTATGTGTTTGCAAAAATTAATGTAATTTAACAACTATTTATTACTATGAATAAGCTGTTTATTACATTTACACTATATTTAACTTTGTGATAAATTATTATTAAAATAATTCTCATTGAGTTTGTTGTTTTTATTTCAACGCCATCTAGCGGCGAATAGCTAAACTACTTGCGAAGTTTATTGCATAGATAATACCTATTAAAAAACAGAAAAATCCTTTGATTTACAAAGTTATTTCTTCGGTGGTAAATGAAAATATCCCATCATCTCAAAACTATTGAGTTAAATAGCAAAGTCAATTAGAAACAATCTATTTTTCACTCCTTATTTTGTAATTGTAACTATATGTAGTATCTTGTAATTTTACAAGAACACTATTTAGATAAATCCATAAATTAAAAAGTAAATATGTCTGTCCGTGTGTCTTCTACTTTTTCACGCGTAAACCACTGAACGGATTTCGATAAAATTTGACAAGGAGATAGATGGCATCCCGGGGAAGGACATAGGCTACGATTTGTTTTATGCTTTATTCTATACACTATTTTTATCTTTGGTCTCAATTGATCTACCTATGTATGCAGTATACGCATAAAAAATGTCTGTGTGTCTTCCGGACAGGCGGGAAATTACCTACCTATAAGGATTTCGTTCCTACCATTGACTGTGGAACCCTAAAGCGAGTCGGAACCACTGAACCACGTCGTCATGGTTTACCTAATAGTATCAAGTAGTACCAAGTTCATTTTGTTTGTTGTCTCACAAAGTGGATGTGAATTCATTAACTAGCTTTCAAAGAATGGCTTTTGATTTGAAAACACAGTTTTATTTTCAAACATTTAAGTTTGCTTTTCCATTTTCCCAGCGAGTCAATGTTTTTTTTTCTTTGTTTTCCTTTGAATGAAATGCCTCGTTGCCCGGTGGTCGTGAGCAAAAATGCCAAGCGTAGGGCCCTAGGTTTGTCTCCGGACCGCCAGTCAGGCGCGGTCCGAGGGGGGTCCTCGGGGTCACGACCCCCCAAAATCATCCAAACTGTCGAGAGACTGAATGATTTACGTGCTTTACTAACTAAAAACTGTACTTTAGCCAGTTGAGCCGCAGTGACCCCGATGGGTATAAACAAAAAAAAATTTTTCGAGTACCTACTTATCAATTAGGTAATCATTTCCCTAAAAAATTTCTTCGGCACCAATGGTGACCGCCCCCCCAAAATCTGGGGCTGCGACCGCGCCTGCCGCCAGTGTTTTAAGGTCA
The DNA here is from genome assembly GCA_947363905.1 of Lithophane semibrunnea. NCBI lineage: Eukaryota > Metazoa > Arthropoda > Insecta > Lepidoptera > Noctuidae > Lithophane > Lithophane semibrunnea. Next base: position 3,801,627 of record OX376213.1, on the reverse strand, counting down.
TCATCACTCATTATAACACCGCTCGATGTCGCTAGCTTCGGTCATGGCCTTTATTTCTGTCTCAGCAGATTAGAAGTGCATGAAGCCACACCTCTTCAAAATACAGTTTGATTTTCGCCAAGACTCATCTGGGACTGATGTTCCATCACGTCGCAAGCTATTAACATTTCCCTTAGGCTTTCTGAGAAGTCCACCACTTTCCCAGGCATCATCCACGGTCCATAAATAATATGCTCCATTTTTTATCGTTTGGATAATTTTGAAGGACATTCTGGAAATTAAAATGAGTAGGACCCATTATACTTAGAACATAAAATGACAGAATATGTAGACTTAATAAAAAATACTATTGTTAGTTAAGTTAAATATTCTTAGTTATTAATTATTTTGTTGAAAATAAATAAATATTAAGCGATGAAAAAAAAATGAGTTTACAAGCTGCGCCCCGCGGTTTCACCCACATAAGTCATGATCTCGTGGGAATATCGGGATAAAAAAATAGTAAGTAAAAAGTATCCTAAGTCCTAATCCAGGTTATGGTCTACCCATGTGCCAAATTTCATCCAAATCTTTCCATCGTTTTAGCGTGAAAGCATAAGAAATAAACAAACAACTAACTTAGCATTTATGTTAAAAAGGCAAACGGTAACTTAATGTTAACATTAAGTTAGCGTTTGCCTTTGTCTATCACACCAAACTATTACAATATTATACCTAAATAAAAAATTAGCACTATCTATTATCCTTTTTCTGAAAACCTATTATGTTCGCTTTCCTATATGCCTATACCTAAACAAGAACAGAACAGACTTTCAGCTTGTGCCAATGAAATGAACGCAGTCTAAATTATTAGGTACCTACTCTACTACTAGATGAATCCAAATCAGGCGCGGTCCGAGGGGGGGGTCCTGGGGGTCATGACCCCCCCCAAAATCTTGGGCTGCGACCGCAGCTGGTCCAAATTAAGTAACGTTAAGGGTACAACTTTTTCTCCGCCAATAGGGAATATGCATGTGATTCAAATATGGGTCAAATATTTTTTTTTATAAACTATATTACTTCAGAATTATGCCTCCATCAATATTTTTGAATAAAATTTCTTTTTGAGCGAGAAATTAATTTTTAAAAAGTCCCAAAAAACCGTGGGTAATTCAAATACTTGAAAAGCTAAGAGCGGATGTGACGTAACAATCCGGGATAACAATCAAAATGTAAATGTCAAGTCAATCAACAAGTGTCAAGTCAATGTCAAACGCTCATACAAAAAGGAGTGTTTGACGTTGACTTGACAGTTGCTAGTTTGTTTTCACGGTCTGTGACGTCACCACACCAACCGCGCCAAATGGAGGGCGTTTAAACAGCCCGGATCGGTTGGATATTTTAAATCTTTTTTTTAAGTACTTTAAATTGCTTTTTTGCTGTCGATTTTTTTGACGATGTAAATTATCGAATAAAAATATTAAAAAAATACATGCATATTCCCCATTTATGAATTGATTTTGATGATTCTTTTCTTTTTTATTTGGTAGGTCATGCTTCAGTACCTAGTCCCTAGTAATTTTTTAGTTACGTATTTTCCCTGTTAGTCTACACGGACGATGTTTTAAGTTACTCCGTCATTGTTATTTATATAGCAGGTAGTGGTATCCGAATTTGTGTGGGGTAGGTACACACGTCTACACATCAAGCTATACATTTCCAGTTTATGCTGATCTTGCATAGTATAGGATTTCCGTACAATGCGAGGTCAGCTTATACTGGAAATGTATAGCTTGATGTGTAGCCGTGTGTACCGTAACTAAAAAGTGAAAAATAAAAAACTTTTTAAAAAAAAAAACCTTGATTTTTTTCGTAAAAAGTTTTTGTTATTAACACGTCCACGTTATTTAACATTGCTTTAAAAAATTGTATCATAAAACAAGACTGTACACACGGCTACACATCAAGCTATACATTTCCAGTATAAGCTGACCTCGCATTGTACGGAAATTCTATATAATGCGAGATCACCATAAACTGGAAATGTATAGCTTGATGTGTAGCCGTGCGTACACATTAAAACAACAGTGCAATATAACAATTTTATCTAACATTCTCTACAATTGTCGTGATCGCTCTGGAGTAAGTACCTATCTACACGACTCGAAAGCAAATGATTAAATACAATTTTAATAAATTGTTGCACATACCATGTTTTATTACAAGGTAGGTACTTAAGTTTTATAACATGTTTTTCTATAGGCATACCTAGTCTTGACTCTTGACTCATCTTAAGTGACACAAAGTCCATGTTAAGCATGTGATTCAAATAAGTAACGGTCATGTTTTTTTTTTTATAAACTAAGTATATTACTTCAGAATTATGCCTCCATCAATATTTTTGAATAATATATCGGCGAATGTTTGCGCGACAGACAGACCCGCCGCGCACTTCAGTTGGCATGAAAGCGATTGCGTGTGTCGTAGGTCTGCTGATAATTCTTCCAAACACAGCGGCCCTAGACAAAGTGTCATTCTATCAGCGATAACGATGATGGAAACGACAAAAATGTATAGGACTGACATAAGCTATCGAAAAGCTTATGTCAATCCTGTTGAAAGTCGTTGTAGAAATACGAAACGCTTTCGAAGCGATTGTCTCTTGTCTAGGCCCTCAGGTAGACAGAAGAGTTCGCGCGCGGCAGTCGTCCAAAGCCACGCGCTACACCGCTGAGGCGGAGGACATCGTGGAGTACGTGCGCCAAAAGACGAGATACGCGCCGAGGGTGCAGTTACTTGAATCGCGCCGGAACGTCAACTTCAAGGCGTTCGTCGTGCACGTGCCGGACTGTTATCTGCCCTCGTCATGGAAGAAGACTTTTGGCCGCAGGACGTGGTGTTCCGTCGCTTCCGCGGACAAGTTCCTCAGGACAGCACAAAGACTAACTAGTGCAGGGTGAAGTATTACTAACATAGTCTAATCTAAGCCTTATTTATTAACACAAGTTTTTATTGAATAATTATGTATGTATATAAGGTATTTTTCTATGGGCCTGTGTCGCCTGCAATAAATGGTTTAATAATTTAATAATAATTATCGCTCAATGTACAAACCTTTACACCCAATGTGTTTTTGCCTGTTCAAACAAGTTAATTAATCGGGTGTAGGGTCACTGCAAAGTTTCGAACGGACCCGTATCTACGTTGACGGACTTAGAGCGTAGGTATTACCTACTTTGATACTTTGATTCACAAATAAACTCTTGAGATCCGCACAGACCCCATGTGACTAACAGAGTGATTATTTTGGCGCGACTAACTAAAGGTTGTGCAAAAAGTATGTGTCCGCGAGGTCTACTGTTCGCAGAACTACGAGTACTAGTAAACTAGTAATACTTAGTTATAGTCCTTACAGTTAGGCGGCATCGGTTTTGATGCACGCCAAACTCAGCGTATCAGCACCTGGTGATCAGATTGGTACCAGCACCAGCACAGAATAAATATCTAATATTATCAAGCTAATGAATGACTCCTAAGATTTCATCGATGAAGTTACTTTGCATGTTCATGCACATGCAGATATGCGAAATGTATAGCCAGTACATTGCTATTAACTGACATTCTGTGGCTTATTTTATTTGCGCGTGTTGGGCTGGTGCGTGGTGGGAGCAATAGCCAATAGAGAATATGCATGTATTTTTTACCTGATGACATTTAGTTTACATCGCCAAATAAAGGTTAAAAAAAAATTCAGCGCCAAAAAGCAATTTAAAGTACTTAAAAAACATGATACAAATGTCTAACCGATCCGGGCTATTTGTACGCCCTCCATTTGGCGCGCTTGGTGTGATGACGTCAATTTATATGAAAACAAACAAACAAGTGTCAAGTCAATGTCAAACACTCCTACAAAACTTTGACATTTTGATTGTTGTCACAGATTGTTACGTTACATCCGCTCTGATCAATAGCGTCGCTTTTCAACTGTTTGAATTTCCCACAGTTTTTTGGTACTTTTTAAAAATTAATTTCTCGCTCAAAAATATTTTTTATTAAAAAATATTGATGGAGGCATAATTCTGAAGAAACATAGTTAGTAAAAAAAAATACTTGACCCTTATTTGAACCACATGCATATTCCATATTGTGTCATCCATCAGTGTCTTGTTTTCATAATTTATTGTTTTTTTGTATATTGCCTATTTATTAATGTCATTAGTTATTATTTAACCGTCCTTTTGTATGTTGTGTTATGTCTTTTGTGTGCAGTTGTGCACCAAATAAACGTTGTACCTATCTAACTAATCACTTCCGTATATGATGTTTGTTCTAAATGTCACACACAAAGTTCCGTTTCGGCAAAAGGAATATAAAATAATGGAATAATAGTGACAAAATAACTGATACAGAGCGAAATTGTGGAATAACAGCAAATTCTTTGCTTTTAACTGACCAAAATGACGATTTATTCTAATAGCAAATCGGCAACATTTACTCCATGATTTTGTTGAATAATAGTAATAAAACAGCTTTAGCTTCATCAATGGTCATGTAAAGGCAGCAGTATTGCTATTTCTACTCTAAATTTGGTCCAGTTTTGCTTTTACTCGATAGTTCTGTGGTGTTAAGGTAAAAGGGGATAAGTCATAAATATTGAAAAATGAGTTATTTTCATAATTCGATACTAAACATTAATATCTATTAAGGTAAAAAGGAGATGAGTCAATATTTATATTACAATTTCGTAAAACTCAGATTGCAAAACGAGTCTAGTCAGAAACAACAAAATACTAAAAAAAGCAAAAAGAGTTAGGTTTACTCATCTCATCATTGTGTATGTAATATTTTTTTATTGTGATATGCATAATGAGATAAGTCGACTCGTCTCTAAATGCGAGTCGTCGTATTCCGTCAGTAGCATTTCGCGCGCGAAGTTGACGTGATTTGACCTACGTAAAATAATCATATTATTGTGTTTCTAGTGTTTAGGAGTATTGAAATTCTTAGAAATGAACAGAATTAAAAAGATAATGTCACTGGCTCTAAATGAAAGTCCTACTGAACGTAAATAAGATTGTTTTATTACAATTTTTACCCAATGCATACGTAATGCATCAGGCGAACGTAAACTAAGGAGTACGGATCATAAATTTACAATTTAAAAGCAAATGGCACTATGATTGAAGTTTGTAATGGCTGTTTTTCGAAAACATTTGGAGTTTCTAATAAATGTGTCGAGGTAGTATTATAGAAAAAGTCTAATAGAGTATCAGGAATTTCAAGCCCTGCTATACGTGGTTCATATAAGTATGCCTCCTAATAAAATAGGGGAAGAAGCCATGCAGATTTTAAAAAATCATATAAGTTCATATCCGCTATACGAATCTCATTATAGCCAAAGTCTAAAGGTACTAACAACAGAATCTCAATCTAAAGATCTTTCCCCTCTATGGTTCCTCCGTACTCTAATCTAATACAAATAATGATTGTAATCTATTTCGCATAGGCGTACTTAATAATCTACAAAAGCAGTAAGAGTATGCTTAAATACTATGTTTTTATTGACTCTGACTTTGTATTGAATGAATTCCTACAACTTCAGCATTCTCTGACAGAGTCTAACCTATCCCAGACGTTAAAATGTTTGAGCTCGCTTCGCTCGCTCTTGTATTCTACATTCTATTAGTTTTCAAAATTTTCTGCATAAGTTGACTTACTTCTATTTCTTTAAAAACGGTCAAAGCGAAAGAATACCTAATTTTTTCAAAGCGGGATGCTAATAATTTCAACCTCACTTCGCTCGCTCTTCATCCTTTATTCTCTATAGCAGCCTCGTTATGGCCTTAAAGGGTCAAGATGTCCCAGTTTTTGGTTATGGTTGCAAAGTATTATGGGAAGAGAGAAACAGGTCTTTATTCAAATAGATAATAACTAATCTCTTCATCGATTTTCTTCTGAACTGATTTTCTTTGAATTCTGACTTAGAATGACTAAGATCGTAATTTTTTTTTTCATAAATGAGTTTCCGCAAAAAGTACAAGAAGAAATGCTGTTTTAAAAAGTTGTAAAACTTAGTTGACAGTAATTGCCATGACTTCTATAATAAATTACAAACTATAGTACTAACACAAGTGACATAGATCTCGATATTGAAGCGTTCAACGATGTTTAAGTTCCTAGTAATTTTTCTGATAGCAAATATCCTATTTAACTGTCCTAATATTTATATATTAATTTATAATATATAATATTTCCAAATTCTGTTTAAAAAACTATGAATAATAAATAAAACAAGAAATTAAATAAATATTGCATAGAGATAAGTCAATAATTTTAATATAATATTTTTGTTGTTGTTAAGGAAAGATGAGATATGTCAATTATTTTAATTAATAACAAATAAAAATATATTTTCAAATTACGATAAACAAGTGGTAATATTGTTAAAAGAAAATAATAACAAATTTGTAGTGTGTATCTTCTATATTCTTTATTAAATACATTTATCTTTTGAAACCTAAGAGCATTTTTTTCTTTCGCTCCTGGTGAAAAGTTGTGTTTATTGACTTATCCCCTTTTACTTTAACACCACAGAGTTATTCCACAAGTATGTTCCATATTCAACAGTAACAAGACTTTCATAGCACTAATGGCTGAATAATTTGCGCCCAAATCGCGTTGAGTAAACGTTTCCTCCCTCTATAAACGACTTATTACATCTACATTATTGAACTTTGAGCTGAAACAGAAACGTGGTCTCGACTAATATAGCACATGTTTTTGCCAGTTGGGGAGTATCTCGCACTCGCTCCGTGTAAAACACTGGTATTCAGTTGCATCCGGTTAGACTGGAAGCCCATGCAAACATAAATCTGGAAAATATTAGGCAGATGATGAGATATCCTCAGACCAAATAAAAAACAAAACTGTCAACAGTGACGTGAGGTCGGTTTCGTAAACATGTGTGCACTTAGTGAGGTGAAGTTCGATTGTAAATGTGTGCGTGTGAGCGTGTATGAACAGAGTGGAGGTGTAGTTTTGGCATGCTTTACTGTTTTTGTTCAGTTGATCGTGAACATGTGGTTTTTTTTCCTGTAAGAAGCATGCAAACAAGCATACACCATGCATGTAGCAAGAATGCAGCATGCAAGCTAGCATGCAGCATTCAAGCGAGCATGCAGCATGCAAGCAAGCATGCAGCATTCAAGCAAGCATGCAACAGGCAGCAGGCATGGTTTCTGTCACGGCTCCGGCGCTGCGGGGCTCCGGCGGTCCCACGCGAGCTTATCGTCGCAGATGGTTTAACGCTCACCACCGCAGCTTCGTCTTACTGGCCTGGTCGCGTCTGGACGCCCCCTTTAAGTATTTATTTTATTCTGTTTTTAGTACTTTTTGTTAGGTATAGCGGCAGCAGAAATACATCATCTGTGAAAATTACAACTGCTTAACAATCACGGTTCATGAGATACAGCCTGGTGACAGCCGTACAACAGTTTAATTGTATCTTCAGTGCAATAGTTAGTTTATCATAAGGATAATGCGAACAATAAATGTCCGATAGTGAGGTCAAAATGATTACCTACTTACTTAGCGAGTAGTCATTCCGACCTCGCTGGGGTATGACGCGATTGGTAAATGATTAAGTATCGACAGATTAGCTTGAGACGCTTGAGTTCAATAAATCGAACCCCCCCGATGATTTGCCAGCTATTGAAGCCAGACGTTTTACGAGACAAATGCACGGCAATTGATTTTTTAACCGACTTCTTCAAAAATAATTCGTCTCTATGCTTTTTTTTGGGCGTTTTTACGCGATTACTCCGCCAAAATAATATGAATCGATTTTGATGACTCTTTTTTTGTTTGGTAGGTCATGCTTCAGAGGTGGTCCCATATAAATTTTATTTACTTTGCTTGCGTAGTTTTTGAGACGACATATTATTTGATCCGTCACTGTTATTTACATAGCAGGTATTCGAATTTGTGTGGGGTAGGTACCACAACTAAAAGGTGACCTACATAGGTAGGTACCTACATACAAAGATAGAATAGAAGGTATACCTATGTACAGACAGATTCTGTTTAGTTTTTCACAACTGAACATTATTAAAATAAATATTCCAATAGTATTTTGTTTTGCACAATATGTCTGTGTACACAATGCAGTTAACGTTTTATTCTGAATTCGAAAACAATGTAACCTTAGGCCATGGAAGGTCAAAACCGGACTTCGCTCTCGCTACATTTTTACATCAGATTAGTGATTTAAGTGAAAAGTCTATTTTATATTCTCGTAGACTAATTTGACATTGCAAGTGATTATTTTTTGTTTTTTCAATTTGAAGTTTGACATTTGCATCTGTCAAATTAGTCTGAGATTAAAAAACAGACTACAGAATTTTATTATAATAACAACAAATTATTAGCACAATAATCTTCAATTGCCAACCTGTAGGAAGTGAACAAGTGTGGTGATTAATCCTCGTTCGGACTGCCGGCTGTATGGGAAAGATGCCTTTGCCTCGCAGTAGGACCACCACTACAGGCGTATATTTATTTATTTGATTGTCTAAGTACACACAGTAAAATACATAGAGATACGACATAAATTATAATCATAATTTTGCTAACTAAACAATTTAATAACGGAATCATACCAATAACAATCTTAAAATAATTACTGATAATCTAGAAATATTGCAATTAGCGATTACAGTACGGTGTCATAAAATCCTACTTTGTTTTATCATTTTCGTCGCATGATGAAACACGCTTATCGAAGCGCATAAGCGAATCTAGACAGTCTCAGTTCGCTCACAGACGCGGGAAGTGTAGCTCAATCATGCTTAGAATTGTTCTGCAAATTATTTCGTGATTTACATTGAAAACAATAAAAAAAATAGTTTAGTGGCCAGTGTCTCAGTGCTTCATATAAAAACCACAAACAAATGGCGCGAAAATTTATTGTTCTTTTGTGCCTCGTTGTGATAAGCAAAGGAATTGATATCAACAGCCTCAAGTTGGAACAGGTTTTAATACTAAGTCGTCATAATGTTCGTACACCGTTGACGGAAAAGCTTGAATCGTACTCGTCAAAGGTATGGCCGAAATGGAATGTTTCTGCGGGATATTTGACGGAAAAAGGTGCCCAGCTTGAAGGTTATATGGGCCAATACATAGCCGAATGGCTAGACAGCGAGGATTTTATCGTAGGATGCCCTGATGAAGACGAGGTACTTAATTATGCGAACACTAAACCACGAACAATAGCCACGGCAGAAGCATTCGCAAAATCTGCGTTCCAATCCTGCAACATAACAGTTCAACATCTCGAAAATTTGGAGATTTTCGATCCTCTATTCTTTCCTATATTACATAACACTACGGACGCATTTAAAAATCAAATTAGAAACGAAATGGAGAAGAAATTAAATGAAGTAAACCTCACACAGTCATATTTAGAACTGAGTAGAATTTTAGATCTCAATAATTCGGTTATTTGCAAAGAATCACATTTGTGTCAATTAGATTTACGTCAAAATGAAATCGTTTTGGACGATGGCGAAGAACCTAATGTCAATGGGCCATTGTCTATCGGAAATTCAATTGTTGATTCATTCATAATGAGTTACTACGAAGGAATGCCAACATGTGAAGTCGCATGGGGTCAAATCGTGACTGACGACCAATGGGATCTCTTGACAAAAATCAGTAAAGAAAACCAGAATGTCAGATTCAATTTGACGACAGGATCAAAAGACTTAGCTGGACCCCTTCTAAAATACATGTTCGACATATTCAGAGATGGAACACCAAAATTCACTTTACTAATGGGACACGATTCCAATTTGAACGCTGTGATCAATGCATTAGATTTCAAACCGTTTGTTTTGCCGAATCAATTTGAGCCGTTCCCGATAGGCGGGAAAGTCGTATTTCAAAAATGGAGTGATATATCTGGACAATATTTGAAAGTGGAATACATTTATCCTACTACTAAACAGTTGAGGAATGGCAAACAATTGTCATTATTACAGCCTCCTCAAAAGGTTTTATTGGAATTAGAAAGTTGTCAGATCTCTCCAACTGGATACTGTCCTTGGAGTGAGTTTATGAAATTAAATGTCTATTCTTAGTAATATTTTGTTTAATTTTTACCCGACTACGGCGAAGAAAAAAGGAGGGTTATGATTTTGACCGGTATGTATGTATGTATTTATGTATGTATGTATGTATGTATGTTCATCTGTTCCCTCCTATCTTCCAAACCACTTATCACAATTTGACAAATGAGGTATCGTTAGAAGCGTCGTGATTGTCCGCTGGTTAGGCTATGTGAAGTCACATTAAATTAAAAATGGCGCCCTCTAGAGGACATAAAGAGAGGAACTTAAAAAAAATATGGTTTAGTCGTACCATGTTAGGTATCAAATGAAAGGGCTTAATGAGCACATTTCAAAAATATATATATTATAACCCCAAAAGAATTTAAAAAAAAAATCAAGTAATAAAAACTAAAACCCAACTACGACTTAAGGCGCTTAGTCCCGTTCAGTACCGTAACACGGTCACTTTAAAAAGCCTACTCGTCATTAACGGCTTGGTTAAAAGATCTGAAAAAAATATATGTTTGCCATAGATTCATGTACAACATTTTGTATTGAGCAATTTTTTCGTATGACTAATACTTTTGCCTTAAAAAATATTTAACAAAATGCAATTTTTGGCTAATATTTTCCTACTACTTCTAAACGGCTTTGATGTTTGGAAATATTTTTATACTGAAAAATTGATGGTTAGAAGTACTACAGATTGTATTGAGCAGAAATGTAAATTAAACATTTTTTTTTTTTTATTACCTCTCTTAGAGATACAGGTTCAGAGGTGCTCTGCGCGGGCGCGCGCGGCAGTCGCGCGTTAGCATTGAGACGGGACGGCTGTGTCGCTCGCTGCTCCGCGCCGGCTATTGACCGACTACGTACGTTTGTGTATGTTAGTGGAAATAATCACGAACAAATTACAATATGTGCGTGTCTAGACTAGCTCGCTGCAGAGAGTCTTGTTCGCGTGGATGCTTTATTAGTGCTGCGGTTTCTACGTACATACTGTTTTTGTTTATATGGTTTTTATGTAGGTCATCATCTGCCTAGCCTTTTCCCAACTATGGTATGGTCCATAGTAGGTAGGTAGGGTAGTTAGGGTAGGTAGGGTAAGTAGGGTAGGTAGGGTAGGTAGGTAGGGTAGGTAGGGTAGGTAGGGTAGAAAATAGATCTGTAAAGTCATACAAATAAGGAGTACAATCGCATATGCAAAAAAGGTTACGTCCAACTTCCAACCAAGACATGGTGGAAGAAAAATACTTGCATAGAACATTGATCCTCAACTCTATAGAAATAAAGATTACAATAGCGTTTACAAAAAAAAACTTCTAAACCTAAACGTAAAAAAATACTTTCATAGGAAATTGTTCCGTGCAACCTTACCAATAAGGATCATGATCGCATTTGTGAAAGAGTAACGTGAGTCCCATTGATTAAAAATCTTTGATGCGTTGCGCGTTGAAGTAAAAAGTTCGTTGCATTTTCAAATAACACAACACAACAGATAATTCCCCTAAGACGACACACTGACCGCATCGTTACTTGTTTTTGACCAGTACAGCAATTTTGATTTATCTCGAAGAAGTTTATCAAAATAATGCTAGAATTTCCAAGCATGTTTGAGAAAAGATTTTATTTAAACGATTTGTTTTGCAACAACTGTTTATGGAGCAGTTTGAAGATTGATAACGAATAATCGGTGGAGTACTTTGAGAATAATTCAAGATACCTATGGAGCAGAATGGGAATAAAATAATAAGTATTTTTTAATAATACAAATTCCTTGGAGTAACTTAGGAAGTAATGTATGAGATTTTTATCTTTTTAGATCAAAAGAATGGGGTACTTTGGGAATAACCCGTTTAAAATAAATAAGAAACAAATGAACATATTGGCGCGTGAAACATTATCCTTGTTCGTCATTAATTCTAGAAATTATAATTAATTTACTTAGTTTGAAATTCCGCGCATTGTGAGATTGAGAAAAGTTCTATACAAGACTTGGCCGCAACCAGGCATTGATGGACTCACGTATGTGTGCCTCGGCCCACATTTTCACGATCGTCCATCAAAAGCCCAGTTGCAGGCCGCGACAGTAATGTACGGAAGAAAGAATACTTGCATAGAACATTGATTCGTAACGTAATATAAATAAGGAGCAGAATTGCGTCTACTAAAAAAAAAAAACTTCCAAACCTTTAAAGTAAAAATACTTGCACAGAACATTGATCCGTAACTTCATATAAATAAGGAGCAGAATCGCGTCGAGAGTCGACGGAGCAAAAAACTTTGAAGTCTTGCGAGTATTTCGGGTCGGCACTTGGTCGGCGTAAGTACCTACTTACAAGTAAAAACCTGGTGTAAAAAACCTGGTCGCGTAAATACGCACCTTCCCTAAAAGAATAAACAAGTGAACATATTAGCGCGTGAAAAATTATCATGGTCCGACATTGATTCTGGAATTTATAATTTACTCTGTTTGAATTTCTGTGCATATTTGAGAAAAGTACTATTTAAGTCTTGGCCGCAACCAAGCATTGATGAACTCACTTATGTGTGCCTCGGTCCACATTTTCAAGATCGTCCATCAATGCGTCAGTTGCAGGCTGCGACAGTAATAGTAATGTACTATTGTAATCATCTGGTGAGCGATTGTTTATTCATTCTTTCATATTTGAAGTTAAATAATTACGAATTGTTCTAGAAAATCTAGATCACATTATGTCGAAAGTAAGTAATAACATCAACGTGTGCGGTCGGGGGACTCCCGTCAGGAACGAAGTTCCTTCTCACGTACGATTTAAAACAAAACAAAATTTTCCCAGCCGCCATCCCGGATTTACATTTTCTTCTTCAAAAAGGAGGAGATTCTCAATTCGACTGTGTGGCGGTATCTACATCGCCACATGCGAACTACGCATCGAAGACCTGACGTCACATAAATCCTGCATCGCGCAATTAGAGTTTACCGTGCAGTGAACATATATACAAAAACCCAATATCAATCATTGGGCAGTTGCCCGCCAGACACAACACCCGTCTGGTCGGAGGATCCTCCCTTTTCTATGGGGGATGAGTGAACTTTACACCCTGTTCCTCATACTCCTAAATTGGTGACCCCGAATATGAACGTCAACGCAGCCTTCGTGCAACTACTCCGGCGTGACGTCATCATCATCACTCCCGCAAGCTTTCAGTGAGGCTAGTCACACAGCCAAGCCAACACCCGAGGCGTCAACGGGTATCCTGACCACCAGCATGCAGCGAACGCGCATTCCTGGTCATCACCCTCAGCCTCATCACCCCGACCCACTGGGGAATCACCTCAATCACCTCAACCTCATCACCATGAGCCACTGGGGAATCACCGCAATCACATCAATCACCACAATCGCCGCAAACAGTTCCGACCCACCGCGAACAATGCGGGCACCCGGTTCCGACTCACTGGAACCACAACTGGCACTGGCAAGCATCGCAAGATATAAGACTCAGCCCACTATCGACCTCCGGTCTCCGGAGGGGAGTGATGTGGCGGTATCTACATCGCCACATGCGAACTACGCATCGAAGACCTGACGTCACATAAATCCTGCATCGCGCAATTAGAGTTTACCGTGCAGTGAACATATATACAAAAACCCAATATCAATCATTGGGCAGTTGCCCGCCAGACACAACACCCGTCTGGTCGGAGGATCCTCCCTTTTCTATGGGGGATGAGTGAACTTTACACCCTGTTCCTCATACTCCTAAAACTGTATGTTTTTTTGTTTGGTTTGTATGTTACGCGATTACTCCGTCAATTATGAAAATACACCAGCAAAGACACCGACTTCCGAAACTAAAGTTATTTTTCACTTTTTTATTGTTTTTTGTGAAGTCGGGTGTTTTTTTTTTTGTTAAAAGTTTTCTTCCACATATATGCTAAAAATAATGTCCTGTTCAAAACATAAAATATACGTATACGCACAAACATAAGTATCGATCTATACAAATATCAGCCTTGCATCTACCATTACTGAGGCACAAGAATCGTAGGCAAAAATGGCGACCTACGTCCGCATGTCTGCGCCCCTGCATATTCTTTGATCAACATTTTAGTGTAGCGCGCCACCGCGCGTGTCTAGAGTAGGGACTTAAGCTCCGCCCACATGCGCAAGGTCAGTCAGGAAACTATGGCCCTTAAGTTGGATTACCTGTTTGACCGGCCATAAATCCAGACTCCGGGCTACCACTGAGAAATTTCAGATGGAAAAACCCAATTGAAGAAAGAGAAAGAAATAGAAAGAAGGAGAAGGAAAGAGAAAGAAAGAGAAAGAAGGAAATAAATCTGCTGTATACGTGATTTTACTCTATGTTTTTAATAAGTCATTCATCAAACATATTTATCAACAAAACATCACGCGTTTATTCCCCGAAGGGTGAGACAGAGATGTACCTATAGTACACCCTCATTTCGCCAGTTATGTTTTAAGTTCTATGTATTATATTACGTCTGGATTACCTGTTTGAAGAGAAATAAAGATTAAGAAAGAAAGAGAAAGAGAAAGAAAAAGAGAAAGAAAAAGAGAAAGAGAAAGAGAAAGCGAAAGAGAAAGCGAAAGAGAAAGAGAAAGAGAAAGAGAAAGAAAGAAAGAGAAAGAAAGAAAGAAGGAAATAAATCTGCTGTATACGTGATTTTACTCTATGTTTTTAATAAGTCATTCATCAAACATAATTATCAACAAAACATCACGCGTTTATTCCCCGAAGGGTGAGACAGAGATGTACCTATACTACACCCACATTTCGCCAGTTATGTTTTAAGTTCCATGTATTATATTACATGTCTGGATTACCTGTTTGACCGACCATAAATCCAGACTCCGGGCTACCACTGAGAAATTTCAGATGGAAAAACCCAATTGAAGAAGGAGAAAGAAAGAGAAAGAAAGAAAGAGAAAGAAACAGAGAGAAAGTAAGATAAAGAAAGAGAAAGAGAAAGAGAAAGAGAAAGAGAAAGAGAAAAAGAAAGAGAAAGAGAAAGAGAAAGAGAAAGAAAGAAAGAAATAAATCATTTATTTGCTGGTAATGTAGGAAAGAGAAAGAAAGTTATTTTTCACTTTTTTATTGTTTTTTGTGAAGTCGGTTGTTTTTTTTTTTTTGTAAAAGTTTTTATCCACATATATGCTAAAAATAATGTCCTGTTCAAAACATAAAATATACGTATACGCACAAACATATGTATCGATCTATACAAATATCAGCCTTGCATCTACCATTACTGAGGCACAAGAATCGTAGGCAAAAATGGCGACCTACGTGCGCATGTCCGCCACCGCGCGTGTCTAGATTAGGGACTTAAGCTCCGCCCACATGCGCAAGGTCAGTCAGGAAACTATGGCCCTTAAAAGGTATAAACAAGACACCACAGACAGACAAATTAAAAATCCGGAGTCACTCGTGTTAGGGCATAAATCGAACAGATTACGTGTGACTCCGGATTTTTAATTTGTCTGGTGGTGTCTTGTTTATACCTCTTAAGTCGTAGTTGGGTTTTAGTTTTTATTACTTGATTTTTTTGTCGTGATCATACCTTCTTCATGTTTAGGCATTCTTATCGTCATAACAAAAGACTGGAATGGAGTGTCCTCCTCGAGACTTATAGATTATTAATTCTATAATCTTATCTACAAAGAGGTTTCATTCTAAACATGAGTCTCCTTACACGTTACGGAACAGCACTGGCATAATCAAACTTGTTTATAGAACGGGTTACCGATCGTACCTGCACCACAGATATTATAATACTACGCCTGCACTAACGTTAAGCTGTTATTACCACATTACGACTACCTTAATTCATTGGCATACATTCTTTATTGCCTTCTACGATACAGGAAGTAATTACCTTTCTTCTTCCAGCGAAATAGTGATCTAAAGATTTATAATTATTCCCAACATTAAAACTTAGAAATATCGTGTTGACATTGGCCCCCACATCAGGCGACCATGGATCTTGGGGCCCGAAAAAAACAACTAGGCGAAACCGGTGACAAATAACTTTGCACTTCGGTTTAACTATTATTGTAAATTCAAATCGGCCTTTTGCTGTCCACTGCTGGGCACAGAGAATTTGAATAATATTTATTTTTCAGCGAGAAATATTTTTTTTAAAAGTGCCAAGAAACTGTGGGAATTTCAAATACTTCAAAAGCGACGCTATTGGTCAGAGCGGATGTGAAGTAACAATCTGTGACAACAATCAAAATGTCAATATGTTTTGTAGGAGTGTTTGACATTGACTTGACACTTGTTTGTTTTCATAGAATGTGACGTCACCAAACTAAGCGGGCCAAACGGAGCGTTTAAATAGCCCGGGTCGGTAGGATATTTTATACATTTTTTTTAAAGTACTAAATTGCTTTTTTTAGCGTCGAATTTTTTTTTAACTACTAATTGGCGATGTAAACTATCGAATAAAAATATTAAAAAAATACATGCATATAAATAACATATAAAAAATCCATACTAATATTATAAATTCAAAAGTAACTCTGTCTGTCTGTCTGTTTGTATGTATGTTACCTTTTCACGCTTAAAACACTGAACGGATTTCGACAAAATATGGCAAGGAAATAGATGGCGTCCTGGGGAAGGACATAGGGTACTTTCTATCGACATACCACGCAGACGAATCCGCGGGCGGAAGCTAGTTTTCCATAAAATTTGATTTCGAAACCATGGTGAGCAAAAGGCTTTTGCTGACAAATTTTATGACACTCGTTATTTTATAGTTAAACTAGCTGCGCCCCGCGGTTTCACCCGCGTAAGTCTCGATCCCGCGGGAATATCGGGATAAAAAGTATCCTATGTCCTATTCCAGGTCATGGTCTACCCCTGTGCCAAATTTCATCCAAATCCGTTCAGCCGTTTTAGCGTGAAAGGCTAACAAACAAACAAACTCACTTTCGCAATATTAGTTAGGATTATTAAATTGATGGCAGTTTCTCTATCTACATGACACCACGACTGAGCGCTATACGTCGCCGTCCATACGTAGTAAACAGATTTTGTAGTGGTGTTTTTATTATGTATTAGTTTATTATTTTGTAAGATTATTTTGTGTATTTTATCTATGGGCCTTAGTTGCCTGAAAATAAAGTAAAAAAATAAAAAATAGAACAGGTAATATTGGTTACGTTTTAGGTGATTTGTTGGCCAGGCTATAAAATGGTTTAATCGTAAACTAAGTTATGAAAGAGCCAATTGAATTTATTTTATACCATAGCATAGCTGTAACATGTACACACGGCTACACATCAAGCTATACATTTCCAGCATAAGCTGACCTCGCATTGTACGGAAATCCTATACAATGCGAGATCAGCATAAACTGGAAATGTATAGCTTGATGTGTAGCCGTGTGTACGTAACGTAGTCACAGCATGGGCATAACATACGTAGCAACAGACAAGTCACTAAAATTCACTAAATAATAATAAGTAACTAGCTGCGCCCCGCGGTTTCACCCGCGTAAGTCTCAATCCCGTGAGAATATCGGGATAAAAGTTTAGTATCCTATATCCTATTCCAGGTCTACCCATGTGCCAAATTTCATCTAAATCCGTTCAGGACTCATTTTCGAGTTATGATTAGGAAGACGAAGACGAGACAAAAATATATTTGCTCTAACTCCTTCGCTGTCACCACTACATACACTTTATAATGTGTTTGTTCCATTGAACAAATCTAAAAATCTAAATTAACTTTTCAGTAGAAACATTCTCAAACCTACGCCATCTAGTGGTGAGTAGCGTCATGATTATTCTGCAAACAAGAGTACACCTGACGAGGTCAATAAACTGTGACGTCAAGTTCGTAATTTCAGGGGCTTTTAATTTATTTAGCGTCAAGACCGAAACGACAATTATTATAATTAATGCCGTTGCTTTTTCCTGATAAAAGTATAAGTACTTACAATTAGCGGAGTTTGAAATAGGTAACATTTCCGTAACATTGAATGCTGGAAAATAATAGTAAGTTGTTTACAGTTTTCGAAACGAAGTTTGCGGTAGGACCGTAGGAGTAAAATGGCTCTGTATTTTAGAACAAAAACTTTTGACACTTGAAACTTAACATACTAGATGGTATTAATAATATAGTAAACAGCGAGAGGATCTTCGTTCTAACCGGGCGACATCTCCCGACTTTTGACCGACTTCAAAAAAAGGAGGTTTTTTTTTTTAATATTTCTTACCTCAGAACTTTCGACTGGGTGAACAGATTTTGATGATTCCTTTTTTATTTGAAAACTGGTGCTTCCCGTGTGGTCCCAATTTTATTAACTTTGCTTTCGTAGTTAGCTTCAATATTACGTATTTTTCACACTTAATTTTTATCTAGACGATATCTTAATTTACCTACTCCTTCACTGTTATTTACATAACAGGTAGTGGTATTCGAATTTGTGTGGGGTAGGTAGGTACCACAACTAAAAAGTGAAAAATAAAAACTACTTACAAAAAAAAAACAACCGACTTCCAAAAAAAACACTCAAAAGTGAAAAATAAAATATGATTTTTTTTGGAAGTCGGTTGTTTTTTTTAATAAAGTTTTTACCCCTCAGCGCCATCTAGTGGGGAGTAGAAGTACTTAGTTTCGTGTTTATAAAGTAAGTGACAAACTCGTTCGCAGGTTAGCACCTGATGCACATGACTGCACGATGACCATGACACAAACTAATCCTAAGTTCTTCATTGATCCAATACGTGTATTTAAAAAAAAAATACTGGATAATTAGTAAAAGTTAAAAAGGGTAAACAAAAAACCACGTGACTCATAGATTCTAAACCTTTTATTTCAAATGTTAAAATCATAATTATATAGAGTCACATTAAAAGGCTCTATTCTGAATCTGAATCTGATGAACTATCTGTCACATTAATAATAAAGCGTTCAGTGGAATCATCAATTATTTTGTCTAATTTAAACATTTTCTGTTCTTCTTTTATTTATTTATTTATTTAGTACATGGAGGACTTACAGCTAACAAAAACACAACAAATGAGGAAGCAATATTCACCAGAAAGCCTCGCGCTTAGAATTACACTTTTAGCGCTGTCAACAAAAGCGTCTAGTTAACCGACTAAAGGTAATACCTGCGACTTCAGTTGCCAAACTACGTCACAGTTGTACTCTTCAATTTAGCGGAGTTATCTAATTCGTTGTATTTTCTAAAAGGTTTGGGGAACCTGTCTTTTTGGGTTCTTTACAGTAGACAGATTACACAATATCATCATCATCATTTTATTAAATCTAACAAAAAAAATGTGCTCAAGCAGTTACATTTACGAAGAGAAGTTTAAGAATAAATGATAAAGTTTAACATACTATAATAAAAGAGGAAACTATCCTGTGATCGAAAATAAATTATTTTTAAACAAGAAAGTGTCAACTATAAAAAACCCTTTTTACGATTTGTTTACCTTTTTTAACTAACTAAACCTTTAGAGTACAAAACAGAAAGTTCGCATATTATTATATTCCTTTTACCATACTTTTCTTTTTACCCGATTGTCTCAGAAAATGATACTTGACGCTGTATCCATAAAAGGCTTTTTGTGTTTATCAATGTCATTGTCAATTTGACATTGACATTATTTCGTGAATTTATTTATTGCTGCTGGCGGTGTTTTGTTATCAAAATATTTTTTGTTTACTGTTGTATTTTGATAAAAAATGCACTACTACGTAGATTATTATTACACTGGTATGTATAAATCTAAGTGTGTTCCTCACAACTTTATCATATTAACATTACTGCCTTGAACAAAGCATTTCGCAGTCATGACTTTGTTGCTATCTTGTTTACAAGTTGTATAGTAGCTATAGATTATATAATTTACTTTCCCTTTGTGTAAATAATTATATCTCGTGACTAACATTCACTAATTTGGCTATCGTTTCAATTGTAACTCACTTGTGATGTGACTATTTAATTCAAAAGTTATATAAACCAGTCAGAAATGTATTTTAAATTCTTTTTAATATCTGTATTAGTGTTACAAGGGCACTGTGAAAAGAGTTTTAAACTACAGCAAGTATTGATACTTAGTAGGCATAATGTGCGCACTCCTTTGTCTAAAAACTTAGCATATTTTACACCAAAGACATGGCCAATTTGGCAGGAAAAAAGTGGCTATTTGACAGCCAAAGGAGCATTATTGGAAGGATTTATGGGGGAGTATTTTACTTTATGGCTGCAAAAACAAGGTTTGTTAAATACAGAGTGTCCTCATGAAGAAAACTTTTTTGTTTATGCCAATACCGCACAACGTACTATGGCTTCCGCTAAAGCGTTCGTTACTAAAGGCTTTCCAGGATGTGATGTAAAGATACATCACACGTCAGATGATAAGGATCCCATTTTCAACCCAGTGATACACAACACTACCGCAATATTTAAACTGGAAGCAGCGGAACAAATGCGAATGTTACTAAAATCATTACATTTGAACAGTTCTTACGAGGACTTAGAACAGATCCTTAATTATAAACAATCAGAATATTGTTTAACAGAACGCAAATGTGATTTTGTCACCGATATAAATAAAATATTTGTTAATGTTGGTTTCAAACCGAATTTGGAAGGTCCGTTGAAAATCTCTAAATCTGTCATAGATTCTTTTATAATGGAGAACTATCAAGGATTTCCGGATAAAGATGTTGCATGGGGACTTTTAAAAAATAGTGATCAATGGAACTTTGTTTTAGATTTAAGTAAAGGCTACCATAGCGTGATTTTTAATACTACTTTAATTGCTAAAGATGTAGCCAGACCTTTAATAAAATATATGAGAGAAATCATTTTAAATAAAGAGTATAAAATTATGCTTCTAATGGGGCATGACGCAAACATCTATACGGTACTTAAAAGCATGGATTTTAAACCATACAGCCTCAATAATCAACATGAAATGACACCTGCTGGTGGAAAAATTGTCTTCCAGAAATGGCTGGAAGAAAAATCAGGTATATTTTTCATGAAGGTTGATTATGTATACCAGTGTACCAATCAAATGAGAGAAGGTAAACGTTTGTCTTTGGATAACCCTCCAGAGGTTACCTCTTTGCAGTTGGAGGGTTGTACAACTGATGATAACGGTTTTTGTCCGTGGGATGATTTTGTAGGAATACTAAATAGCTTGGTTGAAGATTAATTTTAGATAATTTTTAAGTTCTTTTTTGCCATTGTTCTTTAAAATAGTAACTAAACTAACCGTGTTAATAAATAATAGGTATTAATGATGATAGTGTAAAAAAATATTGACAAAGTTTAAGCACAGTATAATGAAATAACAGTATTATATCTCGGCAATGACTTTGAAATAATTACCTACGGGTACTTGGAAGATTCACCTTCGGCGTCTATGCATAACTGCCGCGCGATCGAGACTGTTGTGTACTGATATACACTGAGATTTCGACCGTTTTCTATGAATACAATACTGCTTCTTATTTATACTGTGGTTTAAGGCGATGAGCGACCAAGTTAATCATTATACCTAGGTTCGTATTGTATACTCAATTACCAAGTGATATTTTTATGATATTAAACATAGTAGGTGCTTTTTATTTTATGTGCTAACATAGTACTTTTAATTTTATGTGCTATGTATTAAAATAGCACAAGGCAATTTTTTTCAGTTACCAGTTGTCTAAATGTTTTTTTTTATTATTATGTCGGTAGTAACTGTAAAATACTCAAAAACTTAGTGATATTTTTAGTTTTTAGTATTTTTTTATACTTATTTAATGTTTTGTGATGTATCCAGTCAAGTCAGAGTAGTCGATCAATGTACAGTCATAATAACATTTTTATAATCTAATTTTACACTTTATTATTAGTTTCCATTTACATAATCAATAAATATATTTTTTTACAAAAAAGTTTGTTTTTTATGCACATTTTTTTTAAAAACAGTCGTTCTTATAAATTTTTACCTAACATAACATCACGCCAGTAGGTATTCCCCGAAATGTTAGGCAGAGGTGTACCGTGTACCTATAGTAGGTACACCCACATTTCGCCAGTTATATTTAAGTCCCATGTAATAGGGGGCGAGCCTATTGCCATCAACCGGGCAAAAATCCAGACTCCGGCCGGCTACTGAGGAATTCCGGATAGCAAAACCCAACTCACTTTGCCCGACCCGGGAATCTAACCCAGGACCTCATGCTCAGCAGTTAAGTAGCGCTTCCGACCACTAAACCAACGAGGCTTTAAGTAAGTAAGTACTAGGCACTTTATTATTCTTCCAGCACACGTTGCATGACCACTGTAGAAAAGGATTTCGTCGACGGAAGAATAGACAAAATGACATATAACATCACAATCTGTCATTTGGTCTATTCTTCCGTCGACAAAACACGTTTCTACGGCGGTCATGCTACGTGTGCAGAAACACGGTACTTAATTGTTTGTTTTAATTTAGGCACGGAGCGTCTTTGAAGTATCATCACTATCAGTGAAGAAGTGTTTAGCTTCTTATCCACTCTACTCTGAAATAACGGGCCATACTACCACATTTTACGTAGTGGCACATGACTTAAGTCATTACAGAAGCAAGCGCTACCTTCCCTACGCCTGTTATTCGTCCTGTTGTTGCAATTAACTAACGATAGAATTTTGAAGAAGTCTGGTAACATCTGAAGCCTAAGTGGATAAGAAAATAGTTACATATGCCTTTTCCTTTACGGGGATAATTTATTACCACTATTATTATATTTAGGGTCATAGGTAGGTACACATCAAGCTAAACATTTCCAGTTTATGCTGATCTCGCATTGTACAGAAATCTTATACCTACAATGCGAGATCAGCATAAACTGGAAATGTATAGCTTGATGTGTAGCCGTGTGTATCTATATTTTATCTTGTATTAAATAGGTAAGTACACACGGCTACACATCAAAGCTATAGATTTTCAGTATAAGCTGACCTCGCATTGTACGGAAATCCTATACAATTCGAGATCAGCATAAACTGGAAATGGATAGCTTGATGTGTAGCCGTGTGTACTAATAGGATATTGTAACGAAGCTCACAAAATGATTCAAATCTATTCTCGGCCTGGTTCTTTAACTTTAGCTACAGGTTATAGTCCACCAGGAAATATGCCGGTGGCGGCGTTTTGTGGTTGTGGCCGGTGCGGAGACCCTTAGTAACCGCCTAGCCACAGGAAGGGCGCCACAGCACTGTATAATACTAAAGGGCGCGGAGGCCCGAATGGGCGTGGCATAACTAGTATATTTCTATTCTTTTGTTTTTACCACGAAAATTCGCTGCAGTGAATGTCCCATGGCCAGGCAGTAAAGGCTATATAAATATTTTTTATAGCCTTTACCGCCAAAATCGCCTGTGGCATAGGTACGCACGGCTACACATCAAGCTATACAGTTCCAGTTTATGCTGATCTCGTATTGCATAGGATTTCCGTACAAGGCGAAGTCTGCTTATACTGGAAATGTGTAGCCGTGTGTACCATAAATTAAAGCAACATTGAAATTAGCACCGTCGTCCATTATTCGTTACAACGTTGCTTTATTGAATTTTATTGTATAGGTACCAAGCTACAAAAGATGACGTCAAAATTGGGCTACATAAACAGGAAAATCCTTTTTCAGTATTTAAACAACAATATATTAATGGGGTCATACACTCAAGGATAATAAACCAATTTATTTATCCTACAAAGAATTCTGTGGAATTGCTAGTGTGACCATAAAACCGGACTATTTAGGATAATAATTTATTATATATTTCTAAATAACCAAAATCTTGCTGGTACACACGGCTACACATCAAGCTATACATTTCCAGCATAAGCTGACCTCGCATTTAAAGGAAATTCTATACAATGCGAGATTAGCATAAACTGGAAATGTATAGCTTGATGTGTAGCCGTGTGTACAAGATTTTAGAAATAACTATCACGTAACTAGGTACTAGAAAAGACATCATTCATATGGTACCATGCATTAGGTACCTACTTGCGATGGTCAACTAGGTAATTGCGTTCTATGATGATGGAAATACAAACTGCTAAACTTGGAGAAATGCGAACTTGCAGAACAGGAAAAAAAACGAAGGCAAGGAAAAAGAAAAAGTATTTCTTGAGCCTCGCATAGGACGTCATATTACATAATTATATAAAAACAACAAACAGTAGGTGTACAAAAAAGTCCTGTTGTAGTCCTGGCCAAAAGTCCAGTAGTCCTGTTATAAGGAGAATTTTGTAATTATGAGAATGTTCGAAATTAATGTGGTTAATACGCGATCACCGCACGTATAGCCTTTTTCGTCCACGCCGCGTCGCTGTTCACGTAAAATGCGGTAGTGGGGGTTAATACAACATTGTCCTTAAAGTAACAAAACGATGGTCACTGTATTTCAGAAATAAATTCCATTAGTACGTAGTGCTTTGTTATTGGAATAGACTAATATTGTGAAATAATATCGACTGTTAATTGATATTAAAATGTTAAGTTTACTCTTATGTTTAGTTTTGTTAATATTAAAAGCTGAAACAATGGACACGGACATTGGTAAGTACGATTTATAGTTAACTAGCTGCGCCCTACGGTTTCACCCGCGTAAGTCTCGATCCCGTGGGAATATCGGGATAAAAAGTATCCTATGTCCTATTCCACGTCATGGTCTACCCATTTGCCAAATTCCATTTAAATTCGTTTCGCATTTATAATATTAATATTATAAGACAAAGTCCTCTGCCGCGTCTGCGTCTGTCTGTCTGTTCGCGACAGGCGCGGTCCGAGTGGGGGGTCCTGGGGTCATGACCCCCCCCAAAATCATTCAAACTATCGAGAAACTGAATGATTTACGTACTTATCAATTAACCATTTTCCTAAAACTATTTCTTGGCACCAATAGTGACCCCCCCAAAATCTTGAGCTGCGATCGCGCTGGTTCGCGATAAACTCAAAAACTACTGCACCGATTTTCATGCTGTTTTCACCAATTGATAGAGTGGTTCTCTAGGATGGTTTTAGTATATAATAACCGACATCCATGCGGCCGAAGCCGGCATCAGCTAGTATTTATATAAGTTAGGAAATTCAAATATTTAACCCGGAAGGTGCGAAATATGGCGCGCGACCAAAATATCAACCCTGGGCGGAAGCCCGACGGTACACACGGCTACACATCAAGCTATACATTTCCAGTTTATGCTGATCTCGCATTATACAGCATTTCCGTACCATGCGAGGTCAGCTTAACATACATAACATAATCAGCCTATAATGTTCCCACTGCTGGGACACAGGCCTCCTCTCTGTGAGAGGGAGTGGGCCGTAATCCACCACGCGGCCCAGTGCGGGTTGGTAGATGTCACATGTCTTCGAATTTTAGGTTCTAGGACATGCCGGTTTCCTCACGATGTTTTCCTTCACCGTTTTGAGAGCAGTGGCGATGAAATAATTTACACAAAGTAAAGCGCCTCTCAGGGTTCGAACCTAAGACCTCCAACTCGTAAGTCGTGGCCGTTACCACTGGGCCACCACTGCTCTCAGCTTCAGAGGTCAGCTTATACTGTAAATATATCTATAGCTTGATGTGTAGCCGTGTGTATCAGGATAAATAAAACAGTTAACAGTTGGTGAAATATCTCTAATCTGAATCTTATTTAGAATATTTTTGTTTTTGCATTATTATAGGTAACCAATAGGTAATATTAAGTTTTGTTTTCAGTCATTTTAACTGCAAACGACGAAATTTTGACATACGTATCGACTAACCTGTCAGTTAACTACGATGGAGAGGCCAGCTACACCTTTGAAGACGGCGAGGACTTATATTTTTCATGCAAGAAAGCAGATGTTGTATACCTTCAACTGTCGGACCCTCTGCGGTTGGAATATTATAATGCAGAAGGTATAGAAGTGAATTAATTCATAATTCTTTTTGTTTATTTATCGTGTGGTTAGTGACTAACCTGTGCCCTATTTATCCAAACTTACAAGCCTTGTATTACCAAATATCATTATTTAGTTCACAAGTAGGTACCTACTTAAATTTTTGACACGTTCATCCGTGATTTTGTATCAAATAATTCTTTGTTACATCTTGTAGAAAATCGTAACAAATCCTGAGAGTGTCCGGCGACTCTCTGTTCCGTCTTACAAGTTTACAAGTGTCGTGCTTAGTACCTACCGCAATAATGTTAAATTAGATTTTCTTTTTTTTTATGTGGCCAAAAGACAGAGATGATGCCCGTGTCCCAGCAGTGGGAACATTATGGCTGATTATGAATATGGAGATGAGCTATAAATTTAACGAAAATTAACATTCTAGGTAACTTGTGAACGTGTAGACTTGTAACTTTTGATAAACAGATGTCAAAGTTTTTATTCCGCCCATGGACCTCTGACTTGGCTTCACATGCCGTTGAGAAATATATCTCAGGCAAGCCGGTTTCTTCACGATGTTTTCCTTCACCGTTTTTAAAGCAAGTGATAATTATACAATACGCACATGAATCCGAAAACTCAGAGATGCGTGGCTTGGGTTCGAACTCTAGACTTGGCTTGACTTGGCAGTCCGACGGTCACACCACTAGGCTATCACTGCTTAAATTGATTATTATGATGATAATAAAACCACCGGCCACACTATTGGAAACAATAGGAATGTTGCGGATACCTATTCGCATCCGCATTGACTTACGTGGTGTACTATCGCGGAAAGCCATAACTATAACCACTGATGGTACGTCGTGGGTTCAACCGTGGTTCAAATCTTTCTGTACTCCATGGTTCAAACCCAGTTGGGGGGGTTACTCTGTGTAATTTATTTCATCACCACTGCTCTCAAAACGGTGAAGGAAAACATCGTGAGGAAACCGTCTTGTCCTAGAACCAAAATTTCGAAGATATGTGACATCTACCAACCCGCACTGGGCCCGCGTGGTGGATTAATGGACCACTCCCTCTCGAAAGAGAGGAGGCCTGTGTCCCAGCAGTGGGAACATTATAGGCTGATTATGTTATATACCCCGCGAAACGCGGATTAATAAACATACTTTTTTATTCATATTCTTTAAGACACCTCTTTAGATCATGAGCTATCCGAATATCAAAAATTAAGTGCCCTAGGCCTGAAGAGGGAGACATGAAAATTGATTCGCTGTTACAATGTAGGCAAAATCTGAGGTAAAATAGATTATGGTTAGTTAACTTTATTATGTGATGGGTATCGGTATTACGGCTGGGACTTAATAGGTTAAAGCAATAAAACATTCCTCAAATCAAAATTGACGAACATAGGTATTTTTTTGAAGCGAAAACTTCAGGGGCTTTGAAGAGCGATTTTTGGTAGGTACCTACGTAAACTTATGGATTCGCGTCACCGACATGCTTGCGCCGTGCTTTAGTGTATAGATGGCGCTAATACCAGTTTTAAGATGTCACTTCTGTTGGTAGTCCCCATGACTTTTTTTTTTCACGATCTTACTCACGAACTCGTATGTATGTGAACTTTCAGGTATTCTCCTAATTCAAACTAAACCTCGAGTAGAAGGACGCCATTTTTTCCGTTCTGTCTTGAAATCGTCCAATGATAAGTATTATTTAGACTGTATACGAACTGACGAAGATACCGAAAGGGAATATCGTTATAGAACTACCTTCTTCATGAAGAAACGAGGTTTACATTCTGGTAAGTGATTTAAATGGATTATAGATTTATACAGGAGCTCGTGGCTAAGTAGGTAATAGGTAATAGGTAAAACGGGCTGGTATCCGCAACTCCACGTCAAAGCGCGTATTTTGCGTAAGTAATGGCTAAGTAATAACAGCCGCACGAGTTTGCCGGGGTTGGTCCGTGTATGGGTGACCATCTTTACATACCGAATTACCGAGACTCCTCCGTGACTCGAAAAGCACGTTAAGCCGTTGGTCCCGGCTGTCAAACGTGGATCTTTGACAGTCGTTACGGGTCGTCAGAAGCCCGAAAGTCTGCCAACCCGTCTTACCAAGGGGTATCATATTACCCAGTTACTGGGTTTTGGAGGTCAGATAGGCAGGTCGCTCCATGTAAAATAGTAGTATTCAGCTGCATCCGATTAGACTGGAAGCCGACCCCAACATAGTTGAGAAAAAGCTAGGCAGATTGATTGATTTATAGAGGAAGTCATAATTTAACACTACTATACGTATATCTGAGTACTGCGGCATTTTCCACCGAGGTCTAGAAACTGCATCAGGAAGGGCATGTGATAGACATATACAACCCGTGCGCATTAACATGGTACTGGATGTCGCTACGTCCCTGTAAGGGAACGTGGCGTGCGGGGTCGGAGCTCCGCCCCTTGGTCGCGGAAGCTTTACCGTGGCCCGCAACTGCGGGCCCGTCACTTTGTTTGCCTAAATCGGCAGATGGCAATTTGTCGGACGCGTAATTTACCGCGTCCGTGTGATTGATTGCTATGTGTTTTTCTGTAGGCGCGCCACGACGCTATGTCTATTATAGCGCCGCTTTCTTCACGACATCTCGGCGGTCTGTCACCGCCAAGTGAGACCCCCAGTTACTTGGGGGAGGCCTAGCGGGTGACGACCAGCGACGAAGAAGCCGGCGCATTAACATGGCACCTGGCTCGGAATTAAATACTCTCCCCGCTACCAGCGCCGCACCCCGCCATCGCCGTGCGGTGAAGCGGGGGGGAGGTACAAAGGTCTTTGAACCAGGTGCCATGTTGATGCGCACGGGTTGTAACATCACGCCTGTATTCCCCGAAGGGTTGGGCAGGGATGTACCTATAGTACACCCACATTTCGCCATTTATGGTTATGTCCCATTGAAGGCCCTACACTACCTCAAATTGCTTAGCATGATCCTCCGTTATGCCGATAATACTGCAGCATTCATTTTGAAATAAATAATCCTATGTTAAAGTTGAGGATTGATGCTAGGGCCTATGTTTGGCGTAAACACGATTACATAAAATTTTCTCTATAGAAAAAAAATACGAAGTTACCTCCAAACCGAACTATAAACGGTATTCAAAAGTACTTCAAATTAGATCATGAAACTTTACATAAAAACTGAATTTATAAAGCAGGTCTCATATGTTTTTTTTTAATTACCATTATTTTCACTGTAAAAAGAAATTACCCAAATATTCGAGGCATGAGAGCCGCCAACACCCCACTTCGTCTCGCTCTTACTCAGGCTACGAGTATTATGGTGCGAGCGAGATAAAATTTCAGGTAAAATTTTATGTGGATAATCGTGTTATCGTATCAAACATAGGACCTAGCATCAAACCTCAACTTTAACATATATTTATTTCAAAATTAATGCTGCGGTATTTTCGGCATAACGGAGGATCATGCTAAACAATTTAAGGTAGGGTAGGGCCTTAAATGAACGCGACACCTTGTGGCCTTTGAGTTTTGTCGAAATTTATACATTTTATCTTCTATACATATAATAAATCTGTAGATGAGGCGTTTCTGTACAATGAAAAAAAAAAAAAAAAAAGTTGGTAGGGTGTCCAAGAATAACCAATAGATTCCATTTCTACCATTTTTGGAATTTTTGCCTGTTTGTCTGTTTGTCTGTCTGTCTGTTTGTATGTTCTTTAGTTTGATTGTTCCACTATCACGTAAAAAGTACGAAATCAATATGGTTAACTTTTACACTCAAATATTGTGTGTAACTCGATGTTTCATTTAGTTTTTGTTTCATCGCAATCGCTTCAAAATATCAAAAGATATATGAATTTAAAGTGTTCAAGAAGGAATTTTCATTACGTAATGTACATACACGTAACGACATCTATTGACGCGAAATGATACTTACTACTTAATTACTAGGTTTGCGAGATCGTGTGTGTATATTATCGTCATTTTCTTTGCGCGGAAACTTAACGCGATACATTGTGTATAGAATATAACTCTAAAGTTAGGTTAATTCAAATTTTCCAGCTGCGTTGTTTATTTATTAGTTTAGTATTAGTGCGATAGGTGGCGCTACCTATCTTTCAAATCATGATAATCATGAAAGAATAGTGACAAATGTTAATTTCTTAAAAAATATAGGTATTTATTCTTTAATTTTACTCTTTTCTACATAGCTTATTTAGCTTACAGAGTGTTTGAACGTTTTCCCATATATTTTGTCAGTATTACTTCGTGCTCGATAGATGGCGTTGTTCATTTAATGTCATTTTCTAAATCGCGGTGTTAAGAGTCTCCGTCGAAGAATGACCTTCGCTCAGATATTCCAAGCTATTTATAGTGGACAGTGTTGTTATTGATACGGCAATTGCCGTAATATACGGTAATCCAAGTTTATATTTCAGAAAATACGGTATACGGCAGGCCTTTCAATGCCGTATCAAAAAATACGGCAATTGGCTATAGGTGAAACGAAACGTTTTACTACCGCAGCGAATCGTACCACTCCCGGGAAATGCCGACTCGCGACTAAAAACAGAGTTCTCGCCATCTCTTTTGCATCAGTTAAAAATGAATGAGACAACATACTGAACTAAAGTAAATTGTGTTATCTAGAGTATGGCTAACGAAAGTTGATCATGAAAAAAACCCCGAAATTTAAAAAAATCACGACTGTTTGTCCCTAAACATAGTGCGATAACACGTGTTGATAATTGAAGTTTAATTTAATTTACTTAAAATAAAATTTCAAGTAATTTCGCGTGTGTTTTCAGGATCAACTTTCGTTAGCCGGACTCTTATGAGTCGAATTATTATAATACAACCTTATTTTTTGTTTAAGCTAAACCCGACGAAAAAAAATCAGCTGTTCCCTACATTGGTGTTCACTTAAATCGACAAAATGTATGGAACAGCTCTGATTTTTTTTTCGCGATTTCAATGTTGGTCCCATAGAAAAAGTTGTTTAAAATTATGAGTACAATGACCCCTTTTCGGGTTTAGCATAAACAAAAAATAAGGTTGTATATACCTACACAATAGATAAACATGAATCTGAAGTGATAGAAACGATAAGAAATCTTTTTGGAGAAGAAACAAATTAGGAATAAATATTTTTACGACAACAACACTGATAGTGGGTCTCTTTGTTTCTGTCTTCTTTCGTGTCGATAAAATAAAATAAATAAATAAAAAATTGTTGGTTGGGTTGGGGTTGTCATTCGTTGAAAGTATTGTTCTGATTGGATTTGATTTGGTATTTTGGTTGGTTTCGTTCATTTGGTTCAAATTAAGAAGTCAAGAATTGAGTCGTTACAGATCGATTCAAACTTAATAGCGGCTCGGAAGTTAGCTTTTAGCTGCGCAGTACCCCACCCCTCACCCCCGCTGTCACATGAAATTGTTACTGCGCAGCGACACGCCTCATGTTCCGAGCCGCCATTAAGTTTGAATCGAACTGTACTTTACTTCGTAATTTGTTCGTATGATTCGTGACCGCCGCTCATTCGATTCGATCGTTGTTGGCGTGTGTTATAGTTGATTTGATTCGTTCGACTATAGGACGGCAATAAATACACAAATATTGGCACATGTTTCTGGGGAAAGTCAACAATATACATCGATAAATACGGTTACCGTTAACACACCCGGTCTTTCAGCACAAAAAAATTGTTTAAAGGTCGGAGTGCCAATAATTCTTCTCAGAAATTTAAGTCCTCCCAAACTTTGCAACGGCACTCGGCTCATAGTCACCAATCACCAACAAAACGTCATCGAAGCCGAAATCTTAACAGGTTGCGGCGCCGGTGATGTTGTTTTTATTCCAAGAATTCCTCTCATTCCCAATTATTTCCCGTTTAGTTTTAAGCGTGTGCAATTCCCCGTCAGCCTATGTTACGCTATGACTATTAACAAAGCTCAGGGCCAGACATTCCGGGTGTCACCACTGTGTGGATCGCCCGGAGGACACGGTGGAGCATACGGTGGAGGTCTGCCCTGCTTGGGCGGAGCCCCACCGTGTCCTCTTGGAGGCGATTGGCGGCGGTGACCTCTCGCGTCCGGCTCTGGTCCAGGCCATGGTAATGGGAAGCAGTCACCTCCTTCTGCGAAGCAGTAATGCTCACGAAGGAGGAGGCAGAACGCGTGAGGGAGAGGCAAAGTTTGCGCCCTCACGCCCCTAACCGCCGCCGTTGGAGACGCCCTGGGCGTCGGGAATCCCAGGCGGATTCCCGGCCACCATAGGCGTGGGCTTGCGGACGGCGAGCAATGGGTAGCTCGCCGACCGATTAGGACCAGGCCCGGGTCGATGGCGCGTTGTGTTCCACGCGCGCCTCAAAGAGATGTCAGCACGGGGTCCGCTAGGACCGATGCCTGCCAGGGTTGCGGGTTAGTCCGAAAGGGATACCGGGACCTTGGCAACAGGCAACTGAAGGAACACGGGTGATTTTAGGCAGTAAAAGTCTGACACGCCCTTCCGCTCCGCCCAGAGCTGGAGTAGTCATTGGATGATTTCCCACATTCAAAAAAAAAAAAAAAAGGAAAAAAAAAAAAAGAAATAAGGCCAGACATTATCCGTTGCGAGGGTAGATCTTAGTATTGGTTGCTTTTCACACGGCCAACTTTGTGTAGCTCTTTCGCGTGTGAGCAACCCTAGCAACTTTTTTGTGTACGCTCCAGGTGGTTCCACCGCTAATATTGTATATAGAGAAGCATTTTCCTAAATAAAAACACAAGTTCTTTGGCAGTTTCTTACTAGGAAAAATCACCAGGCCTGGTCGAAAGATTCCCCTTTTTTAAATGAAGGTACAACTTTTCTAAGCGACATAATTATATCGATGGTGGAAAGGTAAAATGGCTAAAGCGCCAAAACGTGAAATCTCAGGAATGAATTTTAAAGTTTTTTTTTTGCGAAAAAAATTCGTAGAAAATTTTCTAATGGAAATATTTCTGAGTTACTTATATTTTCATGAATCATATTTTTTTTCCTGTAATATGTATTATAAGTGGTTTCTATAAAACCTTTATTTTAGGAGATAGGTGTCGCTTTAGCAAAAAAAAATCGAAATTATAAAAGTTCCAGTAAGCAAAAATTGCTAATATCCAAAAAACTTGCGTATAACATATAATTAATTACGCTTACTGTCAGAATTACAATTATTTAGCAATCTGAAATTTGCTAATGC